>JAWVGU010000208.1:921755-1485176 GCA_037039885.1 Miamiensis avidus
TTTATTTATTTATTTATTTATTTATTTATTTATTTATTTATTTATTTATTTATATATTTATTTAATTATTTATTTATTTGATCAGAAACTATTGCTTGGGTTTTTTACCGATTATTACTATTTAAATGTAGTCATTAAACAGGCTATTCCTATTCTTATACTATTGGTTTATATTTTTATGTGTTACTGGCTTAAGCCATTGGCTACTTACAGGTTAAATTAACTTAATTTACTTTCTTAGATTGTTTTGATGCTTTCAATAATGTTTAATTCATTTTTATTTAACACAAAAAATAATTTGGATGGATTAAAAAGCTTTGTAGACATAGCGAATATTATAATGTATTTAATTTTTCATAATATTTAATTGTTAATATAAATAATATATAATTCCATAAATTCAATAACTATAATTAATTATAATTTTTTTAGGAATGTAGTGCTATTGTTATGCTTTGTTTTAATAATTACTCCATTTTTGGGAGATTCGATAAAAGAAATCATATTTAATTTTATTTTAAAACGCCCACACACTGTGATTGGAAAAAAATTAAAATAAAAAGTAGAAAAAAAGGAATAAACATAAAGATATTGGGCTTTATTAAGATAGGCTACTCTAAATTATATTAATATGGCCATCAATCCCAATTTTAGAAAATTAAAGAGTTAAATTTTATTTTACAATTTTGAAAATGACAAACTTTTAGAATAGTTTACTAAAGGTACATAGTATATTAAACATTTAGTCAATATATAATTTTATTAAAATCAAATTATTAGATGATTATTCTATTCTTGATAAATCAGATTGCCAAGATAAAAAATTGCCAGCTACCTAGAGTTGTGATAATTTAAAAATCAGATTAAGATAGAATTAAAGAAGAATAACAGAACTAATTGGAATATAAGAAAACAATTAACATGTTGAAATGATTTCTAATAGTAATAATATTGAATAAAATGCAAATAACATTACTAATTAAACTTAAAGTAGAGAAGATGAGTAATAATAAAGAATGAGTTAATAATTATAAGGCTTTCAAAGTAATTAAAATCTACGGTTATCAACTAATTATATTAATAAAGTATTGAATTCCAAAAAAATGTGATTTTCTTAGAATATTATTTTATAATAATTTTAGTCTAAATAATGATTTTTAAGTAGACGTATTAAATATAATAAATAAACTTTTTGTAAATTTTTTATAAAAAATATTTATAATTTTATTCTTTTTAATAATTAAATTAAAAACAATTATACATTTATAATTAACTTAAAATTTATTATATATTTTTAAATAAAAATTATATATAATTGTGCTTGTTATATAAATATATATATAGAAATTTAAATTTTAATAATTTAAATTATTAAATTATAATTATTAATTAAATTGTTTATTATTGTTACTTAAATTAAATAAACAAATTATCTATAAAATAAAATCATCTAGAACAGTTGTGATCAAATACAGGAAGATTACTCTATATTTTACCTTCTTAATATTTTTATGTGATATGCTCAGAAAACATATCGGCTTCCACTTCTGTTAGTTTATTAAGACTATGATTTAAATGACTATCTACTAAAACATTATTTATTCTGTATTAATTTCCTTAGACGTTCATACTATTATCATTTGATAATTCGTCGATGTCTATTGTATTATATTCTGTGTCTTAATCACTTTTATTATCCCATAATTTTATCACTCTTTTATCCTAAATTTATTTTTTCTATTAGTTGTCTGATCTAGGATTACTTTCTTTTGAAAATAAAACTTCTTTTATATATTCAGTTGTATCTTAGAAATTGATTCCTTTCTTTTTATTGGGTTTTTTAGGCGTCTCCTGTGTATTTTACTTTGGGATTATAATACTGCAATTTCGTTATATTTCATAGTTATTATTTCTATAAAACTGGGGTGTTTTTTATTAAAATTAGAATATTACTTCTTTTTAAGAATTTTTTTTCTTCTAGTTTATTTGAGGAGATCCTTCTGATGTATCGGAATGCTCAGATATCTAGTCGTTTATATTCCTTTCTGAAGATATTACCTGTTATAAATTTCGTAGAGGTTATAGACTTCTACTGCTGCTTTAGCTAAATTCTATTTCATCAGGAGTTAATGGACTGAATTTTTCATAGTCATATGATTCTTTATGAGTTCTTTAACTGTTAATTTTTCTATTTGATTCTTAATTGAACTAACTTTTCTTTGAATGTTTAGTATTTTGAACTATGCTATCAGCTACGGGATAATAATTCGGAAAAATTAAATTAGTATTGTACCTAAAATTACTTTTTTTCATTGAGTATTCTTAGTGAATTTCATTAGTTTTTATGTTGATAAGCTGCTATATTTTTTAACCGAATTTTGTATTTTTATTATTTTATAATATATCTTTTTCATAATTTTTAAGAATTAAATTATTGACTTAAGTAAAAATTCCTAATCTTATTTCCTTGATTAGATTTAAATCAAAGCAATGATAGAACAATATAGAGGGGGATATTTTCTTTAATTCTTCTTCCTTGTAAAGACATTTGAATTTTTAATATCTGTTTCTGAGATTTTTCCAATAAATTTTATTTTATGCCAAATCTTTTGTAAAATAATGATTAATTTATCTAAGTACAGGATAATTGGAAAAAAAACTTAAATTTGTTAACATTTATTTTTTGATGAATAGAAATAGGCTTGGATAGTATAAGAAAAAGGCAAAACCAAAAAATAACAAATTAGAAACTACCTAAACCAGTTAAAAGAATAATCTAGTTAAATTATAGTCCTTTTCAGTTTAATTCGTATAAGTTATTATCATAGTTGAAAATAAAGTTGTAATTTGAGATAAGCTTGCAGTTTGTGACAAATAATTAAGTTGTATTACTCTATAGGGTTATTTTACCTATTATTTATAATTTTTTAATAATTATTTAATTTTAATTTTAATTTATTTAATATTATTGATTACAAAACAGAAGTAAGCATAAAATATAATAACTAATAAAATTGAGTATAATCTCAAAGTACCATAGTTTTCAAAAATTTGACCTAGAAAAACTACTGCAATTTTTAGGATCATTGAAATAAATTCCCAAAAATAACTGTGTGATTTGAAATCTGTAATTAAATAGCCAAATTTGTTTTCAATACAATATGAAGAAACTGAATTTCTGGCTTTGTAAACTTTCAAAAACATAAAACCAGGCAAAATTCCAACAAGTAACAAGGCTGCTATAATGTTGACAGGCATAACAGTATATTTGTAAAATTTACCACTGCAATTAATGTGTGAATCTGCAAGGGTATAGCTTTC
The DNA here is from genome assembly GCA_037039885.1 of Miamiensis avidus. Classification (NCBI taxonomy): domain Eukaryota; phylum Ciliophora; class Oligohymenophorea; order Philasterida; family Glauconematidae; genus Miamiensis; species Miamiensis avidus. Next base: position 925,077 of record JAWVGU010000208.1, read on the forward strand.
ACTTCCAAGTTATTTGCAAACAAGAAAGCTGACATTTTAATTAACCAAGCCCACCTGTTATGTAATGAAAAATATTATACTTAGATTTATAATTTTGCTTTTGATTGATTCAAATTTATTTTGTGTATTTTTTTATCTAAATTTAAGAGTATATATTAATACAGCGATTAAAAAACTTAACAAAATAAGACCTCCCAAATATGAATAATTATTAGTTTTAAACAAAGCTGATATATTTTCTTAACTATTTTTCGGCATGTTTAAACAAATAATGGATAAAAACATAACCAATCCCGGATTTGCTATTTATTTAATTTATATAAATAAGTAATATAATTTTAATATAAATGATAGAAATATTACACAAAGTTTAAGAAAATCCATGAAAATAATTTGGAAAGTTAAATTAGAAGGGTTTTACTATGAATAATAACTACATATGCATGATAATAATTTTAATGATCCCTGATGAGTTGTCTTCATGAGTTATTACCAAACCCCACAATTTATGAGCATATTTTTTAATGACTTTAGCTTCTATTTTTCCCTGTAAATTGATAGAAGTACGATACAACAAAAGCAAATAAAAAATTATAATTAGTAATAAGCTAATTATAATTTCATAGGTTTTAGGGCATTTGGTACATTCTCCCATTGAGTTTTTTGTATAATTTTCTTCATAATTACATTCTTAACATATTACACCGGCGTATCCCTCTTTACAAGTATCATTACCCAAACATAGACTGGGGTCTTTATTACAAAATATATAGTCCAAGCTTTTATTACTAATTCTCCAATATTTCTTATGATTTAAATAATTTTAATTTGATAAAATAATATAAAACAATAAATTAATAAGAAATTACTTTTTTCGGATAATTAAATCCATACCCTCCTTCGCAAACCCCATAATCATGACATTTTTTACAATTAGCATCACCTCCTTTTTCTAAAAATGTGCCTTGAGGACACAGCGTATACCCTAGAATTTTATTACCATTAACAATTATTCTTTCATTCGTAAAATACCCCAATTATATACTATTAATATAATTTTTATTAGTTAAAATGAAATACATAGTTTAAAATAAATTACTTATTTTCTCCTATAAAAAGCTTATTACTATTAGTAAAATTGATGCTTTGAGCTAATTAGGTTATAAATTGTTATTCTGGTTGACCTATAATTCTTATAAAACCTAGATCTGTGTTATCTCCACTGACAATATTTCCTTTGCTGTTTGAAACTTAAATTATGTTTTTTAATTAAGAATCGATAAAAATAGAAGACCCACTGCTTGCCTTATTTTTTTTAAAAGTTGTGTTTTCAATTTATAATAAAAGCTAACTTTTTTATTCTTTTATATTAATATATATAGCTCCTCCTTAAGATAAAAAATAGTTTTATAATTTTTCTTATTTCCACATTGTTTAGTTAAATTTGACACTGTTGTCCTCAAAAACTGTTCCATAAATATATATTCTTTAAATACCTTCTAAATATATAGCTCCACCTTTTTCCAAGGCTTTATTTCTGAGAAATAACGAATTTTATATATTTAGTTCAGTTAGGTTTATTCCATAAATGCAGCCTCCTTAGGTCAATTAATTTTCCTATAGGTTTACATAGTTATTTTCAAATATAGCATTATTTTATATCTTTAATAAATTCACCTGATTTATATAAATCAATCCACCTTATAGATTAGAATAATTATCAGTATAATTTCCTCCACTAATTAGAACTTCGTTAGAATTTTCTAAATAAATTACGCCCTCTTTTATAGATTTACTGTCTTTAATACTTGAATTAATTAATTAAGATAGTTTTATATCTTAAAATCCCAGAGTTCCCCCTCCTTTTTCTAAAACAGTATTATTTTCAAAATTACTCGCCTCTATGGTGATTTTATTGCTTCTCATTCCGTGTATAGCTCCCCCCCCATATATAGACTTATTTTTTAAAAATGTGCAATTCGTAATCACTACATTACTTACTTCTATATCCATAGCCCCGCCAATAGATCTGGATGTGTTATTTACAAATACACAGTTTTTTAAATAATTTTCATGATCTGTTGATTTAAAACTCCCAGCTCCCCCCTTATAGGCATATTCATTATTAAAATTGCAAAAATCGAATGTAATATTATGACTGTTAAGTGAAATAAAAGATCCTCCAATATTATTATGTGATATATTATTAGTAAATTAGCATTTTTTAAAATTTATATCATTGCTAGAATCTATTTAAGTGCCTCCTCCATTTCCATACGCAATATTGGAGGTAAAATTTGAGTTTAAAATATTGATATCTTGAGCACTTCCAAAATATATGGCACCTGAATGAGCATTTTTTGATTTATTTTATTCAAATTTAATATTATCTAAAATAATATTTCTAGAACTCTATAGTAATAGTCCTCCAGCCTCATAAAATGACTCGTTATTTATAATGTTTGAATCATTAATAGATGAATCCGTTATGCTAATAAAAGTAATAGCTCCAAAAATATTTTATGTATTTCTTTCTATGTCAATCTTAATTAATTTAACTTAGCTAGATTAAGTAATACATATCGCCCCTCCCTATATACTAACTTAATTATCAAAAAATTAAGAATTCTAAATTGTTAGCGCTGAGGAAAAAGCACAATATATACTGCCCCCTTGCTTAGCCTTATTAAATTAAAATATTCCACCATTTATATTCATTTGTTTGCTTCCTTCCACATGCAATCCTCCCCCATCTTAAAACACCTTATTTCTACTCATGAAAATTTAATTTATTTATATTTAATTGCAGTCAGAAAAATATAAAATCCCACTTCCATATAAAGAAGTATTTTCCAAACATTTCAAACTATTAATTTCAATATTTTCAGAATTTAAAAATGAAATCGCTGATCCATTTTCCACACTTGTATTTTTAATAAAATTTGTTTAGTTCACGGTGACTTTTTTAGCTTTATATATTTTTAATACTCCGTATTTTAAATTAATTCCACTATTTTCACTGAACTCCCCATCCTGAATAAGTACATTGTCTGAATTTTAAATTTCTATACGCCCTTTAGCTAATTTTTGACTACTACTAAATTAATCTAGGTTATTTATATCTCCACCGCAATTATTTTTTATTATTTTTATTTTTTATAATTTGATTTATTTCGAATTAGTTATTTACAGTAATATTGAGTTTTAATTATTTTAGAATAAGTTATCGCTTATTTCAAGCATATTTGTAATATTAGTTAGTTAAATTAAAGGTTATTGGGGCTATTCTAAATTAATGAGTTAATCGGAAACTTTAAATTTACTAATAAAAAGTGAATTCAACTAATTTATTTAAACATGGGGTATTACTCCATTCTATACACTTCTTCTGATTTCTATGTTTGCAATATTTACATTTTATTGTATATTTTATAAATACAACATTTTGAGGCTAGATAAAGTTACTTCTTCTAAAATTCCATTTATTTTAGTATCAGGCTATATTCCTAATTTTAAATTGTTATAGCAATCTCCATCAATAGATATATTTTCAATCTCTGAAACATTACTTAACTTATTACTTTATTTTATTTACTTCAAAAATAAAAGCACTAAATTGAATTTTTTTCCTAATTGACAATTATTCTAATGCAATACCACACTCTTGTAATTACCAATAGAAATATTTGGTAAAGATTATATATCGGCATTTAAATCGCTTATAATAATACTATCGTCATCACTATTAAGTGGAATCAAAATTGTTTTTTCTTCTATCGTTTGTAGATGTCTAGTAGGCATTATTTTTGTTCAATTTTATTATAGAATTTAAATGTATATATAGCTATTGTAAGAATAAATTAAAATTAAAAATTTATAATTTTAAATACCTTTTGATTATTATTTAGCTGAATGCTTACAAGAAAATTAGTACCTGTAGACTAAATAGTATTTTATTCATATTCATTTTATTTAAAAATAGAATAGTATATTATTTTTTTTTTTTTTTTTTATATTACTCCCTTTTTATTTATATTATATTTTTTGATATAATTTATTAATTAATACTTTATTGGCCCATTAATTATGCTATGGGTATATTATAAGTAATTTGTATATTATTTATTATAAAAATTGCATGTGTAAAATAACAATTAAAACAAAATAGAATTCAAGAAATAAATTATATAAATAATTAATCAATAAATTATAGCAACTCTATTTAGAATGACATATTTTTTTAATTAAAAAAGTTATAAATGTAATTATGTAACTATTAGAAGAATAATATATTTCGAAAATTATTCTATAAGTAATNTATTATATATTTATAATTTTTTTTTTCATATTTAAAGATATATAAAATATGTTATTCATAAATTTAAATTATGAACCATATTAAATTTTAATCTATACAGGAATAAATTATTTTTTTGATATTTAAGTTTTATACTAATATTATTATATTCAATATTTTGTTTATTTATATATATATATTACAACTCAATTTTTATTGGCTTAATAAAAATAAATAAAGAGGCAAAAAGATGGTCAAGAAATTTATTAACCAATATAATTTAATTATTATGGAGTATATTTAACTACAGATTATTTAATCTATTAAATTTCATTGACTTAATCTTATACCATTTATTGTGAAAAATCTTTACTTTCATAATCTACTGATTAGCTCATAGGAGATAAATCTTTAGAATCTCTAAGTTGTTTCAAATCAATTTCTTTAATTTCATATACTTCATTTAAGGAAATTAATGAATCTAGTTTATATATTTTTTATTAAAACTCATTACTATTTTATTATTGCAACAAATTTTAAGAACTTAATTGTGAACTACTCCTAAGCATGTCTTTTTCTTAGTCATTAACTTATTAATTTGTCATTTTTACTTTTTCTTAATTTGAGCTATTAATTTCTTCCTAATAACTGAGATATTTAGAGCAAGTAGTTTATAAATTATTTATTTCAAATTTCTTTACAGGACTTTATCCTTTAAATTTAAATATTTATTATTAATTTTTGGCAAAGAATTTACTTTTATTGTTTATTTTTTTTAATTTTTGTTATTATTATTAGTTAAATTTTTTAGGACTAGAAGATTCAGATTAACATTTTTATAATTCTAGATAAAGACTAAAATATTTTTTAGCTCGCTTTACATTCTTCTTTTCTTTGCTAAATAGCTATTCCATTCGTTATTAATATAAAACTTAATTTATCTCACCATAATTATCTTATTAAATAAAACAAATTTAACAATAAAATAATTTATATTTACGTAAAATTAATATTTAATTCACTTTACTCTTTTATAATCTGTTCATCATAATTTAATTATTCGCATAAAAAAATAAGATATCAGAGGANAATTTTTTATATATTGTTTGCTTATGGAATTCTTGAAATTTTTTGAACTAAAAACGCAAAATATTCCAATAAACAAATTTAATCTTGTTCTTTTTTTTTATATTTTATTCATTTTATAATGAGTTGGAAAACCTTTTAAATTTTTATAAGCACATAATCTTTAGCTTCGAAGTAAAATCAGGAAAATATAATTTTAATGTATATGCGAAAAACAAGACAGTACTTCCTATAGAAACAATCAAAGAAAACTAGCTTATTAAAAAATTATCTGTAGGATTTGTTCCTTTTGAAGTATCATAAGTTAGAAAACTAGATAACAATATTAATATTAAGGAAATGCATGAAAGAATAGCTAAATTATTTACTGGGCTATATTGATATGGCTTTTTTTTCTTTACATTTATTTATAATAATTATTTTTTAATTAAATTTTTATAATATTAATTTATTACACTAAGCAGTACTAAATAAACAAATATAGCTAAAAGTACAATCATATTTCTAACAATCAATTATTCATAAAATATTTAGCATATGAGAGCAATAACTATTTTCTAAAATATATTTATTTAGCTACATATTTATATATATTATATAAAATTATTAAATCTTACAAGAAACATGGAAATAAACTCCCAAAAATATGAGTCTCTCTTTAAGTCTAAATATAGATACCCGTATTTCATTTTTTAGGCATAAAAATCATTAAATACCTTATTTTTCACAATTATAAAGATCAATTTGAATGGAATTATAAAAACCATAATCAATAAAAGAACCATATTTACGGGAAATATCAATTTGATATAAATCTCATCATTACAAGATAAATTAATATCTGCTATTGAATACCTTTGATCACCTATACTTCTGCATATTATAAATTTTATGTTTTACTCCACAATAGCTGCTTACTATGTAATAAAAAATATCACAGTCACATTTATTATTTTATATTAAATATATTTCCATTTTTTTAATTTCAAGAGTCTATAGTTTTACAATAGAATGAATATCAATAAACTTATGTAAATTATTAGTTAAGACTAAATCATCAAGTTAGATAATTCAAAAATTACAGACTACTTTTAGAAATAATTTTTAACATCCCATAAACAAATCGCTGGGAAAGAGATGGCAGCTCCTGGATTAGCTTTTCAAAATAATAAATTATATTATTTTAATTGGTCTAAAATATTATTATTATTAGTGTTTATTACATATTAACTATGACATCCCTGAAATGAATAAAGGTATATTGAGATAGACAGGCTTTAGTATATATAATATTTAGAAATGTAAAATAAATATCTTAGTAACAATAGAAGTATTATTTTTGTATTTCACACATTTTTGCCATATTTTTTATATATATTTTATTTATATATCCCTTTGTAACTTGATATGTGAATTTCTTTCAGTTAGTAGTATTAATAGCATGAATATGATAAAAATTGATACTATTATTAATATTGTTTAGTACTATTAAGGACATTAAGAGCATTCAAAAGAAAAATTTTAGGAATAATTATTTTTAAAATCGCACTATTCACACAACACACCAGTATAACCTATAATAAGAATAATGAAAATATATAAATATAAATCATTAAATGTTATATTACCTTCTAAACAAGTGTCATTTCCAAGACATCTTTAGGGCTAATTAGTACAATAAACATATTAATCATCTTCAGGATATTTTCTCCAAAACTTTCTTTTTGGATAAGTATAAGAATATCCCCCTTCACATACACCAGAATCTTTGCATTTTTTGCATGTTTAAATTCCTCCTATATTCAAATAAGTTCCTATAGGGCAAAGGTCAAAATAGTATTAATTCTATTAAGTTATTCTTTCATTTTTTATAAAACCAAACTAAATCCTTATTATTAATTATAAAAATCATTATTAAATAAATTAATTTATAAACTAAAAAACTTACTTATTTTTTCCAACTTATATCTAATTATTATCTGCAAATTATAAATTGCTAAACATTTTATCTTCGATAATTTAATCTCCAAGATATCTTATTAATCCTACATCAGCTTTTTCATTCTCAAATTTTACATTGTTTATTTCAATTTTAAGTTTAGTATTCTACATTTAATATATAAATATTGATGATCCACTCGAGGCCTAGTTACCATTAAATTCATTTCTTATTATAGATAAACTATTGCTTTAATTTTATTTATTTTCTGTATAGGTTATATATAAAGCCCCTCCTTAACTTAAAATATAATTATTTATTTTATCTCTTCTTTGGAGAGATATCTTAAAAAATACTTAATTTTAAACAAATTTACAGTTATATATGTTTAATATAAGTATGTTTTCCAAATAAAGAGCTCCACCATAATTAAAAGCAAAATTTTCTTCAAAATTATTACTAAATATATTTAGTTGAGATAAGTTACGGCCATAAATGGCTCCACCGACTTAATTATTTAATAGCTTATTATAAGCTATGCGATTATTAACAAACTAATTATCTTGAATTGTTATATTGCTAGAATTTATTAAGTGAAAAACAGATCCTTAATTTAAGGCAATATTATTTTAAAATGTAGAATTTTATATTATAAAGTTATTAACTCTCTCAATATACAACTATCCCATTTTTATATTTTAATCATTAGAAATAGTTACATTTACCAATTAAGTAAAATCTCCTTATAAAATATATAAACTATTTCCCTATTTTCCATTGTTTTTTAAAAAAATAATATTCACAATTTATAAGTATAAAGAACTATATAATTTTAATGCACCACCTTAATATGAAGTATTTTCAATAAATAAACTTCCGAAAATGGATATGTTAGAAAACTAAAAAACATAAAATTAATTATATTCATTGTTTTTAATTTAAAAATATAATTACTTCACTTTCAATTGCTCCTCCAGAAATTTGAGCTGAATTTTATTTAAAAATACAATCTATTATCTTTACTTGTATATCATTTGTTCTAATACTAATTGCTCCCCCATGAATAGCTGTGTTATTATAAAACAAACACTGATCAATTTAAATATTTATGCACTGGCTAATATAAATACCACCACCACCATTTTCAACAACTTAATTTTCAGAAAAGGTACAATTATGCAAGGTAACATTCTTTGATGATGCCATTAACAGAGCTCCTCCTATACCTTTGGCAACATTTTGTTTTAAAATAACTCTTTCTAATATTATGTTTCCACTATCGATTATATGTATAGCTCCAGACATAGATACTTCTGCCTTATTAGCTACTAAATAAGAATCATTCATAAAATAATTTTAAACTAATGATATGATTAAACCACCTCCAAATCCAACATTTCCTATATTGTTGCTTATAGTGATATTGCTAATCGTGATATTTTATAATTATATTAGTACCAAACCCCCTACCTCATTTGCTTTATTATTATCAATTAATAGAGAGTCTAAGTAAATATGATCGCAATTTTAGATAATCATCCCTCCACCCAATTTACTTGAAGTATTGTTAAATATCTAACTTTTGCTCATGATAAAAATATTCAAATTAACACCCATAATGCCTCCCCCATTTTGAGAGGTATTGTTAAATGCATTCAACTGACTTATGTTTAAATTATTTACAAAATATAAAAATAAACCTCCCCCATCTTAATATGATTAATTGTTCCCCAATTCTATTTCTTAAATTTTAACATTATTACTCATACATATACTTAGAATTCCATTTCCTTACCATGAAATATTTTTTTAGAATTAGTTTTTATTTAAGATTTCTATATTTTAGGAAAATTTTATTAGGAGTGCTGCACCCATACCTTGTCCTTAATTGTTTTCAAATAATGAATTTAATAATTTTATATCATGAGTGTGCAAAATACTTACAGAACCTCCTCCAGAAATTTTCTAATTTATATTATTTTTAAAAATGCAGCCTTCAATAAATACTAATTTACAATTTGATATTAAAACTCCTACTTGTGGATTTTCAGATTTCATTATTATTATGTTTTATAAATTTTGAATATTTACATTATTATTATCAGAAAATTCACTATTTTTTATTTTGATATTATTAGAATATGAAATGTCTACTATAGCCTATTTTTAAAAATTTTAAATTCTTAATGCATCTATGCTGACTTCATTTAAACAATGATGAATTTACATTTTAAAGCTTTATTTTTCTTTTAAATTTCCAATAAATTTTAAATTTTAAATTACCAATTTGCTAATATGAGATAAAATAATATTGGCTTCAAAATTGATTTTCTTAATATTTTGCTAAANAAATATGTTTTAGATTAACACTTAATCAGTAATATTTTTGATTGAAAAATTGCTCAGTGCATCTAATTAAATAAAGGGATGATGTATATTTTACTAATTGAATTAATCTACAAAAACAGTTCCTAAAAATGAAATATTGCTGATGCAACTATTTTCAATTATCACTTCTTCTATCTAGCATATAAATAAATTTGGATTAAAACTACTACTATTGACATCTTCGACTTATTTTATAAAATATATATTAAGATTATAAGAATCCCCTATAATATCACATTGCTATTAAGTTTCAAAGAAATTTAAAGGACTTTCATGAATCGTTTTATTGGGTTTTAACTATAGTTCGCTAGGAAGATTTGATAATTAAATATTTATTTCTTGAGAAGAACATGGAATAAATACATTTTTTTCTAATTCCAAAGAATTTATTCTAAATTATGATATCATTAAATAAATAAAAACAATAAAATTGTATATAAATGGCAATACATTCTTCTAAATCCCTGTACTTAGATAAAATATGAGTATATTAGTATCAATAGGCTTAATTTACAAATAAGTTTCATTAAATCTTTCTATAAACACCTATTTAATATTGTTAGTAGTATTTTTGTTTTTTATATTTGTTATAATTTACAATAATAATCAGCTAATTATAAAATTAATTCACGATCAATATTATTTTTAAAGAATAGGTAAATAAATATTACACATATATAATAAGAAAAAAATGTTAAAAAAGTGGTAAAAAAATTCATTTGTATAATAATAATATATATATACATTCTATAAATATTAATAATTTACAATTTGGTATTCTAAGCAATTTTGATTAGATGTAATAAAAAATAATATTAAAATTGAACAAAATATTATATTGTCTTTAAGTTTAGTTTTTTATAATTCAAAATTGTTATAAAACATCTGAATAAAATTTGGAATTTTAGTTTGGCCTATTTTTTTAAAACGAGTGCTTTATTTCATGGACCTGACTATTATTAAAATTATATCCATTTTCAATATTAAAATCATAACTCTCCATATCAACGGAATCTCTTAATTTTTTAATGCATTCATCTCTAGATGAAATTCCTCCTCTTTCTGTTGAATTTTCCTCTAATATACCTATAGATTTAATCATACTTTTTGATAAAATTGGAGGAGTTTTTTCTAGAACTTAAATTTCTTAATCATCTTTATGGTGAGATAAAAATGTAGGAGTAATATCATAATTATTATTAGGATTATTTTTATTTTAAGAAAAATTAGATTTTGAAAATTCTATAATTCCTTTATTATCTACTTCTTATTCTTACTTTTAGAAATAAGACTTCGGTACACCTACTGTATTGAACCTACCTCTATTATTATTGATTCTTAAATTTATTTTTGAAGCTCTATCAACTGGTTTACCGTAATTAGTAGAAGCTATTGATCCATCTTTTGAATATTTTCTTAAATATTCGCATTTATCATTTTCTTTTTTAAATATACTGAAATGATCTTTTACCCTGGAAAAATTAGTCCCAAAACTCTCCAAAATTTTATTTTCTTAGTATTTGTAAATGATTTAGTTTAGATAAATATACGATCCTAGATTTTAAAATTTTCAAGTTATATAAAGTAAAAATATAAAAAAAAAAAAAAATTGTAGTACCTTATTAAATTTCGTTAATCAAAGCTTCGTTTTTGCACTAATAAAATAAGATATATGAAGATAGCTTTTTAAACTATGATATTTTGGATAGTTATGAAAATTATTAGAATTAAGAGGAAAGCATACTCCAATATACTCTAGAAGTATTCTATTTTGTTTTTTTATTTATGAAATTTTTTAGAAAACTTGGTAACTTATCTTTATTCGTTAAACACTTTATTAGCACTTACTTGTGTAGATAGGGAAAATATAACCCAAGTCCGATATAAATAAAAATTAAGGTACTTCCTATGGGCACCAATATGGATAAGGAATTTATTATTAATTTATCTGTTGCACTTATAGATTCTTTTTATAAAAAATTGGATAAAATATTGACCAAAAGAATTAGAATTTGAGATGAACTTGAAAATTTTAAAAATTTATTTAATGCTTCGCTTCTATAAGGATTAAGCCTCTATTAAAAAAAAAGAAGAAAATTTATATGAGTTTTAATTATATGAAAAGTTTTCATTTTTTACCGTACACGCCATATAATAAATAAATATTACTAATATGGCAGTTAAATGTCGGATGAGAAATTCTTCAAAGAAGATTTAACAAATTATAGCAATTAAGATTTTCTAATTTTGTAATTTATATAATTAATTACATAATTTTTATATATCTATTATTTAAGAATTTTACTTGAAACATAGATACAAATTCCCAGTAAAATGTATTTTATTTTAAATCAGCATACAGATATCCAAATTTCATTTTTTATTAAAATGTACTATTAAGTTATCTTTTTCTAACTATTGTCATCATTAAAAATCCCGGAATTCCAATTAGTAATATTAATAAAATAATCAAATTAGCCGGAAATACCCATTTACTATAGAAATCATCTGAACATTCTAAATTTACATCTGCTATTGTGTATCTTTTTGATCCTATTTTTCTGCATACTAGAAATTTAATATTCTATTCTATAATCCCTGTTTATTATGTTATAAAATAGATAACTGATATATTAACCAGTTAATAAGTGACAAAATTCCATCTTTTTTTCCAAATTTTATAATTTTTAAGTAACGTGACAGATAATAAGCTGAACCATATAAGTAAACTAGCTATAAATGTGAAGGTGGAAATATCAAAAATAACAGATTTTTTTTTTAGATTTTATAAATATTTCCAAACACAGAAACTTGGAAAAGCAATTGAGCCCCCTGGATTGGCTATTAAAATAAAAAAATAATTAATTTATAAACACACATAAATATATTGTTTATATTTATGTGTGTACATAAGGAGGCTGTTAGTCCATATACAATGCTAGGTATAATAATAGTGAAGGGATTTAACAAATATAATATTTAAAAATGCATAATTCCAATTTTAGCTATAGATGAAGAATTACTCTCATATTTTATAACTCTCTTCCAGACCCTAAGCAGAGATAGTTTAGTAATTCCATTTTCAATTTTTTTTTATGTATTATATGCCGTATAAGAAATCATCATTTAGTAGAGAATAAAAATAACAATAATTACAATAATTATATAATAGTTTTGAGGGCATTTAGTGCATTATTGATTTATATTTCTTGAATAGTTTTTATCATAATTACACTATTCACAAAGCACTCCACTATACCCTAAATAAATATATAAGAAAAGTGTTTTTTACTTAAAAAAGAATAAAAATAAAAAAAAAACAAGCAATTAATCAATACCTTCTTCACATAAATCCTATTGTTTGCATCTTTTAGGCCAATTAAAACAGTGTATATATTGATCACTCTCACTTGATTCACGCCAATATTCATTTTTAGGAAAAGTTTCTCCATAGCCTCCCTAGCATATTGCAGAATCTTTGCATTTATCACAATCTTTTTTCCCTCCCTTATGCAAATAAGTCCCTTCAGAGCATATATCAAAAAGCAATTAATTTTCCTATAATATTCTTTCATTTTATACATACCCATATTATATTCTAAAAATTATTAATAATTTAATTTAAATAAAATAATTTATTATTTTTTATTTAATATTTTACTAATCTTTTCCAACCTTGACTTTGTTATCATTAAGAAGTACTTATCTAAATACTTACTAATTTAAACTTGATTTTCCAAGGAATCTAATAGTTCCAACGTCGCAATTTTCTTTAGATATAGAAATGTCTTACATTGATTCAAAATTCAACTGAACCCCTATTTCTTCATAAAAAAACATCGCCGATCCACTCGAACCCGTACCCTCTTAAAATTAGACATTCTTCATACTAATACTGTACTATGTTAACTATTCTTCATTTTATACTTCATTCGTGGATTTCTACTTGATAATACCACTATAATAAATGGACCCTCCTTTGCTTAAAACATAATTTTATATTTTATCTTTTCTTTTTTAATCAATATTAAAACTAACTGAATTGTTTCGAAATTATGATGATTCTAAATTAAAATTATCAATTTTAACTGCATAGAGAGCTCCTCCTTCTTAAAAAGCAAAATTATTTTCAAATGTAGTGTCTTTTATTGAAAGATATTCTAGAGTATCAGCAAATATAGCCCCACCTTTTTATTTTATTTCTCTGACATTTTTAGGAATCTCATTAGAGATAAACTTGTTTAGTGCTATAGTTATATTTTTGGAATCCTGTATATGCAAAACAGCTCCTGAATTAATTCCTGTGTTATTTTAAAAATGGCTATTTTCTATTAGAATATCTTGCTATTTCTCAATAAAAATTTGTCCATTTCTATTACTTTTATTATTATTGATAGTTATGTTTTTGATTTCTGCCTATCCACTCGATTAAAAATAAATGGTACTTCCCATACCGGCTTTGCTTTAGGTAAAAATACAATTTTAAATTAAGGAGTATTTGCTTCTTACAATATTAATTGCACCTCCTTTATTTTCTGAAAAATTATCATTGAATTGACAATCCTTAATAATTATCTTAGCGACCTTTAATACAAAAATTATTATGATGATGGTTTAATTAATTGGAAAAAAAATTAAATTTCAAATTCTAAAATAAAAAACACAATTAAAAATATCAATACATCTATATCAATAGCTCCTCCGCTATCTAAAGCACTGCAATTAACAAATTTGGAATTTTAAATGTAGGAAAACTCATCAGATGATCGAATTGTAATTGCTCCTCCAAATCGGGCGCTCTCATTTTCAAAACTGCAAAATTCTAGAGTTAAATTTTTCGCTTATATCCCTGAAATTGTACCCCCAATATTTTATACCGCCTTATTATTTGAAAACTGGCAATGCGAAAAAGTCACATTCACTGCGGAATCTACCTAACTCACTCCTCCCAAACCATCGGCAACGTTATTTTGGAATATTGTATTGTTAAAATGAGAGTTTGTTCCTCCGGTAATATAAATGCCTCCTGCTACTGATTTAAAAACTATATTTCTTAGAAATTTAGAATCATATATTTTTAAATTATCCCCTTACTAATAGTAAATTCCCCCCGCCAAAAACTACCCTACATTATCTTCAAATGTAACATTTAGATACTTTGAACCAATTTCTTAAATACTTACAATAGCTCCTCCTTATTATGCACTATTAGATTTAAATATCACGTCTGTCATAGTTATGGTTTTTCCAGTTTACAAAGCTATTGCTCCTCCTGCACTTATGCCAACATTTTGTGTAAATTATGAATTTGTCAAAGTTAGTTGTTCAATATCGGAAAAAGTTATGGCCCCTCCGTTTAAAGATTTATTTTTAATGGCCTCTAGTTTGTTTATAGTTATTTATTTGCAATTCTGAAACACTATTCCTCCCCCATATTTATAAGAAGTATTTAATTCTAATTTAGTGTTATCTAAATTTATGATAGTACTGAGAGCAATTGTTACTGCTCCACTACCTTTATTAGAGACATTTTTTTAGAAAAGACACTATTGTAAAATCTATATTCCTCCACTTTTAGCGATAAACAATGCAGGGCCATTTCCTTCTCCTTTATTCTCTATAAATTATGAATTTATAATCTTAATTCCGGCGGTGCCCAGTATAGATATGGCACCCCCTCCATTTTTATTTAAATTAGTATTCTATTCAAAGGCAGTATTTTCCACTTCTAAATTTTTACAAAGTAAGAATATAACACCTACACTTGGCTAATCATCATTTATATTAATTTAAGTAAAAATTTATTCTTCATTATTGTTTTTATCGAATTTCCCATTGCTCCATTTTATATTATTTGATTAAATTATCTTAACTATTGCTTTTTTTTTAAATTATGTAATTCTAAACTATTCTAAAACTATTTTCTCAGTTATTCCAATTGTCATGAAATTTAGAATTTACAATATAGTTGAATCACCTTACAAGATTGTTTATTTCATTTCAAGTTGTTAACTATTCTATAAACTAATAGATATTTCTTCTTGCAACTTATTATAAATTTTTAAATTATTCAAACTTATCATGCTCTTTACTCCATTAATATTTATTAATTAAACTCCAGATAAATTGATTTAGGAAATAAGAATTTCTTATTAAGCTATAATATCTAGAAAATATATTCCTTTTATTTCCAAATTTTCTATGCAAGTACTTGACAAAATAAAACTTTAAATACTGCATTCGTGCACAGAAGGATCAAATTGAGCATTGTTAACATATTAAACCCCTTTTAGAAAGTAAACTCTTATATCATAAAGGTCTGAAACTGGGCATGAATTTTAATCAAATTAATATTTAGAAGAGTCAGTGAGCAACTCATAGCCTGGAAGAGATTTTATCATTGTTGTAATATCATTTATTGCAATGTTTTCATCTCCATTATTGCAGGGAATTATTATAGATTTAACTATAATTGTATTAAGTTACCTATTTTAGGAAAAAGTAAATTTTTTTTTCTTTATTTATATTAATAATATATACTATATAACTCTAGTACCTAACACTTTTAAAACTCATAGAGTATATTAATACTAATATCATTGTTATCTATATTAACTTGAATTTCTTCTAGTATATTCTAAAATTTGTATTGGTAGTATTTACATTCATATCTTAATGAATTTTAATTTAGTATATATTTTATTAATTATATTTTTTTTTTTATTTCAAATACCAAAAAATATAATTTATCAAAATTCAATAGTGAATAAATATTGTGATTTCTATTTCGGAATATATATTATAAAGTGTTAATACTTAGCATTTTTTTATCTTTATTAGAATATTGTATTCTGGATTAAATAAACTATTATTATTATTTTTTTCTTTTAAAAAAAAGGATACTTATAATTTTATTTTTTTAGAAAACTGTTTTTTAATTTTTATTTTTTAAAACTAAAGTTATTTTATAAAAAATTTTTATGATTTTCTTATATTATTTTATAATTTGTAATTTTTAAAATATTTATATTGTATATATATATTTATATCTTTTGAAAAAAGTTAAACAATTTTAAACTTTTTTTTTTGTATAAAAAGTTCTTTAGTAAAAATCAGCTTTTTTTAACTTAAATAATATATTATATTGAAATCACAATCACCTTTATGTAAAAAATAATAGAAAAAATAAATAATAAATTATAATATAACAATAATCAGCTTTTTTTAAGTTAAATAATATATTATATTGAAATCACAATCACCTTTATGTAAAAAATAATAGAAAAAACAAATAACAAATTATAATATAAAAATAATAAAAGGGAATTTATAAAGTAATTTAGAATAAATAAATGTTTTTGGAAATCTTAATTATCCAAGTTTGTGTAATTTTAAAATTTTAATTTTTATTATTAATTATAAAATTTTTTTATATTATGGTAATTTTTAATTAGTAATTATTTGATTTGATTAGGAGATATATTAATTAATTCTGATTAGTTAATTAATTTGCACATATATTTTATTCTTGATTAATTAATTATTTAATTGAAACTCAGTTGAATATTTATAAACATATTTAAAAGTCTCCTAAATAATATCATTCAATATAATTATTTATGAGTTAAAATTAATGGGTTTTGTACTATATTACTATAAAATAAATAATCTAAATATTTTTTTAATTTTTTGATAAATAACATATAAGTTCTACAAGTTTAAAATAATATATATTTTTGGTATTTCCTATAGTGTTTAAATATGCTTAAATATAATTTCTTTAATTTATTAAGTTAAAGCCTTGGTTTTAGATAAATATATGATCATAATATGGGAAATTATTTTTACTAAGACTATATAATTAATAGCAAAAATATTTATTTATCGTATAATAAATATAAAGTTTTTAATTGAAAAAACTAAAAAAAAAAAAATAAAATTTATCAAAAATGTCACTCTTTGGATGCTTTGGTAATAAGAAATAAAAAAAAATATAAGCTTCTACAATGAAAAATAGCTAACCTGCATAATTATAAAATGATGGAGGGGCATAATATAGTTTCTCCTCAACAGATGTAAATAGTGATAGAAGTGATTATATGGACTAATCACAATTGAGAGGTTTATAAACTAATCAAACCAAAGCAATTGAGTTTTAAGTCTCCGAATAAATACTATAAAAACTATAACTAGCTAGAGATTAACATTTTCAAGAAATTTAGTGCGAAAAATTAGATTTTACTTCGAAATAAGATTATGAAGATTATTTAGAATTCTCTAAGGGTAGTAAGGAACCTGTTTCCACTATAGGAGCACTAAAGTATAGACAGTTAATATCAAAATCATGCTGGTCTACTAATTGAAAAATTACAGATGCCTAAATATATATGCTTTATAAAAAATATATAAATTATAAATATTATATAAAATATATTAAACTATATTTAAAATTTATAGATTTTCTACAAATTTTTTAACTATATAATTATACAATTAAAATTTCGATTTATTAGCATTTTACCTCAAAAATATTTTTCCTTACTATTACAATAATCCATAATAACTTTTTTATCACAAATGAATACCCCATTTATTTCCTTTACATAAAAATTTAGTTATATATTATAAATAAAAGTTTTTAAAAGATTAATATATACAATTCATGAATATTTATGAGGCAAACTAACAAAAAATATGATATCTATTTCAAATAATTTTTATATAAATTTTTAATTAATAAAAATTCTTGGAAAATTCCTAATTAAATAGCAATCTATTTAAATAACTAAGAAAAATAAAACCTTAAATTTTTCAAAAATAAAATACCTAAAATATATTTTTGGTCATTGTACAAAATTTACTCTATAGCTATTTGTAAATAATACTTCATTAAAATTTTATATGGTAATTAAATCAATTTGGAAATTTATTGATTTAAATTTAATAACCATTACTGTCTGATATTTAGTCTAAATTGAATTGTGTATTTTGTAGTATATTCATCAATTTTTCACAATTTTATTATTTATAATACCATAGTCCTATTATATTATAATTCAAAAAAGATTAAATATATTTTAAGCTCTTTTGATATCTTATAAAATATTTTTTGCAAATAAAATATATTCAGATTATTAAATAATAGAAAAATTATTTATTTAAAAAAAAACTAGTTATGAATTCATTTTAAGTTTATTCTAAACAACTATCCTTTAATTAATTAAATTTTTTTAGAAGTTTATTAGCGTTAATATAATAAAGGTTTATAATATTATTAATATCTACACTTAATTAAGTGATAAATAAAAAAATTAAATTATCATAAATAAAAGTGACTGTATAAGAGGCCAAATATTATAATATTTTAAACTCATATTAAAAATTTATGAATTAATCACTATTAATTTTATATTTTTAATGATAATATGAATATTAGAGTGCTAATAATTGAAATATTAATTACTTATATTATTAATTAATACAAATTATAAATATTAGTTTCTTAATATCTATATTTGCTCCAAAAAATAAAAATCTGAAGTTAATATAAAATAAGACATGAATATATTATTACAGATTTTTTATATAAGTTTATAATATTATAAAATTATGATAAATTTACTTTATTATAATATTTATTAATATTGTAAATTAATTAAAATACAATAAACCAACGAATTATTTATTCCACTTTTAAACACTATATATAATAATTATTTAATTTACATGCGAATAAAATTATTCTTAATATATAAAAATATACTTAATTAAAATATTTTTATTACAATATTAAATAATAAATAAAAATGCTTAAGAGTTTTTTATAATATTAAATAAAAAATATAAAAAAAGGAAATTAATATTTAATTTAACTATTTCTAAATTTGCACATATACTTAAAATATCATAAAGGATTATTATGGTTAATCCTTTATGCTAAAAATATAAAGTTATAGTATATATAAATTATATAATTTGACTCATTTAATAAATATATAATATTTATCTATATATATATATTAAAATAGCTTACTTTATTAATCATATATTCACTTTCAGCTTAAATCAATTATATATAAATGTGTCTATAACTTATTTCATTTTTTAATATTATATTGTATATAAATTACAATACTATTATATTTTATCTAGATAATTATAGCTTACTTTATATTTTATAAATCTTTATTTTTACTAATTCCCAAGTCATTTCTTGATTAAAATATATTCTAATTAATTTNAGATAATATTCTTATTAATTAAATGAATTAATTTATAGGTGTAGCTAAATGGGATATTATTTTGATTAATGTAATGTATAGGTATTTGGGCTTTAAATTATTTACATGAATATTACAATATTAATATATTAAATCAAGTTAAACTTAAAATCATGCAAGAGTTTAATAAATTGTATAGAGCTAAAAAATAATACAATAAAAAATAGAAAAAAATAATAAAAAATATAATGATTGCTTATATTATCAATATCTTATTATAAATTATTATAGTAAAATCATACTTAAATGATTTATTGTTTGAATCAATAGGATACTGGGAATTAGGAAATAAAAATGGACTCTAAGATTTAAGTGTTTTTAAAAATCATGGGCAGGCTACTGGAGAATTAAATTTCTCATAAGATAGATTTAATAACAATGAAAGTTCCATTGATTTTTAAAATTCAAATATGATTAAAATAACGGCTTTACCTATCTATATTTTAGAATAATTAGATTTTACTATTTCGTAACAATTAATTTATTTAAAAACTAAATAAAAATATTAATATATAAGCAATTTTTCTTTTAAATAAATTTATATAGGTTTTTTATAAAAGGCCCGCCTACAGGTCAAAAATTCGGAGTAATTATAAGTTCCAAAGGTGCAGGAAGTTAAGGATTTATAATTTAAAGGAATGATCAACTTAGTCATGTTTGGTTATAGTTTTGTAATTATCACATACAGGTGTAAGATATATTAGATAATAATTGGCATTAAATCACAATAAGTAATATAGAAAACTTTTTACATAGTATATAATATTAAAACCATACTAAATTTGCGCATTTCTAGCCAGAAAAAATCGTTATGATACTTATATTTATGTAGATGGGAATATATATTCCTATCAAGAATTTGAGTGTGCATTAAACATCTAAGATATATGTTTGGGGGAGTTGTGTTAAGGAAATTTTAAATTTGAAGGGAGTTTAGATTAATTTGCAATTTTTTTAAGAGCTTTAACGCACTAAGAAGTAAAAAGGTTATATGATTATGGGTCTTGTCCATTTTATTGTGATAAATGTGAAATAATAAATGGAAATTAAGAGTGTTCAGTTTGTAAAGGTTAGAAATTAAAATTAACTATATTTCTTAGATTTTTAAAGAAAATTTTTTTTTTATTTTTCCAACTTTTAGGAGATAGATAAAAAGTAGGGAATATTTGTGATTGTATATAGCCAGCAACAAAAGAAGATTTTTTATCCTTAAATTGTCCTATGGGTAAATTTATTATTAAAAACTTGTTTTATCAATCAATTTATTACTTTTTAAAGGGGGTGACCATATATTTGCCTAGCCTATATTATATTATCCTCTAGTCAAAAATGTATTGGATGAAAGTGAAATAAAAAACCATGGAAAATCTTATGGTGTCATAGATTTAAGCAGTGGTTCAATGGGCTTATTTAATACTGACTCATGTATGGTAGTACTAGGATCTGGATATACCTCATTTCTATACTTAGACTTTACAATATAGTAATGTTATTTTCTCATTTTTGGTGCTTCATTTATATATTATTTGTATCATAAGGTTAAGGATAAAGCCTATGTAAAGTATTAGCTAAATAACCGGAGTTTTGTATGAAAGCACAAAAAATTCGATTAGCCTTATACTATATGAAAATATACTATACCTATACTGGAATTATAATAATAGCTTTAATAATCCTTTGGCATAAACATAAATTAAGATAGGAGAATGGAATTTCATAGTTATATCAAGATTTTAATAATAATTTTTATCTTGGTATGTAAATGATAAGTATATATTGAGTCTAAAACCTGTTGATAAAATTAATGTTGATATTTTCAATAAAAATTAGTTTTGGGCATTTGGTAACTCTTTTCAAGGATAAAATGGATCTATACAAGGATATATAAGTGATATAAGATTTTATAAAAGAGTATTAACATAATAGGAATATATATATCTATAAAACTATCCAGTCCAGTAATGCCCGAATGAATGTTCTAACTGTTAACTTTTAAGAGGAGGAGTTATATGCCTTACTTGTAAGGGTTAATTATAAATAAATGAATCTTATTAGTGTGAATGCCCTATTGGACAAGTATAAAATCCCAACAATCCTATAGAATGCATAAAAAGTATTTAAATATAATATTAATACATTATATATACAAAATCTATATTGACTATAAAATTAATTTAAAAATAAAGATAATTGGCTTGTCGGATATTATTCTTTCGACTAAACTCCCAGCGATTTTAGTATTTATTAAAATCATGCAGAAATTTACATTTATTCCTATTTTATTGAAAACAACATCAAATATATCTATCATAGTCAGAATATAAATGAACAGATAATAAATTTATATAAAGGAGGTGATACTTATACGATAAATAATACAACTTATAACATATATACTTCAGATTCAAATGGGAAATAGAATAATGCATTTGATTTCTCAACTGCTAATAAAAAAATAAAAATTCCATATAATTAAGGATAAGCTATAGAAGATAAAGACTTCTCAATATCGTAACTTAAATAAATATTAATAATATTTTGTAAGCTTATTATTGATATATACAGATTCAAAATTAAGGGACCTTAAATTGGAAATAATAATCCTTATATAATATAATTCTGGGCAGATAAAACATTTAATATAGCTAGATTTTTAGGAGGACTAGATATAGCTATAGGAAATTTTAATTTTATTATTTCTGATGTATTTGATGACCAATGGCACCATATAGTTATATGTAATAAAATGATAAAGCAAATTTAATATTTAATAATTATAAATTATTTCAAGCTCGAAAAAATAAATAATTCTTTACGATATATAAGGATGGAAAAATATTAGAATCTAAAATTTTCGAATATCTATATATATATCAATCTTACTTCAGTCTTGGAGGGAATGACTATCTATTAGAAGAATATGGAAGAGGAAAAAAATATAAGATTGAATAATATTTGGATTTTTTTGATGGTGCCATAGATGAATTAAGATTCTACAATAAATATTTAAAATAATCAGAAATAGAAATACTAAAAAATTATCCAAACTGTCCATCTTTTTGTCCTTCCTGTACGCTAGATAATACATATGCTTATTCAATCATATGTTCGTCGTGCCCAGAAAATAGAATTTTAAATTCTGAAGGAATATGTATCTGTAAAAAAAACTATAATGAAGATCAACAATTAAACTGCATTAGTACATATTAATAGTAAATATAACAATATAATTACAATATAAACTCTTTATAGAGTCTCAAACAAATGAAAATAGTAGTGATCCATTGATTTTATACTATTCTTTCGATGATGGTATTAAAGACATAAGTTAGAATGATAAAGAATATTAGGCAGCATAAGAAAATGTAGGAACTGCCCCTGATAGGTTTAATATTCCTGGGAGAAGTTTGGATTTTTCATAAAAATAAAAAGGTATAGTAAAAATAACAGACTATTCGCTACTTAGTTTTCAGAAAAATCGGTTTTCAATTGTGTACTATACAATTAGTATTAAGAATAATTAAAAAATCTATTTTATATTTTCTAGTTTTTGGGCTAAAGGCAAACCGACTGGAAATATTTGGGGAGTGATCCTAGGAAATAGTGCTGAATATGGATTTTCTGTCCATAGGTACAGTGATAGTAGTGCTATGAGAATATCTATTGTGGGATCATATATTGATATTCCAAATATATTTAATAATTAATGGAATATGATAACGATTATAAGATCTAATAATGACAAAGTATAAGTATATGTAAACGATACTTAAGTAATAAAGGATCGTAATATATATGATAGGAGCTTAGATTAATAATGGGCAGTAATTTAACTATATTTCCTTTTTTTTTTTTTTGTAATTTTTTAATTATTTAGACAACTATTGGAGCGTTTTATTAAAATTTTTAAAATTTTGATGGATAATTTGATGAATTAAGAATTTATAAATCAATTTTGACAGATAATGAGATAATATAACTTTATAAATACTAATGCATATTTGAATGCAAGGAGTGTAATATAAAAGCTGATTTGAGTAAAGAGGGAAGTTGCTTAAGTTGCAGAGGAGATAGAAATCTAAGCAATGGATACTGTTAATGTCCCGTGGGTTTTTATGATGATTTTAAATCAGAATTTTGCATAAGTAATTTTTATTTAATTATACAAAAAAAAAGTGAATATTTTTATAATTTCAAAATTAAAATTATAAGAATGTCCTGCAGAATGTAAATAATGCATTTATAGTTAAGGGACTGTGAAATGTGAAATTTGTATTGATAATGAATAAAATACTTTTTTTCCTTAAAATTTCGATAAATTAAACTTAAGAGACCCATTGAAACATTGTATCTGTCCTCAAACTAATTACTATGATGACTTACTTGTTAATAAATCATCCTATTGCTTAAAATGCAATAATATTCGATGCTTTACCTGTAAAGATTCAAAAACTTGTGAAATATGTGTGGGGTCAGCACCAGAATAATAGTAATTAAGATAGCAATCTAAAATATGTTAATGTCCATAAGGATATTATGATGATCTACAATAGGAAGATTGCATGAGATGTGATTCAAAAACAGTCAATTGCCAAGTCTGTGATCTTTATACAGGAGCATGCATCTAATGTTTGGGGGATTTGATCCCCACTAGTGAAACTAAATAGTGCTAATGTCCTAAAGGATTTTACCCAGCTGATTTGAATAATCCATTTGAAACCAAATGTAAATAATGTCCTGAAAATGCTGAATGCCCAGGAGGGTATGAATTAATATTAAAAAAAGGATATTGGAGATTAAATGAAAAGAGTGACATAATAGTTTAATGTAAAAATAATATGGAAAATTGCATTGGAGGAAATAAAACTGGAGATTAACTATGCAAAAAAGGCCATATAGGGGCATTGTGTGAAACTTGTGACATATCAAACAAATAAAAAAACGGTTCTCATTCTAACTATGGTAAGATTATGATATTTTTAAATATTGTTTTTTTAATTAAATTAAATAAAAAAAGCTGATTTCTAATGTGCAAGTTGTGATTTAATTACTAATAATTCTTTAAAGATATTTTTTATTATTACCTTATAAATGATATTTTTGTATCTCTCTGTCTCAGGAACTATTAAATTGATAAATGATAAAATATAATTTTTCTGTCTGAAAGAGCTATTTTTAATAAGTGATCCAAGACCGAATGAACAGGGAGTTTTAATTAAAGTATTATAAAATTACCTCTATATAGTTGGAACTATTACTACATTTTAGTTGTCTCTTCCTTAAGGATTTATGAGTTTTTCTTCTTAAGCATGTAAATCATATAAATTCTCTCTTATATTTAAAATAATTTTTCTATACTTATTTTTAATATTAGCAAATCCTACAAAAACCTTAGCTTTTTCAATGGATTGCTTGTTGAATTAATTTAATACTGAAATCCCTATTATATATTTAAGAATTATTTGGTCTACCTTTATATCTGTGCTATAAATTATAGTCATCATATTAATAGGCTTTGTGCTCATAAAATTGAAATTATCAAATCAAAATTTCAGAGCAATTTTATGGAATTCTCTCTTAGTGCAATTTATTACAGTATAGCCAGGCTTGGTCTCACTTATTTTAGAGAGCATGGCTTGCAGGTAATTTTATTTTTTTATCTTAATATTTAATGAAAAATAAATAATCTCAATGAATTTTTATAGAAAAATAGGAAGTAAGAGTTATGTATTAGGTAATACATCTCTTATTTGTGGCTCTTAAGAACATATTAAATATTCTTTGTCCTTAATGCTTCCCATAATATTTTTTTTGGTTTTCATAATTCCATTTGCAATGATTTAGGGTTTATAAAAGGCTACAAAAAATTAAATAAAGCAAAATTAAGTAATTCCTTCAAACTACACTAAAGAATACTCTTAAACTAGCATTGGAGAATCTTAAAGTAAGAAATCAATTATAATTAATATATAAATTTAATTTATTTTAATATGTTTAAAATAAATAGGAAAATTACAATCTGAACAATGTCTTAATATAAAGCCTAATGTATTTACTATAATGAATGAAGAAGGCGATGAAATCGATTCTTATCATATTAAACATTCCTTAGATAGATAAGAAAATATGCAAAAATTCGGTTTTCTATACCTTGAATATAAAAACTCTGTTTATTGGTGGGAATTAGTCAAAATATACCAAAAAACCATTATTGCTTTAATTTTGGCCTTTTATTATATACATGTATACGTAAAAGGAATTCTGATATTTTTGGTTGTAATAATATATAGAATGCTCTTAAATTATTTTTCTCCATATAAATTACCAAGTAATATTATAGATAGATTATATTATTTAATGGTTTATTAATTATAATTTTATTCTAAAATAAAGCTCACAACAAGATTGATTTACTTTCATAAGGAATTATGGCCGTTACAATTATTTTAGGATTATTCCTATACTAAAATTAATTTGATTATTTAATATATATGGGAATGTTTTTAATAAGTAATAAAATGAATTATATTATTATAAATATATAAATTCAATAAATTATTATATTATTAACCAGTCATTATTAACTCCTACATGATTGCTATATTCTTAATGAGAATTTTTAAATCTTATGCAAGAAATTTCATATTGAAATTAGAAGAAAAATATGATGAAATATGCAACTAAGATGAAAAATAGCAAAAAGAAAATGAATAATAATAACTTTAGTGTAAGTTGCACAATATTCAATAAGAAATAGATAAAATAGAAGAATAATATGAATATAATGTTGAAAATTTAGAATAGTCTACTTAATACTAACAATTAATTGATGAATAGAATAAAACAAAACAAGATTTAATTGATTGTGAATTTTAATTAGATTATTTGCATTAAATAGGTATTTATATGAAAAAATAAACATTAGATAATAAAAGCGAGGAACATAAAACAAAATAACATGATTAAAAACTTATAAAAAAAATGGTATCATTCTCAATAAAATATATAATATATTTTAAATGAAATAATAAAATAATATATATTTAAAAGGAAAATAAAAAAAAGATACAAGAAAGAAAAAAAGTTATTATAAGTAAAATATTTGCAAAAATAGAATAAATTTAAGTCAAATACTTTAATAAATCTCCAATATCTATAGTTAAAGAGGCTAAAATTATTATGAATAATCTAAAATAAGCTATTTATTGTTATATTGATGGGGTTAAACTAGATCTAGTAAAAGATTTAACTCTTAATCAAGCCTCTTTCCGAGATACAAGAACCAATATGCTTGATTCTTAATCTAGTAACTTGTAAGTGCTATTCAATTCAACATAAAAGTAAAGGTAGCTGGTGAAGAGCTAGGATTAATTTACAATTTATAAAGAATAACTTTTATCAGGATAAATTTCATAATAATAATTGAAATTATTAAAAGATAAGATTTAGGATATGAACAACTAAAAATAAATCTAAGAGTAATAATTATTACTTTAAATGAGAGATTAAATTTAGCTAAAATTGTAGCAAATGAAGTTACCAAGATAATATTGGATAAAAGGATGTTAAGAAAAACCTTTATAACATAAAATAGAAAATATTATGCAGATAAATAGTGTAAACTAAAATCCTACACATAAGTCTAAATTTTTCCTTTAACAGCAAAAAGATATCTAATTTAATATTGACGATAACAATGATTCCCAATAAAAAGAGGATATTTAAATAGCTAATCAAGATTAAAAATAAATTAATTCATAATTTGATGGGCAGTAGATAGTTTCACCCGATTAAGAAAATAATATATTAACCAAGAATGATGATATAGATATAAAAAAATATAATCTATAAGATCACTTCTAAGGAAGTGAAAATGGTTAGAACTGTGGAAACCAAGTAAACATAGAAGAAAATCTTTATTAAAAATTAGATAATTAAGAGAAAAGTTCACCATAGTAATTGCAGCATGTTTTAGAAAATGTTCCTATCATTCTATAAAATACTGATAGAAAAGTAAATGAAAACAATGTACTCGATCTATATTCAAAACAAATTAATATGGATAATAGTATTACAGAATAAAATTTGAATAAAATTTAAAAGAAAGGTTTAAAGCTTAATAGATAAGAATCATCAGTATTTTAAGCAAATAATAACGGAGATGACTAGGACTAATAAAATTATGACATTGAAATAAATAGATTAATTTAATAGCTTTCTAAACAAGAAATTTATGAATATAAGCTTTCTTTTGATTTATTTAAGAACAGTAAATATTTTATTTTATTTATAATAACAGTTTCTAATATTTTTATATTCCAATTAGAAAAACAAAACTATTTAAAAGAAGATAATTTTTTAAAAAGTATGAGATAATTAGGAATCATTGTAACTACTTCTAAAATAAAAATTGTATTAAGTATGATTTAATAAGATGGTAATTAAAATTAAAAATTATATATAATCAGAGATTTAAACAAATATATATTGCATTATTAGATAAAGACAATTTCGATTTTTCCGATTTTTTAACTTTAGTTGTTTTATAAAGATAAAAAAAGCGCCCAATGACCTTTATATAAGAAATGTAAAATATTTAATATTCTATAATTAATATTATTATTAACATTTATATATTATAAAGATTTTCTAAGTTTGATAAAAAATCGAAAGGATAATTATATTTTAATGAATGTAAGTCTTTAATTTAAGTTCTTCTCAAAAGACAAGTATCTGATGAGGTAATCAAAGAGATTATGAAATAAATAAACAATGATCACGAAGATTATTTAGTGTTAGAAGATATTTTCTCTTTAATCTCAAAGTGAAAAGAATATGTATACAAATTTAAAAAATATTTTTTAATTTTTATAAATATAAAGATTTAGATTTTTATAATATATGTTTAACTATTATAAATGTAAAAAATATGATTTTTATACGTAGCAAGACTTATAAACAAATTCATGTTAAAAATTTTCTATCCTAATACAAATATAATAGTCTCATATAATCTAGATTAATTTTTTATATATTTAAAATTATTCTAACTCAAAGTTTAATTTTATTTACTATCTTATTACTTGCTGCTAAGCAACTCCTATAAAGCAAATGTATTTATAAATTTTTACATTAAAGAGTTAGAAAATAATAAAAAAACTAACAAAAAACAAAATTAGACTTTTAGAAAATTATCTGAGTTGTAATTTATTTTGTGCTATTATTTTATTTCTGTATATATTGATTAGTAATATTATTATTTATTAACATATGTATTATTTTAAACCAAAAAAAATTAATTCTTAAATACACTTATAATACATATTATTTTTAAATTGTCTATTTTAAAATAAATTGTTTTTTTTTTATTGATAATCATAGTTAAGATAAAAAATATAATAATTCATATACTATGGATATATAATTAATTCTCAAAAATTTAGCACTTTGATTTGGAATTTTATTTAGAACAAAATAATATTTAATATTAATCTTAAAAAAAAAAAATTTAGAATTCAATATAAACAAAAAAATTAGAATTAATTTTCAAAAAACTCTAGTCCAAAAAATGTCAAAAACTTATTTAAAGTAATAAATATAAATAAAAAGTATATTAATAATTTAACACTTAATTCTAAAATATATTATCATTATAAAATAAATTTGTATTATTTTATAGTTCAGAATTCAATTATGCTATCTTATTTCATGGTGGGAGAATGTTAAGATATAGTAATATTTACATCTTTTTCAGAAATTTTGTTTTCATTTACGCTACTTTTAATCATACCTCTCTACTTTATAATTTTTGAAGTAAATAGCTTTTTATTTTGACTAAACTTAATGAATTTTAATCCAATTATCAAAGAAGATATTTACAATAAGATAATTAATACAGTGCTAATAATAATTAAAATTGAGTTATATTCAACTTAGATTTACAATTTATCACATGTAAATGTTTTAGAATTTTTAAAAGAATTTTCTGGACATTCAATCAAGCATAAATTTAAATATTAATAGCATCTAATGCACTCTAAGTCATTTTAATAGCTTTCTTTATAAGTAGGAAGACAGTCGCAATTTCCTGTTTTAATATTTAATTATCTGTTTAACGAAACATCACATTTAGTGCATATTTTATAACTATAACATTCTAAACATTATAAGGGGCACTTTTTACACGTTGTTAAAGTTCCATTTTCATCATGGTATCCTTATTTGCATTTACAACTCGGAGGTTATTATGATCTATTAGGTGTATCCAAACACATAGTACAATTATGAGATTAATTTTTGCAAGTTTTGCAGTTTTTATTACAATCTAATTATTTTTTAAATTGATTATCCATTGATTATAATAAAATTTTATAAATTAATATATATGTTTTACTATATTAATTTTTCGAGCCATCATTTGATATTACTGTAAAAATTCCCTCTTCAAAAACTTTTTCATCACAACTATGGCCTTTATAATCATTTCTTACGCATTTTGTGCACATGTCATATACTATACAATCTAAACATTATATTGGGCACTTCAAACAATTACCTAATCCATCATCATAGTATGATTGCTAGTAAATTAAATTGTAATTAACTTGTTAAATTGACAGTATTTTATATTTATAATAAATATTACCAAACATTTGCAATCAGGGTAAGACTACAATCTATTTATATCTTATTTGCATTTGAGACAATTATTTGCAGAAAATTCGCACGATATACATTTTAAATCGCACTCTATTACAGAATAATATATTATTTAGGATATAAAAAACTAGTAAAAATTATTAATACTATCACACTGCTAATTTTAATTTTCATAATATCCTTAAATGCACTTGCAATTATCTCCTACGGATCTATTATTTCCTTAGCATGATAAACATTATGTTAAATTTATGCAACTGACACAAGGAAATTAGCATTATTAACATATATTAGCTCCAACATCAAAATATCCAAAAGAACAATTACAACTGTTTAGAGAATCTCTAGTAGAATCTACACATTAAGAACAATTATCTTTTTGTCCACTACATTTACTACATGCAGGAAGACATTCTTTATAAAAATAAGTTTTAACAAAAATAAAGTAAATAATAGAATACCTTAACAAGTTTAATTTAATCCATTATCAAAAAAACCATCTTGACATTCGCATTTTCCACTAATTAAGGGTTTTCTATGGTCATTTAAATCAATTGAACAGCTTTAACATGTATCAACATCTAAACAGCTAATACATGAATTAGAACATTTTACACAAGCACCAGCTTATTTATAGTACCCACTCTTACATTGTATGCAATTAGAAGGAGAATTTCCGCCTGAACAAGAAGTACATGCAGAATTGCATTCTTTTTTAAAGTAAATTTTTTTTTTAAAAATATAAATTTAAACAAATTAAATTTACAAATGCAGGCTATATTTATTCCATCATCATAATATCCTTCCTAGCAATCACATTTTCCAGACTGTAATGGTTTTCTTTTATCATTTGCATTTGTAGAACATTATGTACAAGTAGTTTAGCTGCTGCATTTTATACATGAATGATTACATTAAGAGCAAGTTCCTGCATTATCAAAGTATCCATCTATGCATCCTATACAATGAGATGCTTCGTTACCTCCTGAACACTCTATACAGACAGCATGACATGCTTTATAATATAAAAAAATTATATTTTGTGAATTTATTTACAGTTTCACTACCTTAGCATTGAGTATTTAAACCATCATTAAAATATTTTTTTTAGCAATCACATCTGCCCTCATTTAACGGTTTTTAATGATATGAAGCTTCCGTAAAGCACGACAAACATTCGTTTTAGTTTTTTCCATTGCAAGTTTTGCATGTTATTGAGCAAGCTGTATTTTATAATTAATATATTTTCTTTTTTAATATTATAAAACTTACCTTAGCATTTTTAATTAATTCCATCATCATAATATTATAGTTAACAATCACATCTACCACTATTCAAGGATTTTCTATGATAAAGCACTTCACTATAGCATGAAAGACAATTATTTTCATTAGGTCCATCACACGTTTTACATTAGTGTGAACAAGCTATATATATTTTAATTTAAATATTATATACATAATATTATTAGATATATTATTTATTTAAATACATTAACACTCTTTGGAAGAATTATCATCATAAAAGCCCTATTAGCAAAAGCATTATCCATTATTTAAGGGTAGTCGATGATAACTTGATTCACCATAACATGAGAGACAATTAATTTTATTAGGGCCATTACAAGTCTTGCAGCTATAATGACATTCTATATTTAAAAAAATTATATAATAACATAAATATAAACTAATTTAAAAACATAAAGCACAAAATAATTATTACAGACATAATTTCTTTTGTAAGTATCTGGATTAACACTTGCAATAAACCACCCTTCTATTTTATGAGAACAATCAGGCAAATGAAACGATGTATCTTTGCATTATATGCATCCCTATCCATCAATGCAGGTTTAACATTCATTGAAACATACTATAGGATTTATAAAATTAATATTATTAATATTTGTAAATAACATATATTCGCTAAGCTATGATTTATTTCATACCTGTCATTTAGTGTTGAAATTATTCAATTTAATTATTTGACAAACTTTTTTAAAAAAGCATAGCATGCTATATTTTTCCGTTCAATTCGCAATTTTTGCATTCATATTCAGTTTACCGTCTTCCAAATACAATATCAGTTGTTCCTGCTTCGAAATTATGGAGTTATTTAGATTTATCTTATGTATATTCATCTATAATGACTCCGTTTCTGAAAAGTTTTAAACGATACTCTGTTCCTTCTTCAGTCACAGTTATTGCTATGTATACATATTTTTAATCGGCCATGCTTTCTGTTGTTTTATGTGGGTTATTAGGACTCCATCTAATTAATATAATTTAAATAATGTGATTTATAGAAGTTATTTATATTTATGCCTTCTAGAAAATTCAGATCCAAACATCCATTCATACTGAGTTCTTTCTGAATAAATTATTCCATTATATTAATTTTAATCTTTTGATATTTATATGCTCATAGCTCCTCCTTTTTTCTGAGTTAAATTATCCAGTTAAATCCACACTAATAATGAGTGATCATTTGTTTTTGTTGGAATAGTTTATGTTCTCATATATCCACTTCCTATTTTTAGATATCCATTTTCTATGATTGCTCCATCGAGTAAATTTCCTTTTTATATTAAAAAATAGGAATTGCATGGTTGTGTGTAATTAATTATTCTTAAGAAATACCAGTCAGTCCTTCAAGAGAATTGGCATTTATATTGAAATCCCAGCTATAATTTGGTGCTTATAAAGGATAAGGAACAGATATAATAGACTAAAAAAATAATACTATAAAAATAACACTGAAGATTCTCATTATAAATTGTGAAAAATTGTAATATTTTAGGTATATAATAATTTTTATGAATTAATGATAGAATTATAAATAAATAGGAAAAAATCAAACATAATATTTGCAAGAAAAATATTGGGTAGAATAGCATAATAGGTTTAGAATTATTTTAAAATATAATATAAATTATTTATCTAATTAAATAAATAAACTGAATATTATAATTAATCAAGCTGATGTATTAATATACAATTTTAATTAATTACGATAATAAATAACTTATGATAAAGTTTTTATATAAATTTTTTAAAATAGGAAGAGAACTAATTAAGGTAATATATAAATAATTGTTTAATATATTAAATTTAAAAATTTTGTAATTAACTTAGATTATTTTTAGTATAGAAATAAATTATCTAAATATTTAGTATTTAAGATTATAGAAATTTCTTTATAGTAAAATACTTTGAATTAGACTTTTAATTAGAATTTGTAACATTTTAATAAAGACAAACAAAATACAAATTAATATTTAAAATAAAGTATATATAAGCTTATAATTGACTGATCTAATATTTAACTAATTATATAATTCAAATGCATATTTAATATATTTATATTTCTGATATAAAAATAAAAAATAATTTTTACAATAATAAATCTCTTTAAAATAGAATTACTACATAATTATCAAATATATAAAATAGTAAATTCTTTTATTTGGATTAGTTATTAGAATGAATTTTACTACTAAATCTAAAATATTAATAGAATAATTCTAAAAAAAATTTTTTTATAGAATAAGTATTATATACTTATAAAATTTTAATTTTTATACCGATACTAAAAAAGAATTCTAAATTATTACATAATAGAAATAATGATATTCATAAAATTAACCTAAATTTTTATATCATTATGGATATTACCACATTCTAGGTTCACAAAATTAAAAAATTTCAAATAATAAATAGATGAGTAAATTATTATAAATATAAACTATATATATATAATAAAAAATATTCTATCAACTACTGTTATATATATAACATATAAAATATAGTTAATATAAATAGTCAATTATTTTTTGACATAATACAATCTTTATATGTTGAATTGCGTCTTAAAGGAAGTGAATTGAGAGCTGAAGAATTATGAGAATCCTCTTATATTTCTATAGATTCTATCTTTTCTAAGATTTGTTTTTCATTTTACATTAAATATATAGATTTTGTTTTAAAGGGGTTTTTAAAGCAATTAAATCCATATAATACTGATAGTATTAATACTAAAATTAAGCAAACAGAACAAATAATTATTATTGTAGAATTAAATACAATATTATTTTAAATTTTATCACAAGTTAGTGTATGGTCATTTTTAGCAGTATTATGTGGACATTATAATAAACATTATTTATTATAAGAATAACATTTAACACAATAACCATTTTTCAGATCATCTTTATAATTGGGTTTACATTCACATTTTCCTAAATACTCATTCAATATCCTATTTTCAGATGAGTCACATGCAGTGCACATAGACGAAGTAATACATTCTAAACAGTTTTATGGGCATTTTTAACATTATAATAAGATTCCATTTTCATCGTGGTAACCTTTTTAACATTAACATAAAGGAGGGTTATCTATTCTATATTAAGATTTTTAACAAACTTAACAATTTTCAGCTCTTTCTTTACATATTAAACATCGTTTGCTACAATCTAATAATTAAATCATTACAAGAATAAAAACCATTAATTAATAAGAATTAATATTACTATGAGTTATTGAATTTCCTTAACTTGTTATTATTTAAAAAGTTCCAACCTATGATTTTTTTTACGTACACTTCTCTCCCATTAAATCGTCTCGTATACATTTAGTACACTGTCCTATTCCTGTACATTCTAAGCATTAAGGTAAACATTTTTCGCATTTTCCATTTCCATTTTCATAATATGATTACTTTTTTTTTAAGTAATTAAGCATAATTAAAATTTTAAAATAATATAAATATTACTTTACAACCACATAAAGGAGGAGTCATTGATCTATATGGACCTTTTCTACATTAAGTACAATTATTAGAAGACGTCTCACAGCTTAAGCATTGTGCATCACATTCTTTTTTCATAATTTAAAATTAATATTTTAATATAGATGGAAGTTAGATAAATTAAGAAATACCTTGACATATTTTATCTGAATTTTCAAAATATCTCATAATGCAGGAACAATCATTGACTGGCTATCTATTTGACCCTTAACAAGTTAAACATTAACTTTCACCAATGCATTTAACACATGGAAATTCACATTTTTTGCATTAAATTTCTCCTATTTCATAAAATGTATCCTTACATTAACACTATTTTGAAGCATCTCTTGAAGGATCAATACATTCTTGGCAATTATTTTTAAATAATGAGCATTTACTACATAATTCATTGCATTCTAAATTATAAATTTAATTTATTTAATTAAATAAATCATAATTTAATAATATTTAATATTATATGAAATTGAAGTTACTGTTGCATTTTTAATTCTATCCATCATCATAATAAGAATCTTAACATTCACACTTACCATTTATTAATACTTTTCTATGATGGCTAGGGTCGGTAGAACAACTTAAACAAGTACTTGCACTAGAACATGTAATACAAGGATGTTCACAGGTAATGCAAGTGTTCCCTTATATGTAAAATTTAGGTATGCATCCAATACAATTATTAATAGTATTTCCTCCAATACATTTGTTGCAGTTCGAATGG
The DNA here is from genome assembly GCA_037039885.1 of Miamiensis avidus. Lineage (NCBI taxonomy): Eukaryota > Ciliophora > Oligohymenophorea > Philasterida > Glauconematidae > Miamiensis > Miamiensis avidus. Next base: position 961,257 of record JAWVGU010000208.1, read on the forward strand.
CAACCTAGTAGTATTTATTATATTGATTATAAGAAAAAAAAAAAAAAATATAAATAATAAATAATTTTTTTATAGTAAATAATACTATAACACTATTAATCTACTGAATTATCATAATATTAATCTTCGCAATAACATTTTCCATTCTATAAAGGCTTTCTATGATGGTTAGGATCAGTAGAACAAGAAAGACAAGTTGTTGAACTGGAACAGGTAACACATGGGTGAACACAAGGAATACACGCGCCTCCTTACATATAGTATCCTGGCTAACATCCAATGCAGTCATTAGCAGTATTGCCTCCTTCACACTAAGTGCAATTCGGATGACAAGCTAAAGGAAGTTGTTAATATAATTTTTGAAATAATTATTTTATAAATTTATTGTAAAATATCAATACATTAGAATTATTAATCAGTTAAATTGTCATAATATTAATCTTAACATTAACATTTTCCATTCTATAGGGGCTTTCTATGATGGTTAGGGTCGGTAGAACAACTTAAACAAGTATTTGCACTAGTACATGTAATGCATGGATGATCACAAGAAATGCAAGTATTTCCTTAAATGTAAAATCCAGGTATACATCCAATACAATCATTTATAGAATTTCCTCCAACACATTTATTGCAGCTGGGATGGCATGCTAATGAATATACATATTTTTTTAAATTAACAAAAAATCTAAATTAAAATAAAAATACCTTAGCACTATTAATCAACTGAATTATCATAATATTAATCTTCACAATTACACTTTCCATTCGATAGAGGTTTTCTACGATGATTAGGATCAGTAGAACAACTTAGACAAATGCTAGCACTTGAACAGGTAACACATGGATTAACACAAGGCTTACAAGCTCCTGCCTACATATAGTATCCTGGTTGGCATCCAATACAATCATTTGTAGTATTTCCGGCTGTACATTTGTTGCAACTTGGATGGCATGCTAGTAATTTGATATTAAAAATATATTATAATAAAATTATAGAATATAATTAGTCGAATACTTTAGCATTATTAATCTGCTAAATTATCAAAATATTGATCCTAACAATCACACCTTCCATTTTATAAAGGCTTTCTATGATGAATAGCATTCGTAGAGCAGCTTAGACAGTTGCTTTCACTTGAACAAGTTATGCATGGATGTATACATTAAACACAAACTCCTGATTTTTTAAAATACCCATCTTTACAAAGTAAGCAATTGGAATCAGAGTTCCCCCCATAGCATGTCAAACACGCAGGATTACAAGCTTAATGGTATTAAATTTATACAATTAATAATAAATTTCCTTTTGTAAGTTATTTAATTACTTTTGCATTTCATATTTATTCCATCATCATAAAATCCATCTTTACAATCACATTTTCCCGAATTTAATAGATTTCTATTATCATTATTATTATTAGAACATGAAAGGCAGGTTGATGCATCCGAACAGGTAATACAGGAATTATTACATAAAGTACAAGTACCGCCATTATCATAGTATCCGCTTTGACATCCAATACAGTCTGAAGGTGAATTTCCTCCTTGGCAATTAATACATGCATTATTACATTCTATTAAAATTCATTAATACAATACTAAAAAATAAAAAATTAATATCTAAATAAATACACTGGCATTCACTTTAAGATGGGCCATTATAATAGTGATCTTGACAGTGACAAACTCCATTATCAACTGATTTTCTGTGATAGTTAGACTCAGAAAAACAAGATAAACATTCTGTTTCTGTTGATCCGTTACAAGCTTTACAACTCAAAGAGCATGCTGCATATATGTTTTATAATTATAATTTATTTTATAAATCTTTAAGAAATTATTATTTTACCTTTACACTCTTTGTTAGATCCATCATCATAATATTAAATATTACAATCACATCTACCATTATTTAGTGGTTTTCTATGATAGTTACTTTATGTATAGCATGATGTGCAGTCGTTTTAAGTCCCCCCATCACAAGTTTTACAACTATTTTGACAAGCTTGTAAAAATAAAAAATATTTTAACCCAAAAAGACAAAATATGGAGTTAAGTCAATATATTTTACGTTAGCAAGCTTAAGAAGAATTATCATCATAAAATCCATCTTAACAAAGGCATTTTCCTCCAGATACAGATTTTCTATTATTTTAAGAATCTTCATAGCAGCTTGTACAATTATTAAGATTAGGACCACTGCACGTTTTGCAAGAATAGTGACATTCTACAAAGAATTTATGTGTATACAAATCTTTAAATACTATTTTATTTATTTATTAATAATCATTACATACATAATTTCTTTTATAAGTATTAGGATTGACACTTTAAATAAACCATCCATCAATTTTATGAGAACAATCTGGTAAATGGTAAGATGTATTTTTACATTAAGTACATCCATATCCATCAACACAGGTTTAGCATTCATTGAAGCACACTATTAGAATTTTATATAAATTATTGACTGACTAAATTATATAAAACTTATACCTGTCATTTAATGTTAAAATTTCTCTATTTCATTATCTGATATAGAGCTATAAAATAGCATGGCATGTTGAATTTTCCCAAATAATTCACAGTCATCACACAAAGCTTCGGTTTATCTTCTACCAAATACAATATCAGTTTTTCCAGCTTCAAATACATATTCTAATTTACTATCAGGTTTTGTGTACTCATCAAGTTTTTCTCCATTTCTAAAAAGCTTTATTCTGTATAAATTTCCTTCTTTTTTAAATGTTATTGCTATAAAAACATATTTTTAATCAGCTTAATTTTCTTTTAGACCATGAGACACATTTGGACTCCATCTAAAAAAGTAAATATTCTGTTGTTATTTAATTTTCTAAATTGGTAAATTGTATAAACCTATTAGATAATTCTGAACCAAACATCCATTCCTTTTCTGACCTTTCGGCAAAAACGATTCCATTAAATTAGTTGTCAATTTGAAAAATTTAAACATTCATGACTCCACCTCCTTTTTAGGAAAGATTATTCAATTTTACCCATGCCAATAATGAGTGATCATTTATTTAGGTTGAGAGAGTTTCAGTTCTCATAAATCCAACACCTACCTCAAGATATCCATTTTATAGGATTGTATCTGTCAAAGTACCTAATTTATGAAAATATTTATAACTTAAATATAGATAAAAAAATGATTCTTTTTACCAACTATCCCTTCTTTGGAGTCGGCATTTGTTTCAAAATCCCAATTCTAATTAGCCTAAAGTAAGGGATATGGGACGCATTTAATAACTAATCCACATAAAAAATGTAAAACTGAAATAAATAGAATATAATTCATATTTAATAGTGATATTTTTTATAGTATTTTCTTAACTTAATCTATATTTAAATTAACAAATTATTTTTTTAATAAAATTAGTTTATTAGATATAGCTATTATTAAAAATATATGTTTAGAATAATAAAAATAAAATCAATATTATACTAGAATAATTATCCTAAGTTATTGTGTAAAAATAACAAAAATATAGTATTAATATTTATTGTTTTCAATTTAAAAATCAAGAATACAGTTTTTATTTAATTATTGATATATAAAAATTAAAATATATTATTTAAACCTATTTAAAATAAGATGAATGTATATCATTTTATAATTTAGATATATTTCCTAATATAATAATTTATTTACTTCTAATAAGTTAGATTTATATTGATATCTTAGAAATAAAAGTTGTGATATTTATGTAGAATAATACTCTTAAAATATTTAAAAGAAAAATGATTTAAATTGGATTATTTTTTTAGATATTCCTTTAATAATTTAAATAACATTAGAAAAAGAATATTATGTTAATTTGCAGAATATAGTCGAATAATATATATTTTATTTAATTTATATTACTCTAAACAATTTAATTAAATTATCGATAATTTTTATATTAATAAAATTAATCATCTTTCTAATCTATTAAGATGTTAAATTAAAACAAAAAAATAACTTTAATATTATAAACCAAAACTTTAACACTATATTTATTATGATATTGAATTTTTATAGCCATTTATAATTTAAATTAAGTCTAAATATATAAATTATACTTTTATATTTGTATTTGAAATATATTACTATAATTTTTAAAATAATAATTTAATATTTCTAAAACTATTATTAATATCACAACATCTTAGTCGATAATTTAAAATTATTAGTATATTAAGTAAATTATTAGGAAGAAAATATAGTTTGAGAAAAAGCACTTTAGAACTAAAAAATTATTATCGATAATGCGTATCCTTAAAAATTATGTGCTTTAATCCATTCTCAATAGTTATTAAATAATTTTATTTTTTTTGCATTCTCTCAGCTGTGAATCTTTCAAATTGTAAAGTTTTTAAATGTGAACATTTACTTCATTGTTATTTATAATTTAATTTTTCTAAAACACCAATATTGCTTTATAAGTATCATCACATGTAACATCACTTCAATCATTCATTCTTTAACTTTCATTTACTATTGCAGATTCATATGATTTACTGTCCTTATTAAAATATATAAAAATTATCAAATTTTAGATTTTTCAGATAAGAGGTACAAAAAATAATTACCTTTTCCTGTCCAATTTTAATTACTATAAATAATAGCAACCCTTTATAAATTTTACAAATAGGCTATTCTTATATTATTGCATCCTTAAGTTATTCCAAGCTATAATTATTCGATTTAATCTAAGTAAACACAAAATAGTTATATAAAAGTAACATATTTATATAGATTTATTATTATTTGTGTTAAAATATATATATAAAATTCACATGCCCAATTTGATAATTCTATTCCTATTATGAAATATCATTAATTAATTATAGATTAGTATGAAAATAATATTTTTTCTCATATAATTGAAATATTTTAATAGTTTTAATTGACTAAACTGTGTTTTTTATTTATTCTATTATTTTTATATAATAATTCTAATTTATAGAATTTAAGTTTCTAAAATAATTTACTTTCTTATTTTCTCATTAAAACTAATACGTTATAGGATTATGTAGTCTGAACTAGTATTTTGGTATTTTAGGTACCCAAAGTAGATTTAATGGTATGAGCTTTAAGGGATTACTAGTATCATAGTTAGGTGCCTTACAAATGTAGGCTCTCTATTATTTGAGATTCATTTATTCTTCATAGAATTTTTAAGCGAAAGCCCGATATCATTTTATACCAACATATTAACAGTACTGAGTAAAGAAACTTAGAAAATCTAAAATATTAAGAAAAACACAATTTTATTATGAAAATATTTAATTTTTATAAATTTTAATAATAATAATCTAAAATATGTTAGAAAATATAGAATATTTACTATATTCATAAAGTTTATTATATTTCTTTTAGTAGGTATTTTAAAGAAATTTATTAGTAAATCCATCAGAGATTTGATATCCTTAATTGCTGGCTATGAGGATTTGGGGGTAAAGAATGTAAATATATTCCTCAGCAGATTCACATTCTCAAGTAGAGGATTTAGTTCTATCAATGGTTTTTTACCTATTGATGAAAGATATATTTTATTGCCTATATTAATATATATAAGTGCCAAAACATATCCCTGGTAGCTATATTTTAAAAATTGGATTTTCTTAATTTTATTTATCATGATTTTACTAAATTTTCCTAAAAATTTTTAGAAGTTTACTCGTTCTTCTACACTCATTTGTGGAGTAGTATTTAAAATTTAAAAATTCATAAAATTACAAGTTTTCATGATAAAAATGACATAAAATCCCCATATTTTATATTTTTTTCTAATCATATATAAATACTCCTTTATTTAGGACCAAACTCGCTTAACAAGAGAAATATAGCATCCTTATAGGTATGACTTAAACTTTTATATATTATTTATTAACATCACTTTTTATTTTATTAGAAAATATACAAAATTGTAACCATTTTCATCACTAGTCTTTGGATCTTCCTCAATTTAATTTAAAAAGAAATAATAAATGTTAATAATCATTCAGAATTTAATTTCTCCCCACCATTTCTTACTTATATTGACCAATATATCCAGGATGATCATTAATTTATATATCATTTCGACTATTTATATTTTCTTGAGAAAATACGTTTATTCTAGTATATTATCAATTTATTTAATAAGTACTATTGATGTTTTAATATAAGAATTACACTTTTTTGGAATTATATTAAAAATTTGGAATGGTTTTGCTATTCCAAATTTTATATATACTAGAGTGAAATTTATGTCCAATTTCTTTGGTTTAGTCGTATATAAATATATAAATGGTTTAATTTACTACCCTTAAAATTTATTTATGTACCAAAACTTATCCATGGTCATAGTGTGTTAACCATAGATAAGTTTAGTGCCTATATAAATTTCAATAGTAAATATCACTTTGCAATAGTATGTTAATCAGTGATATATTTGATATCTTTATAAGCTTAAATGGATAGTAAACTTTAAACCATGTCAATAATTTTTATTAACCTTTTATATTATCCCCTAACCCCTCCCCCCAATAAATTTAATTAACGTAATAAAAAATTTTTTCTTACCAACACAATCTATCAACTTTCCATCAAAATCGTAAAAGTTTTTTATGCATTAGCAATCACCTCCCTGAATTCTATTCTGTCCTCTACATTCGGTACATTATTCTGCAGTGGTTTTACAGTTTTTACATTTAGGAGCGCATTCTATTAAAAACAAATCATCAATAAATTAAAAAATTATTCAAATATACATGGAGATAGATTTATATAGATTATTTTTTTTATTTAATTACCAGCATATTCAGTTTTTCCTGCTTTTTCATATGTATAATGCCCTTCTTCAGGAGTAGTACAGTCAGGCTTGAACATTTTTGTATCTACACAAATCTCACATGCTGTATTATTTTTACAAGTTTTGCATTAATGTAAACATCCTATATATGTTTGTTATTATTATAATTAAATACAATATTTATATTTTAAATATTAATAAAGTAATTTACTTGTGCAATCTCTGTTTCCATCAGTATTGAAGTAACCATCTTAGCAGCTACAGTCTCCAGAACTTCTTTTTCTAACTTCTCTTAATTCTGGGGTGGTTCCTGAACAAATATTACAAGTCAAATCTCCAACACATCCAAAACACTTAGGGTCAGGAGCACAATCTAATACAAATGTTTGAAATATGATTTATGCATTAATAAATTTATCATATATAAATTGTTTATTTACTATATGAAGGGGGGTCTAATAAAGGGTCTTTTTAAGCGTATTATGAAAGGAAAAACTCATTTGCTTTTACAGTTTTAGCTGCTGCTACAGTAGTATATTCTAAATATACAGTTGGCAAAGTAGTTATTTGAGCATTTATATGAGTAAATGCAATTGCACTCTATTTGAATTATTTTCCAGTTCCTAAAAAATATTTCTCTCTTTCAATTGTACAAGAAATTTTCACTTGTAAACCGAAAGGCTTTTCTTCGTCTGCTCCTATTCCAGCCTTATTTCTACCAACCTTTTAAATGAATTTGATAAAAATTAATTTCTAAAAAGTAAAAATAAATTTTATATACGATATAAGCATCCTCCCCAATGATTGTAAAGTCAGAGAGAATTCCTTCTCCTAAAACGGTAATACAGTCTTATTTATGAGTTGGAGCACCTGTGTTATCGTAAGTGTATGAAGCGAACCATATTTAATCATTAACCGTCCAAGCGATAGAATATTTTTTTGAACCTTGGTACTGTTAAATAATAGGTTTTTTATGTTCTAAAGCATTTCCCACTGTTCCACTTACTTCAATATTATCTCCTGTTTTAGCAGGATTAACTCCAGATATGTCAAATTCTTAAATATGAAGAGGAATTTCATTAAGTGCTAATGGGAAGGTTTTTCCTACTCCTTAAATAACTACAACAGCCTTTCCTGTATCTAATTCGCTTGAATCACAATAAGTAGTATCTCCTTATACTTCTGTATTAACTTTTATTTCTGTTGAAGCCTGTCCAGCTGTACTTATAGTTCTGTAAAAGACATCTTAAAAGTATTAAAAAAACTTAATTTTTTTAATTACTCCATATATAAATTCTCTGTTTAATATACCTAAATTTCCACCATCAGTTCTAGAATACACAACTCCAACCTTTGCACTTAATGGATTATATTTAACTTTAATATATTTACAATTAGATCCTGCGATAACGTTGGTTAAAGTAGTAATACTAGCAAAATTATCTACACATTACATATAAATATAAACTATTCATCCAAAATAAATTAAATTATAAATAATATTTTACTTGCGGTTGGGTCATACGTCTAAGCTATGCAGGAACCATCACTAATAGAAGCAGCAACTATATATTTTCCATCTCCTATTGGGTCTTATAATGCTATACTTATATCAACTACCTTTCCTCCAGTAGCAACAATAAAGTTTTTCTTGTCAGGAGTTAAACCTCCTTTTTATTAATAAAATCATAAATTATTACTATTTCAATTTATGAGTAAAATTTATATACTTATTTTATAACACTCTAATTAAATGTTTTAATAATCATAAGATACATAAGCTACAACAAATACATTTTTATTTCCTGCAGTAGTAGAAGGATTGGCAGCCATTCCTACTAGTCTATCCTAGTCTCCTGGTATATTATTATCATTTTTTGAATCTTTAGAAATAGTGTATATATTGTCTGCAGAATGGAATGCACATTTTGAAATCCCAACAAAGGTAGAAAATAAGAAAAACACACTTAAAATAATAATAATAAATTTTAAAATTAAATTAGTTTTTAGCTAATGCAAAGATATATATCACTCATTACCTAAATAAATGTATTATTCTAGTTTTACTACTATTATTTGTCTATTTAAAATAAAATTATAATTAGTAAGTATTTTACATAATTATAATTAGAATATATATTATTGCTAATAATATTCCATCTATATATATTTTTATTCTGTTACATTTAAAAATATAAAAAACTAATCCTAAAAATATTTATTTTTAAACTTTATTAATAAAAAATAATATATAATTTTTCAATTCAATTTTAAAAATTAATAACAAATTTAAAATCTTATTTTTCGATATCCGTATACTATTAATTATCTTAATCCAAAAATTTGTAATAAATTTAGCTATTATTATTATGAATTACTTTATTTGTCTTCATTGATTTCTTTAATGTCAAGAGTTAAGAGATTTAAAAATATTTATTTTTTTAAAAAATTGATTACACTACTTGCTCTTCTTTTTTCTTTTTAAATTTTATTTCTTTACTTATTAGAGTTTTTTATTATTATTTTTACCTTAAATATATAATAAAAACAAAAATTAAAATTAATTAATAATTTTTTATTTTTTTTTCTTTAGTTTAAAATTAATATGATTTATATATATTTTAAGTTTAATAAATAAAATAAAAGTGATTGAAAAAATTATTACGAGTTTAAGTACAACCAAAAATACTGCTCTTTTTTTATTTCTGGCATACTATTATTTTTAGGATTGTAATAAATTTTTGATATCTATTATCTTTCTATATTAATATATTATTATTGATTGAGTGAAGAAATATAATTATAAATAATAATTTTATATATTGAAGTGGCTTTATTTCATTTGAATAGTATAAATTTTTTTTTTTTATTATTATTAAATTTTTAAAATTATTAATTTGTTTCTTCTTAATTTTGGAAGTTTAATATTATATATAATAAATTTTAGTTTAGTTAGAAAAAGAAGAATTTTTAGGAATTAATTTATTATTAATTTCCTATAAACTTATAATTAATACCACTAATAATTATACTTAAAGAAGTCAATATATAATATATTATGTTGATTCAGGAGTCATTGGGGGTATGCAATTATTATAATTTTATATTAAGCTTTTAAATTATCTATAATTTTTCTTTCCTAATTAATATGAATAAATTAAAACAATAGTATAGATACCAAAAATTTAATAATATACTAATTATGATATAGAATTTTTTTAGTCATTTATAATTTAAATTATTTATAAAAATGGTAATAAAAAATATAAATGTATAAGTCTATAATTTTTTAATATAATAAATTAATATTATTAAAATAAATATAAATATCAACAAGCTTAAATGATAATCTAAAATTATTCTAATTAAAAATATTTAAAAAATCTATTGTGAATATAATTTGATTTTATAATATAGAAAGGATAGCAATTCTAGAAGTGATTAAAAATTATCATTATTTGAATATGGAATATTATATATCTCAATTGATTATTATTTTATATAATTTTTTTATTTTGTTATTAACAAATAAAACTAATAATATGACTATATTTGTCTTTAATATTGTAAACAATTTAATGAATTACTTTAATTTATAATATTAGATATTTCAGATGGTAATAAATGTAATTATAGCTAACTTTAAATTATATAAATATATTCAATTCTCCTAAGGTAGAGAGCATCTAGAATTATCTAAGCTTTTATTACATTATTCGGTATCTGTTATAAACTAATTTTAGGATCCCATTTTCCTTATTTATTGATCTTTTGATTATATATTAGTCAAATATTTCCATTTTTTAAATAAACTATTGAATTTTAAAACGAATAAAACAAATGCTATTTAAAACAAAATAACAAAAACAGAGCATAATATTATTATGACTGCATTATCCACTTAAATGAATTATATTTCTTCACAAATAAAGAGTTGCTTGTTAGCGACAGTATTTTACGGGCATTAAAAAAGACACTCCTGTTTATAATTGTAGCATTATCTGCATTTTTCCTACCCATTTTTAGATTTATAATTTTTTTAGCAAATACACTCTCCTGTAAATTTATATAATATTCTATTGTGTTAATTATCGCATTCTATACACTTATCTCCTTATACACAACTAATACATCCAACAGGGCAAGGATAGCAATCAATACTATTTCCATTATTATCGTGATATCCTTTTTTGCAATTGCAACCCTAATCAATGCCCATCCTATTTAAACCTTTCCTACAGGTTATACAGTTATCCGGAGATTTTTTACATTATTTGCATTTTTTATTGCACTCTAATGAAAGATTTAAATTAATTGTTTTACTATTTTTTAATTTAACTTTACCTCCAAACTTTGTTCCTTCTGGACTGTTAATTGTAAAATACCCTTCTTGCTCCCTGTCTTTGCATTAAGGAAGTAAAAGATTATCATAGCATTTAGTACACTTACCACTTTCATTACACAATTCACATCCTTACTGGCATTTTTAACATATTCCATCGCCATTATCGTAATAAGAAATTTCGCAATTGCAAGGTAATTCTACTTACCTATGCTTTTAATGGCCGCATTTTTTACAATTACCCGTTATATCTTCGCAAGTAATACAGAAAGATTTGCATTCTATTTAATTTTTTAGTTATATTGTAAAATTAGTAATTTAATATATTCCAATCGATAAGTTACTCTAACATTCATTCTAAACATTCATAAAAAATCCATCTTTACATTATTTACAATTCAATAAAATGGACATATTTGTGTCTGCACAACTTAAACAGGTTCCTAAGCTACTACAATTGGAGCATGGTTATTAGCACTTAGCGCAAATTATATCCCCCACTTCATAATACCCATCTGCACATTTACAATCATTAGTTGGGTTTCTTGTTTTTTCTTAGCATTCACAACTTTTGGTAGTAGAATTTTCGACATAACCATACTAGCATTGACAATTATTAGTTTTTGATCGTTTTGGATCATTAACACAAGCTGTGCAAGTATTCTTCGAAGAACATTCCTAACAAGGAAATTCGCATGGAAGACAAAATTTATTTATAATATCATCATAAGTTCCTATGGGACAGGGTAAACAATCAGTTAAACTACCTCCAATACAGGCTCCACACAATTAACATTCTGAGTATATTAATTATTATTCTAAATATATGAAATTATGGAAATAATTAAATATTCTATACTTTGACATTCTTAATGTATATCGTCATCATAATACCCAGATTTACAAGGACAAGAAAAATTTTAAAATGGCAATCTAAAGAGAGTGTCGGGGTCAGTATGACAAGATAAACAATCATTTTTTGTAGGTCCTTTGCAGGTTAAGCAACTTTTGTGGCATTCTTTTTAATAAAAAAGAAATAATTTTATATTTTCTAATGTTTTAATTAAATTGATTGATTGCTTGAAAAATGAGTACCTTTATAAATTCTATCATAAGTATTCATGTCTACTCTTTCAATAAACCAGCCTTCTTTTTTGTGAGAACAATCAGGTAAATGGAATGAATCATCTTTACATTTTGTGCACCCATGTCCATCTTAACATATTTCACATTCATTAAAGCAGACTAAAATTTAAACATATAGAAATTATATATTTACTACATAAACCTATAATTTTACTATAAAAATATACTAATACCTGTAATCTAATTTTAGATTTTCTTTACATCATTATCAGGTAGAGCTCTGTTAAAAAACATAGCATGTTCTATTTCACCATTTAATCCACAATAATCACAAAGTCCAACATCTGCCCTTTTTCCAAATAAGAAATTTATTTTGTTTGCTTCAAAAGGAAATTCATAGGTGTCAGATTTTTCATACTAATCTAACAATTTCCCTTATCTAAATAGCTTTATAGTTTATTTATTTCCATTAGATAAAAAGGTAGCTGCTATAAATACAAACTTTTAATTAGCAATTTTTTCTTTTTCATTGTTAGATTCTTTTGGGCTCCATCTAATAAAATAAACTCCTAAAATCCTAGAATTATTAATATATGTATATATTATTAGTTACCTTTTCATATTGGTGGAACCAACCATCCATTCCTTTCGAGTACGCTCTCCGTATATCAAGCCATTAAATTCATCATTATCTTTTGTTACTTATATCGTAAATGCACTTCCACCATATTAATTTAGATTATTTAATTTAACCCAAGCCATTAATGTATGACTTGTTACTTCAAATTGAACATTATCTGTCCGTATACACTGACCACTACCATTTACCGATAGCTTTCCATCGCGAACTGATGCTCCTCCAGAAATATTTCCTAGAATTATTCAAAAAAAATAAATTTTGTATAATATAATACACTAATAAATTTTTAAATTAAATTTAATATCTTATATTAAAAAAAAAATTGATACTTACAATTTGATTATAATAAATTTATATTCATAATACAATTAAAAATATATATAATAATAATACATACCTTTTAGTCCTTCTAAAGAATCCTATGTTTCAAAGTCCCAATTATATGTAGCTTAAGGTAAGGGATAGGGAGGAATTTAGGAAAAAATAATGTTTAGCTATATTATTAGAATGAAGACTAAAATTAATATTTTCATCAATAAAATTTTGTTTGTATTATATATTTATTTTTTTATCAATTTATAAATTTTATACTTTAAATATCTATAGTATTAATTGATAATTCTATATATATACTTAATTTATAATTGTTTAATATAACCATTATATCTAAATGATTAGTATAAATACTTTTCTTATTCTTTCTTATTAAAATCACGAAATCAATTCTAAATGAATATATAAACTAATTAGATTTAATATAAAAACTAAATTCCATAAAATTAAAATATTTATCATTAAATAAATAAACTAAATTAGAATTATTATATGATTATTTAATAATAATAATAAAAGGCAATTATATATTTTCATAATAAATTTTAAAGCTAAAATTGTTGCTTTTGCTCTATTTTACATTTACAAAATTTCTAGTGCTAGATATATTTAATATGATTAATTATTACACCCATAAATTTATTGGAAATTATAAAATAATCATTTATTTTATATGTATAATGATAACAATTTCGCAATAATTATTAGAGTAAAAAGAAAAAAAAAATAATAGAATCTTAAATAAGTTTATTTTATAATTGAATTTATTATTATATATATTAAAATTAGAAATAACATTAACTGAAGGTAGCTTACTACAAATATATTTATCATTTAAATATAATTGAATTATGTATAAATGAATTTTAAATGTAACCCCATATCATTTGAAATATGTTTATAAAATATATAAATATCTCTTTTATATATTATATAAATAAGTATAATTTCTTTATAATCCTAAATAATAGAATTTTTTATTAATATAATACATATATTAAAATTAATTAGTAAAAAATATAAAATTTATAAATATTTCTTACACTCCATTAAAATTCTAAAATTTGATGAATTGACAGTAATTATAATTATAAATACAACTGATTCCAATTGATAATATATTCAAATATTTTATCTAAAAACATATCTATAGAAATAAAATAAATGAGAAACTGTAAAATATATAATTTATATTAAATTATAACATTTTTATAAATGCTTCTCTTACAATACTAGATGTAAGTTGTTTTGAATACTTTTAGTTTTTTAAATTTAAAAATATTTTTACTATAATTTATTTATCATAGTTTTTTATTTACTACCAAATTTTATTCACTCATAGAGAAAATATGAAAACTAATATAGACTGCTGATATAAAATTTAAAATATTTGGAAATAAATTATATATGAAATAGTACTATAACCATAATATATAAAAAAATAAATTTAGTAAATATATTTGATGAATTCAAAATAAAAAATAGCTAAGTCAATATTCCAATATTCCTTTACTCTCTTTAATAAATATATATTTAAAATATATAATTGTTGGTTTTCAATAAAAATCCTAACTTCCTGGTAATACACTATTTTTATTATTTAGAAAAAAGTAGATATATATTTTTCATGCTGATAATTAAAAAAAAAACACATGTATATATATGAGTGCGATTTAAATAATTATTGATTAAATATTTTAAAAACTCAGATACTAAAATTCTAGATATTATATCACAGAAATAAATGCAAATTAATTGTTTATATTACTTTGAAAGTAAATGATAGAAAAATTTGAAGATTATGTTTATTTTTCTTTATATACAAAATTAATAATATGCTTATATTAATTAAAAAATTTAATTTATTAATATTTTATTTATTTTTATAAGTTTATTTTAGATGCAATTATAATTATTACTATAAATTAATGAAATACTTTTATTTACTATTAAAAGTCTTTTTTTAGAAAATAATATTTAAATACAATGAAATATTTATATATTAATTAAATAAAAATTAATTTTCTATATTAAAAAATTAAAGAGATGTTCCGAATTAATAATTAATAAATCATAATAGAATTATTAAAAAATTTAAATATTTTTATATATTTTTAACTATTCCACTTTTTTCTATTTTATTTTATATATGATAGTTTTTATGACTTAGTTTATGATTTTAATTAATAAAGAAATTGAATTTTAACCAAATTATAATTTTGTTTAATATAATTTCTAATAAAACCAGCAAATATAGGTAAAAGCTTAGAGAAATAAAAATTCTATTTTTANAAAAGATATCAAAATTTATTAAAATGGTTAAATAAGTATCATTATAAAAAAAGAAAGAAATTCAATCAGTTCTAAGAAAGCCATTAAATACTAAGCTTAATAGATATAGGAAAATAGCATCTGATTTAAATACAATAAAAAATAGAGTATTTGAAAATGTTTTAGGAATAACCAGAGGCTATTCAAAATATTCAATCCCCAAAAAAAGATTTATTATAAGAAGTATAACAGAAATAAAAAGAATAAAAACAATAAAAAAAATAAAAGAAATAGCTTTAAGATAAATCATAAAAGACCGAATAAAGAACTGAAAAAATTAATAAATAAGATTAAAAACATGAAAAAAATAATAATTTATAAATTATCTCCACTGCAAGACCTGATATTGAATTTTATAGAATGAATCAGGTTAAAAAAATTAACTAATAATTAATTGATTTATGTAAGGCATAAAAGGCAACTCCTCCTATGCTTGCATTTGAAAGATGGAGATGGAGATAAAAATATTAAGAAGATTATCATTTTTATTATGTTTAAAAGTAAGAAAACCATGATCTTTAATATAACTTAGATTATTTGTTTCCTCACACCAATAATAACGATCCCGCTCTTATAAAATCTTTAACAAGTGAATCAAAAATATCTAAGTAAAATGCTGATAGAATAAGCAAGGCGATTATAAAATCAACCAACCAAACAATCGAATAGATAAAATAAAAATAATCTAAATAGTATAATGGTTCTGTGGTTATATATGATCAATAATAGTATTTAAAAGAATTAAAAGAAGGAGGTGATGAAAACATTACAGATTAAGAGATTGAAAATGCCAACTTTTATAATATAATTTACAGCCCTGATGGTAAAACTCAAAACTAAAAACAACTTTGCTAGCTATAGAAAACCCACTATAATAAGTTATTAGCTTTATTTTCAAAAAATAATCCTTAATTTACTTAAGAATAGATTATCTAATTATTTCCAGATTATCTGTATAGCTTGTTAGCAAGATATAAATGTTTATAAGGTCCAGGATCTCAGGCTGCTGTTCCTGAGGGAGTTTTCAAGTAAATCAATATATTTATTTTTTTTTTAAGAATTTATTTTATAAAATTTTAATATATATATATAACAGGATACTGTAAAATGAATTTGAAACTTATTTCGAATGCTTTGCTTCTCCCATGAACTGTTATTTGGAAAAAAACTACTGCTCTGCATTTTCAGACACAGACATTCCTTTTGGAAGTAAAGGAAACTTTTTCAATTATATGCCAAAATATGGTTCATTTTAAGCTAATCCTCCTTTTATACCTGAAATTATGCTTGGAATGGTACTTCATATGGAAAAAAGTAATAAATATTAAGTTAAAATAATTTTATAATTCTTTAAATTTTATTTTATTTATATATTTATTAAAGTTATTTAAAATGCTGGCCATAATCCTATTAGCTTTTGTATTATAGTTCCTTTTTGGGAAAAATAAGATTACTGGGAAGCTTTAACTCAATCAAAATATCAAACTAGAATGTTCACAATAAAAAAAGAGGATCACAAATATAAAGAGGGTTTATAGCATGAAAGAAATAGATACAGAGAAAGTCCTTTTGATACAGGTTTCTTCTTTTTGCAAAATGAACAAGGAAAAGGTAATATTAGTTATTGATATTATATCTACAATAATATTATAAAATTAATTTCCCTTTTTTTTTAAGAAAAATGGGCAGTCACAGATAGACATGAAAAATTGCTAAGAAATGCTATGTCTGGCTCTAAATGAAGAGGTGATTGGATTATATTTTTATTAATACTATTTTTAGGTTTCGTCAATGTCAATTTTCTTGATTTTTATTAAACTCCTATAATATAGAAATAATAATTATATTATATAATAAACGATGATATATAGACAATATATGTACCCCCAATATAAATAATTTTAATTTTATTATCTTTCATCATATTCAAATTCCTGTTTCTAAATATTTATAAGCTTTTTTTGAGAATAATTTATAAATATTAAAAAAAAAAAAAAAAAAAAATTAAATTTGAAAAATGTTCGAAAAAGTTGATAATTATTAAGAAATCAAAACTGAAAAAGTTATATAATTTATATAACCTTACATTAACACCAAAGGTATCATAGGGGTGAATAAACTTAAAAGAAAATTCCATGAAATAAATTAAAATATACAGTAGGGCAAGTACATTTCTTTTGATGATGAAGAATTATATATGTAGTTATACATATTATTTATAGAATCTATCTCTAATTATATGGAAAAATACAAAGACTTAAAAGATATGTGCAAGTATATAATAGACTCAGCTATTATTTTTTCCAAATATAATGATTTTTAGAGTTTTAAATTAATTTGGAATTAAATATATGATGAAAATTTTGTTAGCAAAAGAGAAAAGTTAGAAATTAAAGATAAAAATCAATTTTGTATGGGAAACAAAGAAAATTTATGGATTTACAGATGCATGAAATAATATTCTTTATAGAAAATAAATGAAAAATGTGATCATGAAAAAAAATGGAATAGTTGGAAAATAAATAGAAAGCAAGGAATATTGGCTTTTAAATCACCAGAATAAGTATCTTCATATAAAATAATAATTCCATAAAGGATCAATTGTAGGCTATATCAATAGAATTACAAAAATGTAACAAAATATATTAAATATATAAAATAAATGTTTAAAGTATTTATACTTAATAAATACTTTTTTATGAAGACCGGAAGGAATATTTTCAAGAAATCCAAATTCTAAATCTAATATTTACAATTATAGAGCAGATAAAATATTTTATAGAATGTGTGACGAATGCTATCATGTAGCCTAATCTTAATTATAGCAAATAAAACGAGTGTAGTTCTTTATTTAAGGTCTTTATAAACTTAATTAAATGAAAATTTTTCGTAAAGATATCCTTTTAGAAATCTACTCCTTTTACTTCAGGTCAAATTTATAAGTTAATTAGAAATAATACGAATTTGTAGATTTAGATTTTGCAAGCATTCTAAAGAAAAAATTACCATAGTCTTAGATTTAAAAAAGAAAAAATTCTCATAATATTGATTTATATATAAATTAAAATATTAAAAAAGTTAAAACCTAACAATAACTATGATAAATTTATTAATATATTATTTTATTTTATGTGAATTTATAACCTACATATTAATTAATATTGTCAAAATAATTATCATCATCATCTATTTATCATTAATTTTCACTAGTATTGATTAGAAAATAAAAAAATAAGGAATATTCAAAATAATATTTTATTTAATCCTAATATTACCTTTTATTAGGGCTATTATTAACATTAAAAACGCGAAAATTAGAAATAGAAAAATTGTAAAATAATACTGGATTTAAAATAGGCAGAGACATTAATGAAATTATTCAAATCAGTTTCATTTTAGTAAAAATAAGATTAAAGTCCAGAATAATTATAAAAGTAGCAGAAAAGTCCGTCAAAAACTCCATAAAATTCCCACAAATAAACCCATACAAGAAGATACGGATCACTTGTGCATAATCTAATTTCTCCTCTAACTGTGCAGTAAAGGCCAATTGACGAATTAGATGAAGTTTTATAAAATGCCAATTAGTCAGAGGATGAAGAGATCAATTTTTCCAGCATAAAGTAGCTGATTTTATCCAAATTTTTATCTCAGCCCCAGCAAAATTCTAGAAAATCAGCTCCGCCACAATTTATGATTGGATAATTTAATGAAGGAGAAGAACCTTAATCGGTCACCTTGTTGCATAAAGATCGACTATTAACTCAAATGCAATAGAATTCGTAAGATATGTAGAGTGATATATCTAAGTCAAGCCACATGAATTTGTCGGGCTAAAGCTATAAGTTTTTAAACGCCATATCTCCGATTAAAAAGCCTCGAATTACAAATATTTTTTCTAGTCTCTTAAAGTCTCACGTTTAGGCCGGCCAAAATAAAAACACGATGATTTTAGACAATTTGGAAGGCAGATTGCAGCTTTCAGAAAAAGAAAGGGAAGAGGTGTATGAATTGCATATAAATCAACATATAAGAGATTTGGCAAGAAAGAAAAATATTGATTTAAAAAATGATTTCGATTTGGAAGTAAAATACAAATGTATAAAAGCAAAAATTAACAGGAAAAAAAATTATTAATTTAATAAAAAAATATTTTTTAGGGAATTTTATACTTGTTAAATAAAGAAGCGAAGAATAAACATAAATTTGAACTAATGATTTTAGAAAAAGCCTTCAGAAATATGCCGTTTTTTTCAGGAATTGAAGAAAAAAATATGTCTGATGAGATTTTACTTAAATTGTTGCAAAATTTGAAACATCAAGCCTTGGAAAAGAGAAAAGTTGTTTATTGTGAAGGTGATGTGGCAGAAAATTGTTATTTTATATTGCGAGGAAGCGTTTTTATTTTAGAAAAAAAGACCAAATACCCAAAGAATTACGAAATTTCTGAAGAAGATAGATTAAAGTATCTAGATGTACCAGATGATGTATTTATTAATCACTTTTTCCCAGATTACGAACTCGCCAACGTATTAAGGAATGGATAATTTTTCGGTGAATTGGCACTTCGGTATTTATTATCTTTAGTACAAAATTAATTCTTATAAATAATTTAAATTTCAGTTCAAATATCGCGAGAAATAATACCATTATTTGTTCAGAAGACTGCCATTTTGCGACGATGTAAAAGGCTACCTATTTAAAGTGTGTAAACCAGTTTCACGAACAATTTTAAGAATTGAAATTCTTCAGAGAAATTCCGTTTTTTAAAAACATCAAGGATTCCGATGTTGATATAATTAAACAGTACATGCACAAAAAAGAGTTTTTAATAAACCAATTCATTTTTAAATAAGGAGATCCCGCCAACTATCTCTATTTCGTTTTTAATGGAAATGTTGAAGTAATTTATAATTCAATTTTCCCCCAAAAAATATTCTATTTTACCCTTTTTTTAATCAGATAGAAACAAAATTAGAGATTGGATCCACTAATCCCAACGATTTCATTTTTCCAAGAGAAAAAATATCAAACAAATAAAGAGCTATAATGCAATTTGTTCTGAAAAATAAAATTGATGATTACCCCTATTCAGAAACCTATATAGATGAAAATCAATTCCGCTTTCAAGACAAAAGCAAGGAAATCGACTTCAAGCCTTCTGTTTAAACCATGAAGTTATTTTAAGTACAATAGGGGCAAATGTTTGGAGACGAAGAAACTCTGTTGGGGTAGGAACTGGTAGACTTTAGTCATTTGAACCCATATCAATTCTGCCAGATTTAAGAAAACAATAATGCAATAAATCCTCAAAGCAACAACACAATAACGAGGAATAGATCTCACTCGAAAGCATTTAAAAATAGCAACATAAATTTGAACCCACAAACTTCAGTGGTTATGGAGTAAAGCAATGCAAATAATAACAACAACAGCAACAACAACAATAATAATGTAAGTTCTCTACAAGGATTAAATGAATTTTACAATGAAAAAGAAAGGTACCAAACCAATAACTTTAGAAATACTTCGGCTAAAGTAACTTCGAGATCAGCTGTTATATTTATTTTACATATCGATGACTTCGTACGTATTTTGCGAAGGAAAAAGGGAGCTTACAATATTTAAGAATTGTTTCAAGAGTACAATGAAACGATGGGGAATCCTAAAATTCTTATCAATCAAGCGCTATTGAATAAAAATATAGACATCAAGGCCACATATTAGGACTTTTCATTAGTTAGTGATGATATTTAGTAGCTGACAAATCTGGCCTCGGAATAGTAGCAAGAGAAAAAATAATAAACAAAAAAATAAATAAATAAAAAACACTTTATCAAAGGAGGAAACAAAGGGAAGTTCTCCAGCCAAACCAGAAAAATAGAAATTATCAATAAGGGAAATTTATTATCCGCTCAAAAAAACATTGAAAATTTAAAGATACAATCCTTGTAAGTCCCAAAATAATTATAGTCTGATATTGATGAAATTTATGGAAACGGGGAAGGGTTTTTACTGACTTAGGTTGAAAATATTAGTAATATCGAATTGAGATAAAAAATGATACAGTAGTAACAGGAAAATCAATTGAAGAAATAGCAAACAGAAAAATTAAAAGAATCTACAGTTCGATTTGTGGCACAAAAAGAGCAATAAATTCCCCAATAGAAATAGCAATAACCAATAGTTTAATAAACGGACAAAGGTTAGAGGTCGATTAGTTTAATGCAAGTTGGCTCTAAAAATGAGAGTGGATAAAGTCCTACGAAATAATTAAAAAAAGAATAAAAATAGTAAATCAATATCCATTTTTCTTAAATACCAAATTTTGAGCTGGAACCGGCTAGTGTTACCGTGAAATAATAATAGGAAATCATAAGAGAAAGACAAAAATCTGTACAGTATCAGCCAACCATTTACACAGATTTTAATGGAAATTTGATTTAGCCTTGGCAGGACAAGTACAAGCTGAGTAAAATATAGATCCAATAAAACTATGAAAAACTAAATGCATTTGAAGACAAGGAAATGTACATTAGAAACTATAGATTAGCTAAAAAATTAAACTAAAAGTAATCTATTTTAATATTTATAGATAGAAAATTTAATTTCTCATTTTTATATTTTTTAGTAAATTTACAGAACCCACAAGTCCCCAAAAAATACCGGCAGAAAATGATTTAATTTCTTCAAACAAAAGCGCTTATTTATCCTGCCAAAATGATATTAGCAGCCCTTTAAGAAGTTCAAATTAAAGTCTATTTCGAAAAGTAGAAGCAAAATAGCTTTCAGAAAAAATCAAGGGAAAGTAAGATTAAGTATTTTCGCAGATGGAGACTGTAATGAATTTTAAAGAAAAGCTAAATGGCGCAGAGTATATCCAAAATAATTAACTTAACATTTAAAACCCTTTATTCAATATTATGCGCGATACACATCAAGAAAATATCAATTTGAGAAAGGATAAGAAATTACAGAATGGAATTTATTGTTAGGGATATAATATGAAGCATATTCGAGAGAAAAATGACTCTTTTGTAATTAATTAATTTAATGATTATTTAAATATAAAAGAAAATTAAATGATTTTTTTTTTTTTAAAATTCAATTTGTGCTTTATAATATTAAATATTTTAATTTTTAATTAGTCTAACTATACAGTGAAAAATGCAATTTAAAAAGAAAACTTATCTAAAAGTGAAATGCACAGCAGAAAATCTAGTTTAGTAGCTTAGGCTTAAAGACACAGTTTCAATGCGGCTCGTTTTTATTTATAAAAAGATTAAAAAAATGATTATTTTAAATAGTACATTGACACATTTGATGATGGATTATCTCATTTATAATAGAAACAAATTCTAAAAAGTTAAATTGAAGTAGAATCTAAGGATTTTTATAAAGAAATGAACAATATAGATGGGCTTATAGAAGCATAGAAAAAGTATAATTTAATGCGTCCTGTTTAACACATATGCAGGCCAGAAACCAAATCTACCGATAAATCTGACACAGATAATGAAGAATATGCCAATATAAAATAAATTTAAAATAAATAAAAACATAATTTTCATCGTTTTAGTGATAATTATAGAAGAAATAATCTTATAAAAACAGAGTAAAGTCCCAAAAGAGTAAAGAAATATAAGTAGGAATGTCTGTAAACATTTTAAAATTAAATTAATAAACAAGATCTTATATAATAAAAAGAAGTTGAAAACTAGCAATAATAATAAAATCGAAATTAGTACAAATAATGTCTCATTATAAATTAGAAATCATTTAAATAAAACTATAAGCAAAATAGATCTAAGTCATTTTATAATATTTGTAATGACGACAACGATGATGATTGTAAAGAAAAAACTCAATTTTAAAACCAAAGTATGGTATTTTAAAACTTAAATAGTTATGATAAAAAATATAGTTCTCACTTTAGCAGCGCTTTTTCCAGCAAAAAATGTTAAATAAAAAATTAAAAATACTCGTCAATCGGGAAATAAACCAATTCTACATGTTCTTCTCTTTATACTAATTCTCTGTATGGAAACAATAATAATAATCAAGACAAAAAATAAATAAAAGTCATGCCTGAGGAAATATAAATTTACTCAATACCTAATACTGATAAAAAGTTGATATGATTTTTTTAATATTATAACTAGCAAAAAAATTTTTTTTCCTGTATATTAATTCCATTTTTATTTATAATTATACTCTATATAATATATATTGATTTTTTATTTAAATATATTAAATTAAAAAATATATAATGTAACCATTAATAGTGTAAAAATATTAATATTAAAATATTAATCCATATAGCATAAAATAAACACTACAATTTAAATGACGAGCCAACGAATTTATAGTAAAAAAATATATGTTATTAATAAACCAACGAATATAATAAATAAGAACAGTAGAAAAATAATAAATAAACTCTGATATTCAAAAGAAACTAAGCCAACTATAATGCGCTAATTTAGCAAATTATGCAATGGCAAAAAGTAGTAATCTAAAAATATTTAGCTTTCAAAATCTTACAGTATCGCAGGTCCTGTTTTGAAAAAAAGTATTTAAAAGTAAATACTTTAGAAGGAATCCAATAATGCGGAGCAGGATTTAGCAAAAATTAAGCAAGATGCCAAAACTATCAAAAAGCAAAATTTCTTTTCCATTGTAAAAAAAAAAAATCTTAGTTATTTAAGTTATAGAATATTTAAATTAATTTATTAAAAATATTTGCCATAGAAGCTATAGCAGTTAGCATAAAAAATGAGAAATTTTTTTTTTGCTAAACGATGTGATAAATAACATGATTAATAAACCCAATATTCTGATCAAAACCCACTTTCTTCAAGCTCTTAGGAATCTGATGATTCCTAAAGTAGCCATGAATGTAGTCCAAAAGCAGGAGAAAAGCAAGGCCACAGTAAGAAATCAGTCCACATTATTTCTCCCATTTAAAATTCATAGAAACTGAAAAAAAATAGAAAGAGGAAATTAGTTTTTCCTAAAACTCCTTACACAAAAAAAGTGAATAACAAATGCAACTATTAAAACCAGCAAAAAATAGAAAGTAATGAAACCCACCATTTATCGATAAGTAAATAGCATCAGAATAGTATAGAAGAAGCTAATTAATATGACTATATTGAAGCTCCTTCACTGCAGTAAAGTATATCGACACAGTTCAGCGAGAACCATGATATGAGCAATTTAAGCCGAAATTAACTATAACAATATCAATACAATAGAGTCTATCCTTGCTCGTCTAAAGTAAATGTGCTCTCTAACATATCAAATACGATTTAAAATAAGTCCAAAAACTATTCAGAAAATTTGTAAGATATAAAACTTTAAAGTGAATGCAGTAGTTAAAGCGACACCTGTAGTATAACAACTTCGGGTTCTCGAAGAGAAACAGACTTATTAGCTCCTTTGAGAGAATCTGATTTTTATGTTGACGGAATTCATTACGACGACAATAGAAAAAGAAAAGAAAAATTGTCGAAAAAATATTTATATACTAGTAAATGCCCTTAGGTAAATAAATAAAAATTACTTTTTCAAATTTTAATTAAAATCCATGTTTTAATTTCAAAATTATAGATCGAATTTGGAATACCAGAGTTATAGGAAGAGGATTTTAATTCGGAGAAAAAGCTAAAAAAAAAAATAAGCTTTTAGAAAGATAATTCTATATATTTAAAAAACGAACAATCTAATAATTGTTGTAAATGTTGTGGAAACTGTTAAAATGTAAATACCGTATAAACTCAACATAATAAGAAAGTATGATGCATAGCAATATAATTGATTAAAAATTCTAAATAAAAAGAATAATCAATTAAATATAAAATTAATTAAAAGTTAATTATATAAAATCATTGTTCCTATATAAAATTATATATACTTTAAATTATAATTATATTCAATGTTAAAAAAAAATTCAGTGTCTTCCAGAAAAACTAACATCATTTGAAACTATGACTATTTCACTTTATAAATTATGTCTGGAAGTAGTACAATAATCTTATTGGAAAAGATAAGTACTTTATAATTAGTCGAGATCCTTATTACTTTAATTAGAAAAAATATTTTCTCTGCTTTACTCCGATTTAGATAGTTGTATAGATTATTTTTTATTTTATGATTATTATTCATTTTCCTACTTAAATTCTGTGGGATTAGGAATAGCAAATGTGTAAATGTCTTAGTTTTCTTTGGTATTTTATTTTTTTTGAAAAGAGAATTATAGGTAATTATCTCGCCCTTAGCTAATTTTATCTTAAATAAATTAACGTATATATTTTAGTTTCATTTGCCTCTAATGGCGTTACTATTTAAAAGTAGAGTTTTTTCTTTTAAAACATAAATAGATCGTCATTGCAATTAAAATTTATACTACCTATGGTTTTTTAAAATGAGTTTACTTAATTATTTTTTAATCTTTAAAAATTATAATATTTTTATTTTATTAATTACAACTATTAAACCTCCCCATACGAAAATATATAGACTTTGTGATATAAATATATAGTCTAATCCCTCACATACTTAAGTTATTTCATTTTGATACGTATGATCAGGACACTTATCCACATATTAGTCTAATAACTAATAACCTTTAATGCAATCTAAACTTTTCATACCTTTCGGCTATATATATCCCTTTTGACATTCACATAACCCAGTAAATATATCTAAATTTCTATTTTATTATGCATTGCAACTAATACAGGTGTATTCATTTAAACACCCTTCACATACAAGAGGGCATCCTAAATTTCGATATATAAATTGTAAATGAAATTAATAAAAAATATATTATATTTAATTTACGTTAGCAATCCGACTAAATCTGATCATCATAATAGTTAAACTCACACTGACAGCTCTATTTGTCTTACATTATTCTGTGCTATCCTTGACATTCAGTGCAGAAATAAGAATTTTCACAATATTTGCATTTATAGAGACACACTAAAGTCAAAATGGAATATTAAAATGTTTCATATTTAAATTAGTAAAATTTTACTATCATGATTGATATTTCCATCTTTATCTACTTAAATATAATATCCTTATTTGGGATAAGTGCATTTTGGCAATAGCATTTCTTTATCCTTGCACTCCAAACATTCTCCTGATTTTATACATTTTTAGCACTAATGATCACACTCTAAAATTACAATTGAACACTAAAATCATTATTAAGTAAATTCAGTCAAGAATATACAAAATATTTACTTCTACAATTTAAATCTCCCTATACACCATAATACTGGTCTATGCACTAACAAGCTCCATCCACTATATTTCTTATAGATCTCTCTAAAGAAGATTAGCCTTGACATATGGGACAAGTCAGAGTGCCCACACATCCGGCGCAATAGGGATTGTTACACTCTAATATTGCAATAATTAAAGTTATTAATTTTGTTAATTTCAATTACTACTTACATTTAGTAATATTTTATTTTATAAAATATTCCATTAGATATATGTCTTTGTTAATGTTTTCTTCATCGATAAAGGCTGTCAAAAATGTATCGATTCCATTTATTTATGTAGTATGAGCCATAGCACTTGATCTGAATTATTTTTTGGAATCAAGGTAAGTTTTATCTCTCTCGATATCACAGTTCAGATTAAATTGTATTCCGAAAGGTTATCCTGCATTTGCATTCCCACTTATATTTTCCTCAGATCCTAACTACATTTTAAATTAATTTCAAAAAATATAATATAATGCAAAATACCATATATATTTGATCTTCTAATATGGAAAAATCTGACATAATTCCATTTGTTAAAACATTTACACATTTTAAATTATCTTAATTATCTTAATTAATAACCCATATCTGTTTAAAAACAGTTTCAGTCCAAGATATTACGTATTCTTAAGAATTTTCCTTTATCAATTTTACCAATGGTCTCTGATGCTTTAATCCGTTTCCAATAGTTACTAAAATTTTTTTATTTCCATTTTCTTTCATCGGTGTATCTTGCAAACTGTAAAATTTTTATATATATAAATTTATTTCATTATTATTTCCAATTTCATTTCTCTAAAACACCACAATTGCTTTATAGTTATCATAACTTGAAATGTCACTCCAATCATTCATTCCTTACAAATCATTTACTACGGTAGATCCAGAATAACTTATATTATTTGCTGTCCTAATTAAAATATCTAAAAAATATAAAAATTTTTATTTTTTCAAATTTGATGTATTCAAAATAACTTACCTTTTCCTGTCCCATTTTATTTTGTATAAACAATAGCAACCCTGTATAAATTCTACAAATAAGCTATTCTTATATTGCTGCATCCTTCGGTTATTCCAAGCTGTAATTCTTTGCTTTAATCTATGAAAAAATAAAATAGTTGTTTAAAAGTAGCAGCTCTACACTGATTCATTATTACTTGTGTTAGAATCATAAATATAAAATTCACATGCCCCATTGGATATTTCTATTCCTATAATGAATTTCCCATTTTCTGATTTATCGATTAGTGAAATGGAAATATTATTTATCCTCACTGAATTTGAAATATCTGTTATAGTTTTAATTTCCTAAACTGTGTTTTTCATTTATCCTAATATTTTTATATAATTATATTAATTTAAAAAGTAAAGCTTTCTAAAGTAGTTTACTTTCCTGAATTCTCATTACTTTTAATTTTTTGTAGGATTATGTAGTATAAGCTAATATTCCGATATTTTGGGTACCCGAAGGATTAGATGCTAAAGCTATAAGTCTTTGCTAAGACAATTCTGTATATGCTGCATTTTTTATCTATACTTATGCTGTGTATAATTTATCTGCATTATTTAATTCTCCCAAGCAATAAATTATCAACTATAAAATCCCCACTACTCTAAAAATTATTAGATTTTTGTTATTAAAATGATGAAATTGAATCATTAAAAAACAGAATAATATATAATAATGAAAACTAAAGCAAATATAAATTAATCTATGTTAATAAAAATAGACATTTCATAAGTATAATAAAACTATCGCGGATAATTATAATAAAAAGTATGATTTTTATGATAATTGGGATAATTCTATCATAAATTACTTTATAAAAATACTCATGAAATAATTGGGAAGTACTATTTAGTATTATTTTTATTTATTTATTTTTGTTTTATAATATCTTAATTATTTTTATTTTATTGATTGTGAAATTTTGTGCAATTTATCTGTAAATATGAAATAATAATATAATTCTAATATGATAAATTATAAAATAGTCTGAAATTTAAATATATATAATATTTTCAAGCGGAATAATTTTATTTTAATGGTTTTAATTTATAATGAAAATATTATCATAACCAACTTTTTTCTAAAACTCTATATTTCCTATCCCTCTACCCCGAATGTCTATAATTGTTTAAATCATTAAATGGAATGCCTTATTCAAACATATCAAATTTCTTATTTATACAAACTTTTAATAAATATAGTTCTTTTTTATTAAACAAAAAAAAAAAAAATAATTTGAAAAACTTATCATATTATTAAAACAAAAAAAATTATATTAATTCTATAGAAGATATAAAAATTATTTTATTCTACATTTAAATTTGATCCAAATATATAAAAACTCAACAAAAAATATATTTATATCTAAAAAATCATAAAATTTATATTATTTTTCAAACTATCAAGCTTCAATTTCATCAATTAAATCATCAATATCTTTATTTTTAGGTTATTCAGTATTTGTGAAAATTTAGGATTGAGTATTATCGTTTTTGATAAGATGGATATTAGATTATTGTAAATCGTGTTAACTTTCCACTAAAAATGAATAAATATGATATAAAATAATTAATATCATTAAGTAATATTTACTTAAGGAATTGGAAGATTAGTGTTAAGAAGTATTTAAATTTCTTCTTCTTCTTCTTTGTCCAGCTCCACCTGTATTGCTGCTATCGTCTCCTTTAGAAGGAGTTTCGTTATTTCCACCATTATTAACGGAGGTAAGTTCATTGGTGTGAGCTTTTAAGGGATTTCCAGCGTCATAGTCTAGTCCCTTGTAAATGTAGGCTCTTTATTGTTTGAGTTTCATTTATTCTTCATGGAATTTTTCAGCGAAAGCCTGGTATCTTTTTTATACCAACATATGAACAGTACAGCACAAAGAAACTTAGACAATCTAAAATATGAAGAAAAATACAATTTAAAAATGAAAATATTTATTTTTTTATAAATTATTACAGCTATGAGGATTCCCATAATAATAATCAAAACCATGTTTGAAACTAAAGAATATTCAATATATTCGCAAACTTTAGTACTTTCATTTTGGTAGGTATTTTGAGGACATTTATCAATAAATCCATCAGAGATTTGATATCCTTAAACACATGCCATGATGCTAGGATCAGGATCAGGAATATATCCCTTAGCACATTCACATTCCCCAGTAAAAGGATTTAGTTCTCTATTTAAAGTTTCCTTATCTTTGCAATCTATACAAGTATATCCATTTACACAGCCATCGCATAATTTGGGACATTCTAATAATAAAATAAAGAAAATAATTTAAGTAAACAATTTAATTTACATTAAAAAATTGTTTTTTACCAACACAATCTTACAACTATCCATCATAATCGTAAAAGTTTTTTAAGCATGAGCAATCACCTCCCTGCATTCTATTCTGTCCTCTACATTCGGTACATTATTCTGCAGTGGTTTTACAGTTTTTACATTTAGGAGCGCATTCTATTAAAAACAAATCATCAATAAATTAAAAAATTATTCTAATATACATAGAGATAGATTTATATAGATTTTTTTTTTTTTTATTTAATTACCAGCATATTCAGTTTTTCCTGCTTTTTCATATGTATAATGCCCTTCTTCAGGAGTAGTACAGTCAGGCTTGAACATTTTTGTATCTACACAAATATCACATGCTGTATTATTTTTACAAGTTTTGCATTAATGTAAACATCCTATATATGTTTGTTATTATTATAATTAAATACAATATTTATATTTTAAATATTAATAAAGTAATTTACTTGTGCAATCTCTGTTTCCATCAGTATTGAAGTAACCATCTTAGCAGCTACAGTCTCCAGAACTTCTTTTTCTAACTTCTCTTAATTCTGGGGTGGTTCCTGAACAAATATTACAAGTCAAATCTCCAACACATCCAAAACACCTAGGGTCAGCACAATCTAATACAAATGTTTGAAATATGATTTTAGCATTAATAAATTTATCATATTTAAATTATATATTTACTATATGAAGGGGGGACTAATAAAGGGTCTTTTTAAGCGTATTATGAAAGGAAAAACTCATTTGCTTTTACAGTTTTAGCTGCTGCTACAGTAGTATATTCTAAATATACAGTTGGCAAAGTAGTTATTTGATTATTTATATGAGTAAATGCAATTGCACTCTATTTGAATTATTTTCCAGTTCCTAAAAAATATTTCTCTCTTTCAATTGTACAAGAAATTTTCACTTGTAAACCGAAAGGCTTTTCTTCGTCTGCTCCTATTCCAGCCTTATTTCTACCAACCTTTTAAATGAATTTGATAAAAATTAATTTCTAAAAAGTAAAAATAAATTTTATATACGATATAAGCATCCTCCCCAATGATTGTAAAGTCAGAGAGAATTCCTTCTCCTAAAACGGTAATACAGTCTTATTTATGAGTTGGAGCACCTGTGTTATCGTAAGTGTATGAAGCGAACCATATTTAATCATTAACCGTCCAAGCGATAGAATATTTTTTTGAACCTTGGTACTGTTAAATAATAGGTTTTTTATGTTCTAAAGCATTTCCCACTGTTCCACTTACTTCAATATTATCTCCTGTTTTAGCAGGATTAACTCCAGATATGTCAAATTCTTAAATATGAAGAGGAATTTCATTAAGTGCTAATGGGAAGGTTTTTCCTACTCCTTAAATAACTACAACAGCCTTTCCTGTATCCAATTCGCTTGAATCACTATAAGTAGTATCGCCTTATACTTCTGTATTAACTTTTATTTCTGTTGAAGCCTGTCCAGCTGTACTTATAGTTCTGTAAAAGACATCTTAAAAGTATTAAAAAAATTTAATTTTTTTAACTAATCCATATATAAATTCTCTGTTTAATATACCTAAATTTCCACCATCAGTTCTAGAATACACAACTCCAACCTTTGCACTTAATGGATAATATTTAACTTTTATATATTTACAATTGGATCCTGCGGCAACGTTGGTTAAAGTAGTAATACTAGCAAAATTATCTACACATTACATATAAATATAAACTATTCATCCAAAATAAATTAAATTATAAATAATATTTTACTTGCGGTTGGGTCATACGTCTAAGCTATGCAGGAACCATCACTAATAGAAGCAGCAACTATATATTTTCCATCTCCTGCTGGGTCTTATAATGCTATACTTATATCAACTACCTTTCCTCCAGTAGCAACAATAAAGTTTTTCTTGTCAGGAGTTAAACCTCCTTTTTATTAATAAAATCATAAATTATTACTATTTCAATTTATGAGTAAATTTTGTATACTTGCTTTATAACACTCTAATTAAATGTTTTAATAATCATCAGATACATAAGCTACAACAAATACATTTTTATTTCCTGCAGTAGCAGAAGGATTAGCAGCCATTCCAACTAATCTATCCTAGTCTCCTGGTATATTATTATCATTTTTTGAATCTTTAGAAATAGTGTATAAATTGTCTGCAGAATGGAATGCACATTTAGAAATTCCAACAAAGGTAGAAAATAAGAAAAACACACTTAAATTAATTATAATAAATTTTAAAATTAAATTTGTTTTTAGCTAATGCAAAGATATATGTCACTCATTACCTAAATAAATGTATTATTCTTGTTTTACTACTATTATTTCTCTATTTAAAATAAAATTATAATTAGTAAGTATTTTACATAATTATAATTAGAATATATATTATAGTTAATAATAATCCATCTAGATATATTTTTATACTGTAACATTTAAAAAAAACTAATCTTAATAGTATTTATTTTTAAACTATATTAATAAAAATAATATAAAATTTTTCAATTCAATTTTAAAATTTAGTAACGAATATAAAATCTTATTTTTCGATATCTATATACCATTGATCATCTTAATCCAAAAATTTGTAAATAAATTTAGCTATTATTGTTATAAATTACTTTATTTGTCTTCATTGATTTCTTTAATGTCAAGAGTTAAGTGATTTAAAAATATTTATTTTTTTAAAAAATTGATTACACTACTTGTTCTTCTTTTTTCTTTTTTAAATTTTATTTCTTTACTTATTAGAGTTTTTTATTATTATTTTTACTTAGACTCGTAATATTTATTTCAATCACTTTTATTTTATTTGATTAAACTTTATATATATATATTAATCTTATTAATTTTAATAATTCTAAGCTAAAAAATAAAACATAAAGTTTTAAACTCTCATTTGTGATATACATATATAAAGTGACAAAGTATAAAATTTTCGTCTTTTATAATATATGATAAATTTAGGTTAGTATTATCAATAAGTTAAGCTAAATTAAATTTTAAATTTAGGGTTAAAAATATGTTGAACTATATATGCTAGAGAATTAGTAAAACATATAAAACAATAATTTATAAATTAATAATTTCTGTTTTTTCAGAATATATTTTTACAACCAAAAATGTTAGTCTTTTTTATTTCTAATATACCATTCTTTATTTAAATTTTATTAAATTTGTGATTTCTAATTAGAATCTTTATATATTTATGTGTAGATTAATAATATAATTTTATAAAAATATAAAATTATTATTCTGGTTTGTTAGAATTATATTTTTAAAAATCCTAAATTCAAGGAGTGAAGTGGTTATATTTCATTCGAATTATATGAATTATTTGTTTCTATCAAGATTTTCAAAATTAGAATATTATTTCTTCTTATTTTTTAAAGTTTTAATATTATAATAAATTCTTAGTTTAATACGAAGAAAAAAAGAATATATTGCAATTAATCATTTCTTAATTTTTCATAAACTTAAAAATTAATACATAAATAACCATATTTAAATAAGTTTAGTAGTAATTTAAATACTACAAATAAAATTCACAAACAATAATACCATTAATGTTTTAATATATCATATCATAATTTATTTAATTTTCTATCAATTATATATTATATTAATTTATCAAAATGATTTCTATTTAATTTAAGAATGCTATTAATAGGAAAAATATATTCAGCCTAAATGGATAATGTTATTTTAATAAGCTTGCTCTAATCTCCGATTTAATAATTATAATATTATCTGTTAATTTTTATAATTAAATTTAATTATAATATCATTGTTAAAATACAAAGTATTATATTTTAAATTAATATTTAAATTGATTTTAAATATTTTAAATGATTTGTATATTATTTGCTCTTTTAATATCTATAAAATTAACTTATCTATTTTAAATATATCTATTTAATCTATAGCAATTTTATGTCCTTAATAATTTATTATATTATTATTTTAATAAAGGTATTGAACATTTTCTGGAAATAAGTGAATTATATTAGGATTCATTTTCATTAAAGTAATTTTACAAATTAGAATATAAATTTTATTATATTAAAGAAGAATAATTAAAATATTAAACAGTAACCATTTTTTAATTTTTAAAATTAATTTTATTGCGATAATTAATTTTAAAATATAAAATATACAAATAAACAAGTTAAACCATAATTAATCAAATAATCAACAAAATATTTCTTAATTAACTCTCTAGATTTATTTAATTTCTTCAAACCCATATTTTGAGCAACTATTTAGTAATTTATATCTTATATTAGATTATTTAAAAATAAAATTAACTTAAACGTATAATTACATTTTTTGAAAATTCCTTCTAATTATCAGAAAACTTTGCTACTAATTCTTCAAGATTTTTGTTTATCATATTATTAAATCCTTCTTAATCCTTTTTAAAGTTATCACAAAGCCTTGAAAGCAAAATCTTATCTGATTTTATTTTAGCTCTCAAAGTATCATCCTAAATTAAATTAAAGTATTATTTCTATATTGTAAAGTTATGCGAAAATTATTACTTCTTTTTCTTTTAACTATTCTTAATTTTATTTAATTTTTTCAATTAAATCTAATCTTTCTTATAAAATATTAATGCATTACTATATATACATCACATATCCCTAAAAAAAATTATTTAATAAAAAATTGATTGATTGATTGATTGATTGATTGATTGATTTAGTATAATAAAACGGTATAATATTTTACCATTAAAGGCCATTGCATTTCCTTAATAACAGTTTAATAATTTGCATACTACTCCTATTAGGCTTTTTCGCATTAATTAATTAGGTTTCCATATTTACTTAATTCGTTATTATAATTTTATTTTTGCTCTTCTTATCCTTCTAACTCTTCATCCTAATTTCCTTCAAGTATAAGTTAGTCTTAAAATTATATTATTTGAGATTAATATTTTCATTCAATTATTTATTTTAAATATTTACCTATATTTTAAAAAATTTCTTCTGCCTCTTTCATATTTTCTGCATTTTTCAATTTATAGCTAAAAACTCCTTAGAATACTTCTTATATGGTCTTCAAATTATTTAATTTTTTGGTGTATTTATCCATAAATTCCTTAAACAATTTCTTTTCATCTTCCTTTTCTGTTTCAAGTTGCTCATCTTTTTAGTTATTATACTGCATTGACTACTATTGAGATCCAGAAAAATAATTTAAAACTTTTGAAAAAGAATTTTTTGTAAATTCAACAATAGGATATCCTTGATGTTAAAAGTAATCTTCATATTCAGAATTTTTTTAATATTCTTAAAATGCTGCCTATAATATAAATTGAAAATTAATAGAAATTAATAAATTACTTTTGTTAGTAAAATTTACATTATTCTCTTCTGTCAAAAACTTTTTTAAATCCTTATCATTTTTCAAATCTTTGTGATTTAATAGAATATTTAAAAACTATTAAAATACAACCTTTCTAATTTTTAAAGTTTCAAGCTCAGATTCTGCAGAATTTTCTTAAGAATTTATTTTATTTTACATCTAAAATATACTAATGCTGTTCCAAAGGTTTGCAACTTTTACTTTTACATCCTTAAAAATAATATATTAGTTAATCAAGTTGTATAAAACAATAATATAAATATTTTATAAACATTTACCTTTTCTGGAATAGGGGGAATCAGATATCCTTTCCTAGTATAATTGAGTTGATTAAAAAGCCATAAAAAATCTGAATATCCTTGAAAAATATAATTATGTAAATTAGGGAATAATTATTTTATAATAAAATTGCTACTTCTATATATAGTTATGATTTTTTTTCCTTCAGCAACTTTCAATTAATAATAATGAGTTTCTATAGCCCCCATACTTAATAACAAAATTTTAATACTGAAGAAACGAATAAATAAAAATTATTAAATTAGTATATATTATTTTACTATTCTTTTTATGTTTTTAAATCTTCACAAATATCAACTTTAATGATATTTTCCACTTTTTATTCATCGTCATCATCCAATTAGGGATATTAGTTTTTTTTCTCTTAAACGCTTTATTGTTCCATTGAATTTATCTGTATTTTTTTATTTTTTATTTGTTTCTGTTATCAAGTATATTGTTGCGATTATTTTTATTAAATAGTTTTCCTTATTATTAAAACATTCTCAATATTTTTAAGTGTTATAAGAATTCTGAAAGTACCATACAAGTCTATTAAAATTTGATCAATAAATAGTTCTGAGAAATACATTCGCATTGAATATAATATAATATATGTCTGTGTTTTTATAGGTTATAATCTCACATAATTTATAATCTATAAATAATTTTTTATTTAAATGAATTTAATTTTATCAAAGTATTATTTTTCTAAACTATAGATATAAAAATTATCATTACAAATATGTGAAGAATAAAATTTCAAGTGTTATTCCTGATATTATATCTACTAATATGTCAAACGTTATTTTCAATGTGCAGAATAAGAATACTTTATTTAATTATTTTATTTATATGTTTAATACAATAATTAACTCTAAACTATAAATTAAGATAACAATATAATAATTCCAATCAAGTAAATTTTATCAAAACAAAATAATAATGAAAAAAAGTAAAAATAAACAATTAACCTAAATAAAAATACCAAATTCTTATTTAAATATAATATTCTTGATCAAACTTTTGCTGACTTAAATTTTAGCAATTTAAACAGAATTGAATTTCGTTTAAAATTAAATTAGGCATTTATAATAAAGGTATTCTTTATTAGAATAAGATGGGGAAGTATTATATTAGGTCGAATTACCTCATAATATTAGAACAGATAATTGTCATTATACTTGTGAAAAATGCTTTGATTCTTCTTATTAATCTTGCTACACATGCAAAAAGGGTTGGACTTTAAAGCCTATTACTCCTGTAAAGCTTACATTTTTAAAATATAGAACTGGGTTTAACGTTTAAGAGCGGTATATAACAAAGTATTTGGGAGAATGTGCATGTTATGATAACTATAATAAAGATATTCCGTCATTCATAGATACAATTTAATTTAGTTTAAATAAATATTTCGGTAAACTTTAAAATTTTTAAAAAAAATAAAATGAATATTTAAAATTTATTTAATTGTTTATTAAAAATGCTTATTTTTCTAATTTCTCTAAAAATAAATTATAATAATATTGTTTTTTAATAATAAGAACGCAAATATTTTAACGATATATTTGATGGGTGCATAGAAATTCCATAAGTTAAAAAAGTATATGAATATTTTTTTAGACCTTTTGGCTATTTGGCAATAATCGTTTCCATAATAGAGCTTCTGATATATCAAAGAGTACTACCATTTATCATAGTTATGAGCAGTTTTCAAGAAATTGCAATATCTGGGTTAATTAATTTCTCAAAAATTGAATCTTAAATTAATTTGTTTAATTACTTTAATATCATTGACACACTATTATCCTTATTTTAGCCATAAACAAAAGTTGGAAATAATTTTATTGTTAATGAACTTACAACATAATACCATGAATTTTGGCTAATATTAAAAAGTTAAAGCTCTAATTTTTCTAATATTGCATTCAATATACTAATTATCTAAATAATAATTCTAGCATTAGTTTAGATATTAGAAGCTAAAAAATTTAAAAGAATTTTTTACAAGATTAAAAGCATTCTTCTTTATGGGTTTACAACGATTAGTTTTCTGACTGTTTCATAGTTTACTATTTACTTTATTCTGCAGTTTTATTTAGAAGAAAAACGCTTACAAGAATTTAATTTTTCAAAATTTTTATTCATTTTCGTATAATATTTACTAACTCCGATATTATTGATAATTTACTCTAATGCTATGTAATAACAAGTAATGTTTGATCGTTTACAAATATTTCATGGAAAATTTTTGTTTTTAAAACGAAATATCATTGTATTATCTTATATTTAGAAAATAATAAGTTCTGCTATTATAGTATTATTTCATAATTAACCATAAGTTGCAGTTATTATGAATTTAGGTTTATATGGCTTTTATTTTATACTAGTTATCATAGTCAGACCATTTAATGTAATGAGTTGTTATTATAATTTGAGATTTGGACTATACTAGTTAAGTTGCTTTACCTAATATTGTTTGATATATTTNTAAATTATAAGAAAAAATGAATTTAGCTTATTAAGAGGAACACTTAGGATTTAATATATATTTTTAACAGCTTTAATGGGAATACTAGTTTTATTTCCATTTCTAACTACTGTTAGCCAATTTTTAATATAAAAATACAGAATTGATTTAAGATTACAATAGCTAGAGATTTTATATAATTAAAAATTAATGAAATTAAAGGAAAGATATTTTCTTAGTTAATAAAATAATATTAATAATGAAGACAGATCTTATAATATTCTTTTAAAAAATGATAAAAATAATGATTAAAGAAAAAACAGTTCAGAAAATTAAGAGGTTTCATTAAATTAAACTATAAAAGAAGTTTCTTTTATAAATGAATCACAAGAAAATAGTAAATAAAAATAAAGTTTTATGGACACTAATTAAGTATAAAGTATAACAGCTTATTAAGATCTGAGTTTAATTAATGATAACATTGAATAAATTTAAGCACTTGAACTAAATGAAATATAAGTATTAAATGAAAATGAAAATAGTCAAATGAAGTAAGTTGAAGAGTAACGTCGAAAAGAAGAAAATTAAAATTGTTTTTGATAATTTAAAAGATCTATTAAATGATTCATCAGAATAAAATATTATAGTTTCAGTTAATAATAATTAAATTGATAATAAACTATAAGTTATAAGTTGTGATTTTGATTTCGAATAAAACACTAGTAATTTTAAAGATGAAGTAAAAGATAATAACTAATGTAAAGAAGATTCATAAAAATAATAAGAAATAAAATTAAATAGTATAAATTAAAGTAAGCCTACAAAAAAGCAAC
This sequence comes from Miamiensis avidus, assembly GCA_037039885.1. Classification (NCBI taxonomy): domain Eukaryota; phylum Ciliophora; class Oligohymenophorea; order Philasterida; family Glauconematidae; genus Miamiensis; species Miamiensis avidus. Next base: position 1,000,346 of record JAWVGU010000208.1, read on the forward strand.
GAAAATCAAGTAATATAATTTATTTAATAATATTTAATTTTATTTAACTTAAGAGAAAATTATTTCAATAACTTTTTATTTATTAGAATATGGAAATGATTAAATATAAAGCAATGAAAAATATCAATTTTAAAAAGATTTTGGTAAATTCACTTCCCTTACATGTATAATAGTTTGCAATGAAAATCAATTAAGATGATGAAATATTAAAATAGATGTAGAAAATAAAAGATTAAGCTATAGCTTAATTTTAAAAGATAAACAGAAGGAAAAAAAAATGATATAAATGTANTAAAGTATATTAAATATAAAATTATATATATATAATAGATTTATTTAAAAAATATTTAATTTTTTGAATAACTTTTAATCCATTATAAGATAAACATATTGCAAGTAGATTTATAAAATATACTCAATCATTTATTTTAATAAAATTTTTGGTTAAATCTCTTTACTTGAATTTAACTTACATTATAATAATATATTTTTTTTAATATAGTAATTAATATTTGAAATTAAATTAAACACAAAATTAAAATATTAGTTAAAAGATTGAAAACCCAAAATAAACAAATAAACTAAAATTTTTAGTTATTAATTCACAATGAAGGGCCGAGGAGTTGATTTATTAAAAGAATATTAAGAGTATAAGAGACTAAAAGAAGAAGAAGGTAAAATGAAAAAGAACAAATCATCTAAGTAAAGCATTAAAAAATCAATCATAAAGAATAACCCAGATTTGAATGAGAAATATTAGCCATAGGAAAGCTAATAAATCCAAAATATTAATACTATAAAATAAGATGATATTGCTTCTAATGATAGTTATATAAGTAAAAGGGAAGAAGAATTACAAAAATAATAATAAAAAGTAGAAGATTTAAGAAAATTGGTGTAGCTATTAGAAACTAAGAAAAGGAAATACAAAAATAAACTATATAAATCCAGAGACTAATTCAAAGAAAATATGGAAACAGTAATTAGCAAAGCTTTCGATGCAACTGAAGATGTATAAACGTTATCAAATAAATATTCAAAAAGTTTGAAAATTTTGAGAAGGTAATATAATAATTCAAAAGAAAAAATAAAAATTTAAAAGATATAACTTGTTTCTATAGGTAAGTAAATTTGAATGATACAACATGGAAAAATATGGAAGACAATGCGTTTCTACATGAATTAGCTAAAAATGGATATAGTGATCCCAAGTTAGTTCGATAACAAGAAAAACGTAAAAAAGAAGGAATTGTTTTTGAATAGGACAACAAATTTAAGTAGATTCAAGTCTAAAAAGGAGATACTGCCTCTTAATTCTTAAACATGCCATCAGCTGGATAGTATAGGTAAGCCTTAAGAGATTAAGAAAATTAGGATAAATATAGTGATTCTTCTTCAAATTCTAAAGAATCTTACTATGATGATGATAAGGAGAATTAAAGAAATTTACATAATTATAGCGCTCTAAATAGAACAAAATCTTAAAGTACCAATATGAGCAAGTTATCGAATTGCTCAAATATTATGGTTTAGAATGACTATTCCTATAAAAATGATATAAATAAATCTATCAAATAAATAAAAAAGTAAAAGGAAGTACCATAGCAAAAATTAAAAACTATACAGGGAATATAAAATATAAGAAAACAATTCGATTCTATATGCAAAAGCTTCAAGCAGTTTGATATTTAGCAAAATTTAAATATAAATGAATGCAGCAATTTGACAGTAGAAGAAAAAGAATCATTTATTGAAAGCAAATAAAAAGAAAACCCTAATAATAAACACTCTTTTAATTATTAATAATAGTTTGCATTTTCCCCCTAAGAAGTGTACAAAAATGAACAAAAATATTCATCAATGTTGAACCTCAATAAAAATAATTATAATAATTAAGTGAAAATTAAAAATTTTTTGTCTTAAAACAGCCAAGAAATGTCACCTTCTCCTCCTTATATATTGTAGCCATAAGTCAAAAGTTTATAGGGCTTGTAGCACACAAGCTAAGATGACCCGTATTCCAGTGACGAAGACACTTTAGAGCTTGCCAGATAAGCTCTGCTAAACAACAAATAGAATAAAATTAAATAGTTGAGAAATTCTATTTAGTAAAAAAACTTGAGTGGCTCTTAATTTAAGGTCGATACTCAAAGATAATCAATTCCTGAGCCTCAGCCATAATAATAATAATTTAATCAACATAATTAAAATCTAAACAACAAAAGGTAATGTCACAACAGATAAATTTAAGATGTAAATACATCAACTCAATCTCTCAATTAAGAAAAATTTAAATACAATGGTGGAGTACAGAGATAAAACTCAATTCCATAAACAAGCAATTTAAGTAATTTATAATAATATATAACTATTATAATTTATTTGTTTAAATGTGATAAAATATATATTTTTTTTTTCTATTGCTACAGATATTTAAACAGCGGAATCTCAAAAAACTCCTATTAAAGATATTGATTCAGGCTCTTTAGACATTTCGAATACCTTTGAAATTTCTCAAACGTAAATTTAACAAAGTGATAACAAAACTATTTAATTTACAACAGAAAATCCCAGTTAAAATTGGGATATGATTTATAATAAAAATTTATCTCACTTTCAATCGGGAGAAGAAAATTAAGAAACCAGCTCAAGAACCAATCCCTATAGAAGAGTAACTGATAGAAATATTGGTTCTGGAACTACACAGGCAACTGTTAGATTTTCTGAAGTTAACAAAAAGCACGTATATGGAGATGATTATGAAGGGAATCAAGGAATTATTTAAAATAATGAAGATTTGTAAATGGGGGAATTGAAGAATTAAGAAAAAAATTTTTGTAATGAAAGATTGTAAATGATAGAAAATTTATAAAAATTGGATGGAAAAGTGAAGGCTGAAAATAAAAATTTTAATTAATAATAAAATGAGTAATTTTCCAAACAGGATTTCATTCAAAAGAAATTAAACAATCTATCTCATTCATAACAATAAAACTTAATGAAATAGCTGTAATAATAAGCTTAAATAGGAGATGATTAATAATAAAGGGAAAATAACAAAAATACAGGATCATATAAGTAGTAGGGGATTAACAATAACATTATAATTCAGAATTAACAATATAAGTAAAATGATATGCATCGACATGATAGTTCTGACAGCCTTAAATATGGGGAGAGTTTATTTAGAGTGGTAGATTAAATTAATGAAGATCAATATTTATTATAAGAATCTGAAGCCAAAATTTAGGTGCCTCAGCCTATTCAACAGTCTCAGCAAAAACATTATGTAGGAAATAATAAAAATAGAAATTAAAGAATATAATAGTAAATCAATGAAGATTTAAATAATAAATAGGGAATTACAAAAAATAATTACATAAAATAAAATGAAGATGATGCATACGAACTTGTATGATATATCTTTTTAATTTATAAATACAATTTTAATTATCTAACTAAGATATATTTACATCTTTTATATAACAAATTAAAATATTATAATCATATCATATTCAAGCCTTGGTTTATTGCATATTTTTATTAATTTCTTTTTTTTTAGTGTCATTACTGCTGCTTGCACTAGTTTCAGCATCAGACTCGTCACCATCCACATCTGTATTTTAAGTATCTATTCCTACAATTTCAATATCTTTTTACTTTAAAAAATGATAACTGTATTAATTATGTTTCTTAAAAAATTATAAAGAGCGTACTTTATTCACTTCAGGATTATTTAATTTTTTTTATTCCTAATTTTGTTCATATTTTGGATTATATAAAATGTAGTGTTAAATCAAAAATACAGTATCAAACGCAATCGAAATCCAAGATAACCCAAATTTCGCTACATTTAATCCCATGGAACCATCTGCATTACCGAATATTTCGTCATTTCCTTTATATATAATGATATAATAAAAAAATACAAGAAAAGAGAAAATAATATTTAGTTATACCATTGAAATACTCCACAATAATTTGTACAGAAGATAGCACGCCCCCCATAAAATCCATAATCACTGCTGTATGACTCCATCCTTTGGTAGATTTTCTCAAATAATTCCAATACACCTAAGGTATGTACTTAGTCAAAGTTATTATTAGTTTTAAATAACTCATTATGTACCAAACGTTCCAGTATTCTGATTTTACTTCATAAATATTAAAAATAGCATAACAACTAAAGTGGCCTATCACTAAGCCCCAATAAGCTGTATTTACTAATTTACATAGTATAGTCACTCGATTAGAGTACCTCTATTGAATTCAAAAAATTTGTTTAATATATTATTTAAATTGAGAGGAAGGCAAATTCTATTAAAAGTATTTACCGGGTACATGCAGAAACATTACGCTGCTATCACTATTGTCATAATCAGAGCCCACCATCCAAAAAATAAGTCATTTGATTCAGCAACTAAAATATATTAAATTAAGTTAACAAATTTTTTTTGGACAGAATATATATCTTATATTTATTAATAATGTATCTCAAAAACTTTTAAGAAAAAGAAAATACCTATTCCTGTTTCTTTTGGATAGAAAAATCCTGCCGTGTTATATGCTGTGTAGAAGAAAAACCCTGACACATTATAAATAACAAAATCCAAATTACATCCTATTAAAAAATTATATTGCATAAATTAATAATCTAATACTAAAGCAATGATTTTTTATTTATATTTAATTCATAAATTGAAATAACAAAAATATGTATCATATAGCAATAAGTATGGAAACAAATACCTTCTACACTAAAATAAATAAATATAATTATTTTAAAAAACTATTGTTATTTGTATCAAATTTATTTACTTTTTTAGCTGATAATTCAAAAATACTTGACCCAAAAAAGATGCCCCCCACAAAGTAGCATATGTATAACCTATAACTATTGAAGAATAATACAGGGATTTATGATTTCCGTAATCTACTTCTTAATTCATATATTCTTAATTATTTTTTAGCTATGAAATGTTGTTTAACTAAAATTAAATTGTTAAAAAATTTTTATTTTATTTTTTTTTTATTATGAAAATAGAATTCGTCAATTAATAAAGTTAATTATTTTTTTATGTAAATAGATTGAAAGTATTAAAGGGTTACCTTTACCTTAATGATTGTAAGTATCGTTGAATTTAGTGTGCTAACTACTTACAAATAATTCCTTAATTTTTACAAACAAGTAGCTAATTAATTTTAANTTTTTNGATAAGCTATTATTGGTATTATATTTTATAGAATGTAGAAATGCCCAATAAAATATATAGTTGTGATCACAATATTTTAATTAGAAATTTTATTAGTAATATATATTTTCCTTCAACAATTCTACAGTTGTAATTTTTATTATCTCAATAGATTAATATATGTTTTAATAACTTATATAATTATAATATAATAAAATACTCAATAATTATTTATAGGCAGTCGTTTTCACTAATTACACCATATAAATTCTTTATAATATATTATATATAATTAAATTATTAAATTATTATTTATCAAAATTTGAGTTGAGAAAAAAAATACTTAAAAAAATAAAATAATATGGAAATGGTTTAAATTGAATAATAAATTGCTGGAGAAGGTCTTTTAGAGTATTTTTATTCTCTTTTATGGTAAAAACATCCTTCAAAAGTTGACCAAGAGCACATATTTAATTTTATTTTGCCCAACACTATCATATTTAAGGATCATTAGCCAGTAGGATGGTATTTTTCTAATAAAAATAAAGAAATTAAATAAAAGAAAAAATATTCACTTGGGTTCGATAATATAATTGAAGAAATTGTTGAAAAAAATCCCAATAAAGAAATAGCAGGATATTATTTGTATTAAAAAGAAAAAAGTAATGATTTTCATCTTTTTGGTTAAACAATTCAATTTTTATTTTTTTTAAAATTATTTTTAAGATGGTAAAATAGATTCGCATGTGTACATAGAATATATAAAAACAGAAGATTTTGAATAATTTTTAAAATTTCCTGTGAAAAATCCTAATGGAGTTTTTTAGTAGTTTATACAACCTTTGGGAGGTAAATAATAATTTTGTGTTTATTACTGTTTTTAATTCTTAAATTTTTTAGGAAGAAATACATTGGTGTAAGCTATATGGTCGCCAAACATATTGATATTAGAAAAGAGAATAAACAACAAAGATTTCTATGATAAAAGAATATCAATGGTAGAAAGAGTAGTTACGTGTAATATTTACATAAAATTTACAATTTTAAAATTTTAAATTAATGCCTATTATGGTATGCTTAGTTGAAGGACTTGAAGTTCACAGCTCTATTGACTATCTGAAAGGAACTGGTCTTTCAGTAAAAATAAAAAAATCGTGTGAGGAAATTGTTTAAGTAAAAAATTATTATTATTAGTCATGTGGTATTTATTTTAATATAATTTGTGTAGCATATTACGGATTTGTCGTATTTAAAGTATAATATACAAAGAATGGTAGTTTTTTTCAAAATAGACGAAAATTTAAATGTAAACTTTTTATGGTGCTAAAACTCAAAGGTCTCTTCAGAGGTATGACTTAATTGCTTATTATTATTATCATCATCAAAATAGATTTAAAATTAATTTAAATTAAAAGATGGATAAATTAGCAATAACAGATCCTTAGATTTTCTTAGAGACAACGAATAGAAAACATAATCAAGCTACTCTAAATTTAAATATATTACCTAAAGTAATATATTAGTATTTAATCATGGAGAAAATAATAATTTTTTATTAATAAAAAAAAAGTTTGGAAAGTAAGGTTAGCTTAAAAAGATTTCTACTACAACAAATTATAAACCTGCATAAGTTGAATTTACTCATGTATTTTATAATCAATAGTTTTTTTATGTGTTTAACTATCTATAAAAATTAGATATGCTTACGGTGTAATGAAAATAAAACTTTATCTGAAATGATAAATTGTCCTTGGAAATATATTATAGATGATTTTTTTGAAATGAAGGATAAGGCGAAACCTTTAGATTTAGAAAAAAGTATAAAAGTTTTGACTACAAAATAGTCTAAAGGACTAATTAAAGATAGATATCTAAAATATCAGCTTAGAATTCCTAAAGAAGTTTAGTAAACAAATTTATGCCTTTTATAATAATTTTTCTTTAATATTTTTGTTATTAATTTCAGTAAATTATATCCCAAATTAATGAATAAAGATTAAGAATATTTCAAAAATGATGTATTTTTTTAAAATGAAGATATTTAAATATGTATAGAATGTTACTGTATATTAGCTTAATCTTAGGGGGTGAAGAGTGGAGTTGAAAAAATCTAATATTTAACTTAAAAATAAAGGCAACCTTTCAAAAAGCTGAATTTTGATAAAGGTAGATATTTCACTCACGACAAAGTTAATTATGATTTTTATTTAAACTGCAGAATTTTGATATAAATTAAACTTTTATATTTTTATAAAAATAGAATTTAATTATAAATAGAACATTGGAAATTGAAAGAATAGATCAGAATGATCATAAAAGTGCTGATATTGAAGAAACGTGTAGATTTTAGATACAAGAAGCATAAAACCGATTATTAGTGAAATAATTCGTCTAAAAATAAAAAAATTAACCCAAGTTAATGAATAAAGAAGTAAGTAAGTAGGCAGATTTAAACATTAATTAGTAAAGTAAAAAATAAGTTATTCAAGTTCCTGAACCAATCAAACTTTAATCTAAATAATCAAATATTAATAACTTAAAAATGAGTGGATTTGAAACTGATAGATTTTCTGAATATTAGCAGATTCCGATAACTCCTATTTAAATGAAGACTGAACCATCAGTTGATGATTAAGATAGGAAATTATATTCTAGTTTTTCCAGAAAGATTTTATTCACTTAATAAGAAAGTCGCAAAAATTCAAATCAATCAAATATAAAAGGTTTTTTTAATTAATAAGATCTAAATTACAAAAATTGCAACAAATAAAAAAAAGAATATTGCTTAGATATATATAAATCGCTAAATGATTATAGAATTTCATTAAGTAGAGGGTAGCAAAAACGAAGATTAAATATTCCAAATTATCTAGAGTTTTAAAATTAAGTTATAAATTAAACAAATGGTAGCATAACATATTTTATTTATTTTAAAATTTACAAATTAATTATGAAATATATATATATATTTGTAATTTAGAATAAATAATTAATAATGATCTTGATATTACTTTCTAGCCTTAAGAAGAGTAAGGAGACAATTCAAAAAAATAGCTTAAATTATAATAATACTTGGAGGAAGAAGATAAGGTATAGTAAGATTTAAAGAAAAAAAAATCAAGCAATAGTATATTCTATCATCCTGAGCTAGCTTCCAGTGATCGTTCGACCAATTATAACTCTTGTTTTTCTCCGAATAATAATATAACTACTAAAAGGGATATTTATTTTTCTAATAGTAAATCCTAACATTCCTAAAAAAACATATAATAAAATTTCCGAAAATCTCTATATAATTATAAATAAAATAATAATAATAAAAAATAATCTTTATAACAAAAATAAAATTACTTTAACATAAGGAATGAATAAAGTATTGATACAAGTATGAAGTAAGCTAATTAGCATATATAATTTTATTAAATTAAATTAAATAATTTATTTTTATTTTTTATAGGAAAAAGTAAAAATAGACTAGTAATGAATTACAAGTTGATAATATAAATAATTTTTTTAAATAAAGTATTTCAAAAAAATTATGAAAAAAATATAATATTTCAATTTATTTAATAATAATAAGGTATTATTTATAAAAACTTTTATATATTATTTAGTATAATTTTTATATATTATTTATAGAGTTTATCAATTTTTACTCTAGTTAGGTAATTCCTTTTCACAAATAAGGATTATCAAAATTTAGTATACTTTATCTTCTTTTCACTGATTTTTGAGGACTCGGGTCAAAAGCACCTCCAATTTAAGGAATCTTTAGAGGAGATAAATTGATATCTTTTTTGCAAAATATCGACAAAGAGTTCTTTTTTTATTACGGAGAATTTAAATAGACTCCCTTTCTGGTTTAATAGATTTTTAATACTCTGTCTTCTGGGTGTATTTCATTTTCTAAAAGTATGTCTTATTTGCCAAAAGAATTATTTTTCCGGACAGATTCCTCGATTTGCAATAATAAGGATTAACTACTACTTTATTTGGAATTAAGAGAATTGCTGCTTTTTTTAAAAATCGGCACACCGTTTAGTTAGTGCTACTTTTCAACTTCATCAGCATATATTTGTGTCAAACACAAAGGCACTCTTATACCCTTTTATTCACAGTTGGTCAATATCTCTTTAGATTAATAAAAACTCATAATTTATTGCTAAATTTTTTATAGCTTTTATAAATGTTTAGTCATCTGTTATTTTTTTTCTGCTTCCAAGGGATGAACAGTTTCCGTTGTGTATAGATTTTTATAAATAGTATAGGGATTGGTTTAGATTTCTAAAATTTTTTATAGTTTTTAAATAAATTTTTGTCTAAAACATGAAATATAGTAATACCTTTTAACGGCTTATTAGTTTAGTGATCAGGTTTCTTTTCCAAAGACCAAAATTTTTTGTGAATGTACCACTGATTATAGAATTTCTTTATTCTGGGTTTTGCTTCCTGCTGCTCTTTTTTCATAATTGATTGCTGATATAAATATTTTAACTCATCATTTTCTTTTGACTTATCTTATACCATGGCATCATATTCTTTCTTTAAATTCTTTTAATCATTTTTCCAAGTTTTTTAAGTCAGATTAGAATTTAAATGTTTTTTTAAACTAGCTTTATTTTTTTTTATTTTGAATAAATAGTATACTTAAAATATAAAATAATTAAATAAATTTACCAAATTCATAGACCCGATTATTGTCCGCCGCTAACGTTACATTTTTTCCTATTTAGCTATTCAAGCTATTAGTTTACTTTTTATATGATTCATATAGCATAAACGTTTATTTAATTCTATTAATATCTAAGTTTTTTGCATTGGAGTTATCGGACTCAAAAGCTATGAAATCGGATTCGGAATTTTTTTTAATCTTTTCAATAATTTCTTTATGGTTCACATGATTTAGTTGATATTCCAATTTCTATATTTCTTGATTAAGCTCTTCAATTGTTTTTTTCTACTTTTTATTTAATGAAATATCTTTTTGAGGTTCTGTTTATAAACTTTTCTTTGATAATATTTCAGATTCCTATTGCCTGGCTGTTGACTAAGTAAAGCACTACTGAACAATTTGTCTTTTACGGTGGATAATTTAGGCCATTTTTTTCTATATATAGGTATTTATCATATGAAATAAAGTAATAATAGTAATTTTATATTACCTTTAATGCAGGATGTTTAGAACTTTAAGATATGTTAAAAAATTAATTTTAGGATTTTCCTAAAATTCCTGGAGTGAATCCCGTTGAAGCTAAAGAGTAAGGCTAGGACTAATTTTTAGATCGAAAGTCAGAAGAAGTCAGCTACATTAAGTTATTATCATTCATATAGTTAGATTGAGAGTTAATATCTGAATTTCTATTCTTAGAATTTATTTTCTTTCAATGTTAAATTTTTAATTTAAAATATTTATATTAATATTTAGAAATTATAATTTATTTATAAGTTTATATTTACAGGAGATAATGATTTATTTTGGAATCTGTTATATTGTTTTTAGGAAACTTCATTTTTACAGGTGTCTATAAAAACATTCACGTTTTCTGATTATCCCATTCTAATTTAATGATCAGAACTAGAATGGGAACTATAAAGTTTATTTACCTAAGAATTTTCTAATAATAGATTTTTCTATTAACTTGCCATCATATTTTAATTATTATTTATTTCATTTTTCTTTATTATATCTTTCCTTAATTAATCTATATTTTTATTAATATTAATGTTATCATAATTTGATGCTATATTCTTATGATTGTATTCCATTAAAAATTCTATAGGACACCCTTGAAAAATATCATTGCTATTCTCTACCTATTTATTATTTTAGGTATAATTGGATCTCAAACTATATTGATTGGAGAAATTTTGGGTAGGATTATTTATTGCTTTTTTACACAATTTTTAGTTGTTATTTAATTCTTACATAATGGGCTGGGTTTATGATTAAGAAAGAGGTAAAACCTAGGTAGATTTAACAACTCTTTTCAAATTTAAGCGTTTTTATGCATAATTTTAAGTTGTTTCATTTAAAATCTATTTTCTTTGTCTAATTTATTATTATTTTTTATAAAAACTAATATTTACTACATTATTTTAATCATCATAATCTTAGCAATTATTTAAAGTTTAAGACTTATTTGGATTATTATTATTAATATTATCTGTTGAAGGATACTACCCATTTAATTATTCTGCTTGCTCAGTCTTTTATTAATTTTAACTATGTCGTAGATCCTAGTTAAAAAGATCTGAAAATCTCTTTTAAGGAGTTTTTATCCGAACAAATGTAGGCTTTAACCAGGTTTCTAAAGTTGAGTCAATATTATTTAGCTTTTATTTTTTGGAATAGGTATGATTTAAAACTTTAAATTAATACTTTTACTTCATTTTAACAAAATTATAAAGAAGAAATTTTTTTTTTATAATTATTTTATTTCTCTTCTTTTATTTATATAAGCCTATTTTTTGCTTAATTAATTATTAATTTTATTTATTATAACAAATTATAATTATGTGATTTGTTTTTTAGAAAAAGACACTGAACATAATTTACTTAATAAAGTATTATACACTCACTTAAATAATTTAATTAAAAGAGTTTTAATTCTTGTAATAAGTTCAGTCTTTTAAAATATTTTAATTTGAATATAACCTAAAAAACTATTTTATATATATTAGTATTTTTCAAATAGTTAATATACACCTATAATAAATTAAAATTATTAATTTTTATATATAAAATAATATATAATAATAGAATAATAAAATATAAGTAATGAAAAGTTCAAAATTGTATGCTACTTTTTTTGGTATTTTCTAAATTAAATCCTAATTCTTCGTTATTTGAATTTACTATATCATGACAAATCCCTTTAAATTCTTTATAAGCATGGAAAGTGAAATATATATTTACAATATAAAAACAAACTGAAATTCCACTAAGAAGTAAGAATTAGAGTGTTTATTCTTCCCATTGCATGAAATAAACAGATTCAAATACATCTACACTTTATTTCTGTATTCCTTCTCCAAAATACACCAAAATCAAAACCAAATCGAAAAACGCCATCATTATATAAGCTACAGCGTTGCAATAATTAAGCTAATTTATAGCACAATAGAGAACGAAAGCAGATAATAATTTAACACCGAAACTCAATATATCAAAATATAAGGTTAACAGTGCTAGAATAATTTGCAAGCATATTAAAATTTAAATAATTCTTTTTAATTTCTGAGCTTTTTCAGAAGAAGGCGGTACAGTACCTGTGGGGCAAAATATCATTTAGAATTAACCCTATATAGTAATTATTAATTTATTATATATTTCGTAGAATTTTTCTTAATTTCAATAATGTTTCTTTAATTTTTCTATTTACATACCTATTATCATATTTAATTAAACTTAATTTTAATTACCCTTTGCATCAGAATGAGAGGTGTATTACAATGTATGAACTAACTCAAAGAGTCTATTTATAATCGAATTTATATTATATAGTAACTAAAATTTTCTTCTCAAACCACAAACATTTTTTTATTTATTAATTATAAAATTATATAATTTCATTTAGAAATACATTTAGGGATAAATAATTAATGAATTTAGAGTTTAATAAATATACTTTATATATGAAAAGTAAATAAAAATTTGTCAAAAACTTTTTTAAATAAAAATTACACGCATAAACATAACCCATTGATCTACAATTAGTACTATAAAACCTTCAATCAACTATCTATTCTATTTATTATTTTTAAGATTTCATACTTAGTAATAATAGCAAAATATTATTTCTTTATTTCTACATAAAATTCTAACATATATATTCATTGTATAATTATATAAATAAGTTTAAGGAAGCTTTGTCCTTTAAACAAAAAAAAATATTTGATTGTTGAAGATAAGAATTCTAAATTAGGGTATTATCATTTTTCTGTGTATAAGATCTTGGACTATAAATATAAATATTCTAATAAAAGTAATGTATAAAAATAACTAATTTAATAATTAATTAAAATATCATTTTAGAACATTCTTTAGATGTATAAATCAATATTTAATTATGTCAAAGAACTTTAGAACAATATTAAATGTCAACAATAATGTATTTAATTTACAATTTCACATGCAATACTAATAATCAGTAAAAAAATTACACTGGAAATAGTTAAAAATCTATGAGAAAAACTTTTTTTTCCTATTTAGAAACCTTTTTCTCTCCATAGAGATATTAAATTCTTATTTTATGGCTGAAAAGGAAAATATATGAATAGAAGTAAGAAATTTTAAGGATGTGGGAGATATATATAAAATTTAAATATGTAATCTTTGGTTAATTCCTTATAAATCATGTTATAATATCATATTTCTAATTTATTTTGTTTGCACAAATTTTGATTTATATACCGGTGAACATATTAAAATGTGATGAAATATAAATATATATATAGTAAATTCAAATTAAACTATCAACTTATTATAAATAAAAATTAATAAATATAAAAACTAATAAAAAAAAAAAGAAAAAGAAAAAATAATAAAAAATCAACATAAAACACATGGAAATCCCCCAATTAGCAAACAATTCTCCTTTCGAGTATAGCTACCAAAGGCCCTACTTCTATGGAAAGAATACCTGGATAGATTAGTAATCTCAGAAAAATGCATATATCTATATTAATGGGAATAACACAAATGACTAACTGAACATACAGAAAATTAAATGTTAGCAGCTGTACCAAAGCCCATAAAGTGCTTTTACAGAAAATACTGAAACCAAAGATGAAATTTCATAATTAAATTTATGTCAAACACAACAACTCATCTAAGAAAAATTACATTATGAAGTAGAACACGAAAATGAAGAAGATGAAGAAGACATCTTTTTTTCTAATTAAAATACCTCTTTCCACGGTCCTGCATAGTAGTAGTAATATGTTAACCTTTGTTAGAATTAGAGCAATCAAATTGTTGACAACTAAGTTAATCAGGTATATAATAGTAGCGCTGCTATAAGATAAAATAATTATTAGTAAATTAGTTAAAATTTATCAATTAATTTGGTAAAAAGTGAGGTTCTAATGTAAAATTAATCTCACTAATTAATTAATAGTAAATAAATAAACTTCGAGAAAAAAAAATAAGAAGTAAAACAATTTAATTCCAGAACAAAAAAAATTAAAACAAGAAATATTATAAAAAATTTTGGAAATGGAATATTAAAATATATTAAAAAGAATAAAAATGCCTGCATCAAATATATTGAACAATAGACCCTTTAAATGAATGAATAAAAATAAAACATCAATAGTTTACAAGTAATTAAAAATCTGCTCAGCTAGTACAAAGGAAAAATTAGTAATATGAAGATTTTATAGTAATTTCTAATTTAAGAAAACTTAGAAAGCAAGGTAGCTAGAGTTTTTACTTATAAATTTTTAAATGAAGAAGCCTTGACTCACTTTATGAGTAAAAAACACAAATATGGAAATACATTGTTTTAATTTAGACATATTTTAAAACACTGCTTAAAAAGACTGGATGAAAGTGAATTCATGTAATAACCAAACTTATTTTATTGAAGTATCATGCTCCTTATCATTAAATTATTCTAAAATATAACTGTAAGAATAAATTATAAATAATACTATAACTATATATCATTTTAATATATTATTTTTATCTTCTTTACTTTAAATTAATAACTATTATATTAATATACTAATAATTAATTATAAACTACGTATGATTCTTTCATTAATGATGTAAAAAAAAGTTTAATCTTCTATATAAGATGTAAAAAAAATATTAAATATATACATTTTATTTTTTAATTATTATCTTTAATCTGTTTTGATATTTTTATTATTATTTTTGGGAAATCAAAATTATTTATTTGATTATTTTAATTGTTTTATAATATGTTTGGTAGTAATCTACAAATATGATATAAATAAATATTTTATTTATTTTTGAATAAAATGAGAGGATTAAATTGATAAATGCTTAATATTTTTATGGTTGTAATTTATTATTTTTCTGAACTGGAAATATTATAAAATACCATTGAATTTTGGTATATAAAGAAAAAACAGTACATTAAAAATATAATATTTAAAATAAATACAATGGCAAATAGTTATTAGCCAAAATAAAAAAATTATACCGTACACCTTAATGTTTACAATCTTTCTCCCTTAAACTGCTTGCTAAAGGCTATTAGGATGCCCATTTACCATAGTGGAGTAGAGATTGAAGGAATCTATGAATATTGGTTTGGAAGTCACGATAAAAAAACTTCTGGAGTAATATGTTCCACTCCAAAAAGACCAACTCACGGTTCATTTCAAGAGTCTATATTTATAGGTAAAGCAAGGGATATTGTAGAGGAAATATAAAGGATTTATATTATAACTTCAATAAAAGAATTAAAAAATATAATTTTTTAAAATTTAGTTTATTTCTTTTTAGGAATAAATGTAAAAATCCCCATGAAAAAATAATAATATAACAATTAATTTTTTTAATGTAGAAATATAATTTTAAATTAAAGAAGTGAAATAGAATTGTTTTTTTAAAAAAGAAATTATATATCTTATAATTGTTTAAATGCAAGTTTTGAATTTAAAATATAAAAGAGCAATTTAGTTGATATTTTTTATTAATTTTTTACTAGGAACAACCCAATTTACATTTATGCAAATAGAAGAAATTATTTCGGAGCTAAGAATCGAATACCTAGGTTGCACCTACGATATTTTCAGAAAAAATTGCCACAGTTTTTCTTAAGATTTGATATATATTCTAACAGGGAAATATATTCCACCATATGTGAACCGAATTGCAAGATTTGGCAACAAATTACGGTGCTGTTTTCCCTTAAAATTCACAATGGGGCCCAGAGATACATATGAAGATAATTTCCCTGATAGTGTTCGATATACGAAAAAAAAGTAATAGTTTTAGCAGAAAAAAAAGAAAAAAAATATTTAGGAGTTGGCTTTGCTAAGCGGAGAATAATAATAAAATAACTTAAGTTATGAATGTAATAATTCTAATATGGTCGATAAAAAAGATAAACAAAGCAACAAATAAGAAAAATATAGAGTCAGCTCAGACTCGGCATCTTCTTAATATTCTGATTAAGATAGAAGTCATGTTAATAAATTGAAATCGATATCTAATTAGAATGAAATCAATATAGCTCTGAAAAACGAAAGCGAAGACATTAATTAATTAGAGTAAATATAATCGAAAATAGAACAATTGGAAATAAGTTCAGATCGAAATTTGGGTGAAAAATAATAAGAAGAACAATAAAAATAGTAGTTTAAAAAAAGAAAATCAAATTTAAAATAAAATTGTTTACAAAATAATTATGATTAGTAGTAACCTACTAAAATGAAATAAAATTCTTTATATTAGATGTGCAATACGAGTCTAAGTGTTGCAGTTGAAGATTCATTAACCAATAACTAGATTTTAAAAAATGAAAAAACCCAAAGTTAAAATGCATCAGTAAGATGTTTTATAGATCACAGTCATCATAATCAATATTATGACCAAAAAGCCAAGGGAAACTCCAAGCCAAAAGCTAAAAAATAGTTCATAATTAATTAGAAAAATAAGACTACAGATTCCTAAGATAATAAAGACTATTCTAACGAAGATGGCTCAGAAATATAAATTGATGTCATCAATTTTTCAGCTAATGCAAGTGAAAGATAGGAAATAAATGATGAGTATTCTTTAAATTAATTAGAATATAATTAGGAGAGTGAAAAAGAAATAAAAAATGTCTCTTCAGAAGGTGAAAAACAAATTAGTAGACGCGAAAATGATCAAAATTAGCAAATAGAAGAAGAGTAGCAGTGTTACACTGAAGAAATATAGCAATCTAGTAACAGACAGCAAATAAAAACGAAATTAATAATAAAAAAGGCGAATGATGAATGTAATAGTTACGATGATTATTAAAAATCAGGAATTTTCAAAAATAGTTAAACTTCGTTAGAAGACAGCTGTGAAACTAATGAAAACGAAACTTCTTTAAAATTCAAAGACTCTAATCAACAGCTAAATAAGAAATAAGAGGCTGTTGTAGAATATTGCAAATTAAAAGGAGATGAAACAGAACTAGAAAATAAGAGCTCCAAACCTGATTTAGACCATATAATAGAAGAACATGAAGATAGTTTATACGTATCTGACCATTAAAATAAAGATAGGGGTATTTACACTTTGAGTAATATCGATAATAACTTTATTTAAGAAGATTAAAGTATAACAATTGAAAACAAAAATGAAGAAATACAAGATTAGAATGAGATAGAAGAAAATTAAAATAATTGTTAAACCCAGAATACAAATGAAGAAATTGAAATAAATAAAGAGTATTTTAATTAAAGTCTAAAGGAAAAAGAAATTAAAATGAATGAAATAAAAATAGAAGATGAAATTTAAACTGATTTTAATTCTGTTTCATTCTCAAACTGAAAAATTTATATTTCCTTTTTATAATTACTAAATATATAATTAAAGTGCAATTTTTATTTTTTAAAAAAATATATAAATATTCAATATTATTTATACAATCTAGTTTACTATAAAGAAATATATTAAATTTTCACGATCAAATTTATATATATATATTATATTTTATATATGTATTTATATGATACATATTTTCATAAAATTAAAAAAATTTAATATATTTCATATATAATAAGCTGCTCTAAGAGCACAAATATATCCGGTGGCAACTGCACTAATAATACCACCTAAATAAAAATTATATAAATTTAGTTAAATATTAGCTATTTAATTATATATTGTGAATATTATTACAAAATGAAGTATCTTGACCAGCCATATGTAGACCAACAATTTGACTTCTGGTTTCAAAGAAATTTTAAGTATCGAAAACTTTGTTTGTTGTCATTTTAAGTCCGTAAGGCATTTTCCTTCCATAATAATTTTCCAAAGTGAGCGGAGTTCCTAAAAGTTAGACCATAATTCTGTCTCCCAAATGGGGGAATTATCTAGAGAATTACTCCACCATTTTTTTTTATACTTCTTCTTTATATTCCTTGTAGCCATCATTTCTCTGTTTTTCATTTATTTGATATTTTTCAACCATTTCTCTAGTCGCATTTCCTAAATGGCAAACACTTACCAATTCACAATTTGGATCTATGATCAAATTTTTAAAAATAATAGTTAAATCTATTTAAACTTTTAAAATCACTGATTAACGAAATTGGTTTTAATATTACCTGATTTTTGAGTAGGGAAACTTACATAGCTGATCATTTAATTTAAATCTTTGCTTGCAGCATACTCTTTAGTGTACTCTTCAAATGTCGTTTTGTTATAATCGAGTTAGGGAGCAATCCATATATTTCCATTAGGCGGTCTTTGATCCTGAGGAAGTCCCTTTAAGTCGATTCCATAAAACATAGAAAAGAGATTAAAGCCATCTTTTTCTGTATACACAGAATCAAGCTTACTTTTTTCTCCTTCAGGTAAGAGATTTTGAGTACTCGGGACTCCTATAGTACTAATAATATTGTTGCACAAAATTACTGTATTATCACACATTTCAACTCCTTTGGTTTTGCCATTTTCTACAAGGATTTTTTCGACTCTTCCTCTTGTCAGCAATTTCCCGCCCCTTGCCATAATAGTTGCCAAAATAGAAGTCACTAGGCTTTTGGGTCCCCCCTCTGGGTACATGGAACCTTTCTATTGAAGGAAATAATTTGTTTGTGAAATGGAAAACAATAAAAAGATTAATGTGTTTATACTTCATGAAAGTGCATCAAAAAAGAGGCGTGTAGAATAAAAGGCAATTCATCAGAAGTAACTCCTAATCCCCCTCCAGGAGTTACATTTAGTAGAAAAGTAAGTTTTTTACATTTTGACAATCCTATTTCATCAAATACCTGTGTGGTAGATTTGCCATATACTTGAGAGTATCTTTTTTTGAGAAAATACTCCGTAAATAATATGAATAGTTTAGGAGTAAATATTTGCAACATGATAATTATTTTCAACAATTTCTATCCTTGCATAGAATATTATTCGTATTTGTCTATTTATTCTTTGTACTCCGGAAACTTATTTTTTAATTCTTCATAAAAATGAGAACTAGGCGCTCTGAAATTAAACTTTTTAAAATTATAACTTATTAGAAAGATCCTTACAAATGCTAAAACAAAAATAAATCAAATTTTTCTTACTAATTCCTTTCCTAATTATATAGAATCATAGTTTTCGAATATATTCCAGTTTATTTCTTTTGATGCTATAAATTTTAAAAGCCAATGCATCATGGCTTGGTTTCCTAAAAATATAGAAATTTAAATTTATAAAACCACAAAAATATGTCATTTTAAAGTAATTATTTGTGTTTCTGCTTGAAATGATTTTAGGCTAATTTAACTCATATATTTAATAAAAAATATTATGATTACCAATATAATGAAATCCAGTGTCAAATTCAAAATCCTCTTTTTTAAAAGTATGCAAACACCCTCCTGCTTTTCCAATTTTTTCTAAAATTAACACTTTATATCCAAGTTTACTTAAAATGGCTGAACAAGTCAACCCAGAAGTACCTGCTCCGATAACAATATAATCAATTTTAGAAGGAATTTCCTTTTTAGAATACTTAAACTTAATATCAGGCTCCTAATATCTAGTTGTTTTATTGAGTTTATAGAAAAGGAGTATGAGATTTAATATTTTTTTCGATATAACTATTGATAGAATCAACAGTATCAAGTATAACATTTATACAATATTCATTTATTGCTGCTACTGCTACTACACTTTTTCACTTATTAATTTAATTAAATTTTACATCTTACTAGAGAGAACCAATATTATTAAAGATTACTACGAATGATTTATTTAATTAAGGCTAAGGTATAATTTATGTGTTTAATTATAATATTAAGCAAAAAAAAAAAAAAATATGCTAATCTNAATTTAATTTAATTTTTTTAATGAAATAATTTTCCCCAGCCCTTTAATAATGCCATACAGAGAGTTAGAAAATTACTAAACTATAATATTATTATAATATTCTAAATATCAAAATTAATTGTATTATTGATTTTTTTTTAAATTTAAAAATATAGTTAGTATACCTATCTAAAAGATATATGGTTTAATTAGACATTTTGGTATTTTACTGATAAATTCGTTCACCCTAACAACTAATTAAAATAATATACAAAATTATCTTCGATATCTAAATTTATAGAAGCTATAATTTTATAGTTTAAAAATCTTATTACTGGACTTAATTAAAATAAGCTGATTATTTTCTTTTTGGTATTTTTATTTACTTAATTATATGTTTAAATTAAAATTTATAATTGTTTTTAGTGATATTATAAAATTATAAAGTATAAAATTTAAATTAAGAAATTATTTTTTAATTATAAAAAGTAAAATTAATAACTCAGCAATTTAAATGAGCTCTTTGATTATTAATTCGATATTTAATTTAATATAAATAATTTTAATAACTTCATTGAAAATATTTCGTTAAATTATAATAATAATAAAAATTGATTTCCAAGGTATTTAGTTTTAAATAAGAAATATTTATTAAAAGCATTAAAAAGAATGAATTGTAATGCATTTTATTTATTAAAAAATTATAATAATATTACTTTATACCTTTAAATAAAATAAATAGCTTAGTATTTATTTTAAAGTCCTGGAATTAATTTTGTAAGAGTGAATGAAAGAATTAATAAATTGATATTATTAATTGTTCTTCTCCCTGTATGGATGATAGTTAAATTTCTATTTAATATATTTATTTCAAATTGAATGTAAATATAATTAATATATCAAAAATTAACAATATAATAAATCAGTGATAATACACACCTAAATAAATACTAAATAAAAACAAATCCCAACACACAATTTTTTTACTATAAAAAGTAATAGACAATAAAGAGATTTAAGAAAAATTTTAATAAATAAGAACGTAATGGGTGATCAATAGCAAATTTAGACATTAAGGAAAGTTTTTAAACTAGGTAGAGGTGATGAAGATATGAAAAAATAAAAACAGTACACCTAGTAATATTTACAAAGTATTAATTCGAATGTTGCTTATCAAGAAAGTGCCTGCTTAGCAATATAATAATGTTTAAGAGATGACAAAGAAGAGCCTTATACAAAATTGATTGCTTTAAGATTTTTAACTTAATGCATGAAGGTACATATATTAAATTTAACGATCAATATATAACTTAAAAATACTAACTAATGAAGCCAAACAAAAAAATCAATCAATTTGGTATGGGAGTGGGCGAGTGAGCAAATGAGCACACTCAATTATTTAATTAATAAATATAATATTTTATAATAATAAATAAAAATTGATATAGAATTATGCCAGTTAACATGGTTTCAAAAATGATATATACTGTTAAATTTTTAGAAGTTATCAAACAAATTTATCACTTATAGTTTGATATTAAAGTTATTATTTAACTTAAAAGTTTTTTTAAAAATATTGTATCAATCAAATTCATATTTATTTAATATTAGTAATCAGGAAAGACGATTTCGTTTCATGAATGTATAAAAAAACATCTTAAAGAAGATTTGTTTAATTAAGCACTGATGTTAGCTGAAAATAATTCGGAAAATTTCGGATCTAATTTGTTCCCTGAATATGGAGGATAAGATAAATAGCTAGGTTCAATCAAAAAAACTTTCGCCTGCATGTTGGCTTATGACATTATAATTGTCTGGAAAGAAAGCTTCAAAAGTAGTGAAAAGTATTAATTCGAGTATGAAGAAGTGTATGAAATGTTAGGGGTATAAATAATTCTATTTGTCAAACATATATAATTAATTAAATAAATATAATTTAAAATAAGGCCATGGGGGTTAATTTTGAAGTAGCTACACAAATGAAGTAAAAGTAAAAATAAAAACAACAAGATTAGGTTAACCAATCTTAAGGAGGTTAATCTGCCATTACATAATCCAATTATCCTTCTAATGTCTAGTAGTAGTAATAGAAGCCCCCTCAATAAACTCCAGGAAATGTAAAATATAAACATAAAAGTATATTCTGACTATTACATCCCAATATAATGTGATTATTATATCCCAATATAATGAATGCAATATGAAGTATAAATTTTATTAAGGTTTCCAGTTCTCAAAAAGGGGCAACTCCAGGATTAACAAAATCCTAAGCTGGAAGTAAAGGAACTTAATTAGTGTATGAAAATGTCGACTCATGTAAAGAAATGGTAAATATGATGATTGAAGATTTGAATGACCCGTCTTTAAAAGTACTATTTATTTATTTATTTATTTATTTATTTATTTATTTATTTATTTATTTATTTATTTATTTATTTATTTATTTATTTATTTATTTATTTATTTATTTATTTATTTATTTATTTATTTATTTATTTATTTATTTATTTATTTATTTATTATAATAATAAATATACGTTTACTTTAAATATATATATTATTATTAATTTAGGAAGAATTTTTCCCTGTGTGCAAAGTGGATATAGAAGAAGCTTTCGAATACTTAATAGAAATTGAAGAAGAAGATGAAAAGCTAATGAAATATCAAACATTTACATTAGACGCTAAGGAATTATTTGACGCCTATGAAAAGAAACCCTTAGATTAAAAATTCTTGAAATTATGGAAACAAATATGTTAGGGAGAAGAAGATGATGGGGTTACACCTGTAAGATTATTTTTTAAATTTAATAATATATATATATAAATAATACATTGATTTTATTTTATTAATTTAAGTAACCTAATGAATCTCAGCAAATTTAAAAAAAGCCTCCCCCTAAAAAAGAAGAAGAACCCAGTATGAAAGGATTGTATGGATAGAGTAAGATAGATGATGAAGAAGAAGAAGAAAAGCAAATGTATTAGTAACAGAAAAAATAACAAGAATAAGAAGAGGAAGAATAGAGACTGTATGAATTGGAATAGTAAAAAAAAAAGGAGCAAATGAGGAAAGAAGAAGAAGAAAAAAAGTAAAATATGTTCTCAAATTTATATTATTTTAATTTGTTGTTATTTAAGAAAAAGACAGGCTGAAGAAGAAGAAAAAAAAAGGAAATAAGAATAATTAGAAAAGGAATAGCGGGAAAAATAAGAATAAGAAAGATTGAAAAAAATAAAATAAGAAGAAGAAGAGGAAGAAAGAAAAAGAAAGAAATAACAGGAGGAAGAAAAAGAAAAAAAGCTAAAGTAGTAGCAGTAATAAGAAGAAGAAGAAAGATTAAGAAAAAAAAATCAATAAGAAGAATAAGAAAAACAATAACAATAACTCTTATAAAAATAATAAGAAGAAAAAGAAAGGTAAAGATAATTATAGTTATAAAAAGATTAAGAAGAAAAACTAAGAAAGTAAAAGGAATAAGAATAAGCTCAATAAAGATAAAAATAACAAGAATAGCAATAATAATAATAAAAATAAAAATCTGAGTAAGTTCAGATGACTTTACTTAAACGTTTAGGAGGTGCATAGGCTATAGTAATTATTTTTTAAGCTCTAGATAATATTTTTTTCAAAAAAAGTAAATAAAAATTAATTAAAAAAAATAGAAAAATTTCGTGGAAAAGGAAGAGCAATAAGAAAACTTTGACAACGATGATGAAAGTTCGATTCCTGACGACGAATAAAATACAATCAACAACTTGAATGAAATGAGTTATAAGAATACAGGGGCCATACACATATAAAACCAGTAGGCAAAAAAAGAAAGGGAAGATTCGCTAATAATGAAACAATAGGAAGACTTACTGAAGCAGAGACAACTTTTACAGCAAAATGAGGAATCCTTTTAGTAACCAATTCCGACTCAGGAGGGTGCAGTTCCGAGCAGTGAATAAGTGCCTCAATAACATATGTACACATACAACCAGTATATTTAAAGTAACCATCCCAGTCAGAACAATATTGAGGATGATGAGGATGTTGAAAATCAGTTCAATTAATTAGAACGTTCCAAAGAACCTTCGAAAATTGTCTCGAATCCCCCCAGCGGGTTCGGATCATAAAGAGCCATCAATACAGTTAAAATGGCAGCTGCGGCTGCAGGTGCATACTAATAGCAGCCCTTGTCTTAATAATCTTCCATGAGACAGGGCTAGTAGCTTGGAAGTGAGTAGCAAAGACTCCAAGAGGAAAGAAAGTAATTGTTTATGACTTAGAAATTGGAAGAATAAGCCTCAAAATAATAAATTCTCTAAAGTGCGCACCCGCAAAATTATAAGAGCCTCTACAATTCCTCCATCAAAAACAATGAACCCACGGGGGGCTAGAATTTAAATGCGTATTAATCTGCTTTCGGAAAACCGAAACAAAATTTAACCATGTCATATATGAAACCCACCCCGAAAAAATCAAAGATATTCTCTAAATAAAATTTCGACTCTTCTCTCTACTCGAGTACAATTGCGCAAAAAGTCGAAAACCAAAGTATGATGCACTAAAAGGGAAAGGTATATATATATCTAGATATTTTTAATAAAATCATTAAATACACAAATTAAACTATTTTAACAGCCTTCAGACTTGATGGGAAGACCCATTTCCAATCCAAGTAATATTTAAGATTTACTATAGATTGATGGAGAAAAAGTGGAAATGAGAGGTACTAAATATAAATAAAATTAGTTTATTATTTATCTGTTTTTGATAATAGGATAAAATAATAAACTCCTTTCCTCCTAAGTGTACCAGAGTTAAAGATAGTAAAATGGAGAGATTATACATAATAAACTCTCTTTGGCCCCTCCTCCTACGAAATCCTAACTAAATGATTCTGCCCTTAACCAGAAAAATGCCTCTCTTCAATAATAATAAGATGAACATAAGAAGAAAATAGATCTACTTTAGTCGGAGTTATAACAGATAGAACAGTAATTTATATTTATTAAATTAAAAAAAAATGTATTCACTAGGATTTTTTTTTAATTTTATATTTTTATCAATAGAGAAAGAATAAAGTTGAAACAAGAAAATCAATAACTAAAAGATAGACATGACGTAATTT
The DNA here is from genome assembly GCA_037039885.1 of Miamiensis avidus. Lineage (NCBI taxonomy): Eukaryota > Ciliophora > Oligohymenophorea > Philasterida > Glauconematidae > Miamiensis > Miamiensis avidus. Next base: position 1,025,632 of record JAWVGU010000208.1, read on the forward strand.
CTTCACAATAAATCAATAAAAATGAAGCTAAGAAAAGTGAAATGGAATACACTGATAATTACTTAAAATTATAATAAGAGTATGAAAATAAAAAAGAAGAAATAGATTAACATTTAAAAGCAAAAGAAGAATTGATATCGTAAGATAATAATTTATTTATTTTATTAAATGATTTTATTTTATTTAATTTCATTTAATTCAGTTAAAATCTCAAAAATTAAGAGTAATTAATGAATATTAACTAACAATTAAACATTGAAAAAACGTAAAAAAAGAAAAGAGAGGAAGAAATAAACAAAAAAATTGATATTTAAGCTGAATAGATCAGAAAACTAAAGGTTGAATTGGAGAAAAAGCAAGCGGAAAGAGGAGAAATTTACACCAAACAAAAAGAAATCAATGATTTAATTAATAAGCACAATAAATCTTAGAAGTAGTCTTAAACCTAACTAGATAAAAGAAATGAAGAACTCAGTAGATTAAAAAAATAAAATAAAAACTACGAAGATTTACTAAACAAAAGCAAATAAAGCAATTTAGATAATACGTAATAGGGAGTTAAATTATTGAAATTACTTTAATAAAAATGTTTATATTAATACATTTTATACAGAATTGCACAGGAAGTTCATGATGAAATGATGAGACAAAAGCTAGAAGAAATTACAAATTTGCAAAAACATTTAGAAGAAATGAAAGATATAAATCTGAGACTTAAACAAGCTTAAGAAAATTTGCAAGTTTAATAGGACAAAAATGTAAGATAGTTATATATTAATTTTTGATTTTGTTTGCAATAATAATAATAAATTAAAAAAGCTAAATGAAATGGGAGCTTAAAACGCTGGTGTATAGGAAGCTAATGATTAAAATATATTAGAATTGAAGTAAAAAATACAACAAATAGAGAAGGAAAAATCAGACAAAGAAAATCTTATTCAAGATTTATAAGAAGATTGCGACAATAAAGGAAACGAATTGTTTGAAAAAGATAAGGAGATTAGAGATATCTTAGACGATTTAGAAAAAGAATAAAATCAAAATCAAAATTTGAAAATGGATTTAGAATAAGCCAATTTAGAACTTACAAGACATTAAGAATAATTGTAACTGTTTAAGGATAAGTAATTCTAGAACTTTTTTATAAATAAATTTAGCTTTTAAAAAAAAATATAAAAATTTATATTTTATTAATGTTTTTGCAACTTATTTTTTATAGAATTTCCAATGATGAAACTTAAGTATACTAACAATTATAAAGTTAAAATCAAAAATTAAATGAATCTTATATGGATGCAACGAAAAGAATTTAACAATTAGAATTAAATATACAGTAGTAAGAGAGGTAAAAATTAGATCTAAACTAAGAATATAGTCACTTATAGAAGGAAAATGAATAAATTCAAATGAACTTTGAAAGACTAAGAATGGAAAACGAAGAAGATAGAGAGAACAATTAAAAAATTCTAAATTAAACAGTTAATGAAAAGAATTAACTATCCTTGTAACTCGATAAATTAATTAACGTAAATAAAATAAATAATATAAATAATCAATGTATTAATAAACCTCCTTTCGTTTTTTCGATTATAAAGGAATAAGAACTTAGTAGAGTGGAAATGCAAGAAACCATTCATAAATATGATTCCCAACTACAGTCCTTGCAGGCTCAGTTAAGCTAGCAAGCTTCATTTTAAGCAATGAATAAAACTTAAGATTATAATTCCAGTCCTAAATAAAACAAGCCTTAAATTTTCGAAGAATTTAGGTTATTATCTTAGAATTTTTTTATATAAATAATAAATGTGTTAAAAACAATCAATTTTTTGTTTACAGACCTTCAGCTAAAAGAAGCAACAGAGCCGATTTAAGTGCCCCTCCTGATCCCTCCTCCTACGGAAGTCCTAGTCCAGATTAAGATAATTTATAGTATAAGTAGGTGGAAGCTCATTACATTAATTAAGATGGTTAATTATAATAACCACCTTCTTCTTACCGTGTAAACAATGAATTTGACTCTGAATAGCCTCAAATCAAGTTATCTGATTTAATACGAATGTAAAAATAAGGAAATTTCATGTAAAATAAAAATGATATTTTGGCTCCGAATGTCACGAAACCAAACAATTCGTACAATTTCATAGATGAACAATAAATCGGAAATTCTGGATTGAGTAAAAAAAAAATATATTATTTTTCTTATTTCAAGATAAATTAATTCTATTAAATATGAAATTAGGTGGAGTCAAACAAAATATTAATAACAAGAAAACTATATAATCGATCAAGAACATAGATCCTCTTTCAGCCGATCTAATATATCCCTTCAACAATCCGATCCATTACTACGAAAATAAATAGGTCAAGGAACCGAAAGGAAGAATGGTTAACTTTTACTATGACTACTTCAAAGACCAACTTCCCCTAGATCCGAGAGGATTGCACAGGTTTAAAAGAGCCTGTATTCACAAAAATGAGTATTTAACACTCTTTTAGAACGAAAATTTGCAAATTTTGGCCATGGTTAACTATGGAATTGATTAAGAATTCTTTTTGAGTCTTAACTTAATCTTCAAAAACATTGGAAAAGGACTTATCTAAAACTTTAAGAGCACCTATGTGGGAAACAGTGATAGTGTTCAGCTGTTTTCAAATCCGAGCGTTCTTATGTCTTAAATCCAGCCCCAGACTCAGTTAACACAAGATTTATAAGTAAAGATTTAGATTTTATTTATTTATTTATTTATTTTATAAATTTTTAAACAAGATTAACTTCTCTGAAGTACCTTATCATATGGTACTATTGGAAATCGAATTTACAGTCGGAGGAACTTAAAAGAAATTCACAGTAGCTCTTCCCCACTCAATAAATCAGTATATGGAATAGTAACGAATTACTCCTACAGATTTCAAAAGATCGTGGAGAGAGTCTAGTGGAAATATAATCAGATCAGACGAACTGGTTTTAGACAACAATTTACTGGGATCAGCTTATGATTTCCTTAAACTGTTCCCAAGTTTCTTTGAAGTTAACGAAACAAAGGCTAAAGACTACAACTTGGGAATTTCTGAAAACAGAGTTGGAGGTTATATGTTTTTAAGACATACGAATACGGCTTTTCTCATAAAAGTTATAGTTCAACCTAACAATAAGGTGGTATTTTAAATGAGTTTCATGAATTAGGAACACAAAGAACTGCATGAAAAAACCATCGAATTTGTATTGAACACCTTCATTTTACTATACACAGTTCATGAGGCTAGGGGAAGCGTAAGTCACCCCTCCTTGCAGCAAAGATCAACACAAAGATCTAGACAGGAATTATGATATAAATAGCATATTATATAAAAATATAAGCATTGAATTTTACTATTTCACAACATAAATAAGATAAATTTTCACATATATAATTATTTGTAGTTTCATTTATATTAATTTCTAATTGAATTATTTTTTAATATATATGTTTTTATAAATTGTTATCATCTATAAAACCCCCCTGCTAATATATTTTTTATATTTTATAATATTAAATAAACAATCTATACTATTGAATACAATAATCTCAGAATTAGTTATATTACTTCCAAAATCTTCTTTGTTGTTATTAATATTTCGTTATGTGTGGAGGAAATATTTCAAAACTAATTTAAATAGAAAACAAAAATTTATTAAAAAACAATGTATCAATTAAAAAAAAAAAAAAAGAAAATATAGTAAATTTCTCTTTTGAATAAATAATTTGATTAGTTCTGGATAAGATTTCATTTCATTTATTAAATATATATATATAAATTAAAAAAATTTCCTTAAGCATTAAAGAAAATAATTAATTAAGAAATCACATTATATAAAGCTCAATATTATATTTCCGTAATAAAAAAAAAATCAATATTAACAGCAAATAATAATAATAAAATTTTATAAATTAAGTTAATTTAAAATAATAAATGAGTTAATCTCCACCATTAAACAAGGATAAAAAATAGTAATATTATATTTAAGAATAATTATATAAATTTTTTAGAAATTTATGAATTAATTTGGAAAGATTAAGTTATATTTATCATTCCACTATTTGTTAAATAAAAAATTATTTTAGAATAAATATAACCTATCCAGAAATAGTTCAAAACAGGAAAGAAGATATTCTTCATCATCATAGCACTCAATCTCATAAAAGTCATTTAACCAATTAAACTAAACCTATAGAGGAGTTAGAAGAAAATTAGACAGAAAAAGTAATATAATAATTTAAAATAAAATCTTTATAGAAAACAGATAAAAATATCAATATTAAAATTTTTTAATTTCACCTCATGTAAAAAAACGCTTTATTTCATAAAATAGAAACAAATGCCTCACTTAGAATTCCAATAAAAATAAGGTGTTAATATTACAATGGGATCTACCGGAGTGCGATCCGATAAAAATTATATTCACGAAGAGTAAAAATTAAACAAAGAAAATGAATTAGTAGAAGAGAAGGAAGAAGAAGAAGGCCAAACAAATGTAAGCAAAATATACTGTATATTTAATTAAATAAATATACTATCAACTAATTAGCAATAATCAGTAAAGAAATAAATAATTTTGCCTTTCAAATCAATAAATAAAATCAATCAATCGACTTTCATCATAAATGAAAAATAACATTTCCTAATTATATTGTTGTATTAATAATTTAATGCTAATAGAATGGGAAAAAATTACCGCATATTGACTTTGAGGTATAAGATTTGAACTCAGCTGATATAGCATTTGTTGGAAAAAAGGCTGATCAGCACCACCATTCACATGGTACCAGATCTAAAAACTCTTCAGTTTCAGCTTTAAAGGAAATCTAAGAAGATAATTAGAAAGAGGAAACTCCTACTGAAATTAAAAAATCCCCTTAGGTGTGTTGGCAGTTTTTATTATTATTAAATTTTAATACTAATAAAAAGAAATTTAATAATTTAAAAGGAAATGTAATTGCATAATTCTTTGAATAAAATAGAAGAGGAAATCAAGGTTTTAGAAAGAGATAGTCCGCATAAATTTAAAAAAACTAAATCTTACGATTCAGATATGGTTTAAGACATTATTTAAGAAACACAAGATGAAATGATTGATGAAAAAAAATAAAAAGGATGTAAAACATATAAATAAATATAATTATATTTAAAATTTACTAATATTAAAATAATAGAAGGAGTTTGCAATTTAAAAAAGAATTTAGCCTAATTAGAATAAGATATTGACAAAAATTAAGATAAATAAGAAGACATATTGGACCATTCATCAGTTAAAAAAAGAAAAATGAGTGAAGTTCTATAATTTCCTGTTAATTAGATTATAGATGAAAAAGAAGAGTTAGAAAAATAAGGAAGTTTATGAATTATTAATTGATTGATTTTAAGTAGAGAGCAAAAACAAATTAATCAAATTATATTATCTGCAGGATAATGAATAATAAAATTTTATATAATAAAATAATGAAAATTTAAATTTTACTTTATATTTTATTTTTTTATCATTTACAATGATTTTTTTATTAGTGTCTTTTTTTCCTAATTATTATGTTTTTTTTTTTAAATCTTATTATTTAATAATATTTTGTTTAATTTATATCTTTTTTTTTTTATATTTATAATTTAAGAAATTTATGTAAATATTAAAATTTAATAATTGAAACTGTAAACTAATCAAATTGTAATAGTAGAGGTAATAGTATTTATTCTGTTATATATTAAAATATTAGAATTAGAAACTACTAAATATAATCTAAACGATGAATAAAATAACTTTCTTTTATATTCTAATTTTATTCTAAATATATATGTTCATTGATTTTTATAGAAAAGGAAATATATATTGGATTATTTTTTTTATTTACTTAAATATATTCACAATTCTCATATATTATTAAACCTGCACCTAATATTACAAAAATTAAAGTCAATAAATAATATTTTTACACAAAAGAAAAAAGAAAATCCGAAATAAAACTTAAAAACTATAATCAATTTATATTTCTGATAATTGTTTATAAGATCAATATTATTTTTTTAATAATCGGTACTCATAATTAAAAATAAAAACATTAATATAAAGTTGAATAATGGCTTCCCTTTCCCCGACAATTAAAGCTCGATCTGAAAGAAAATTAGAAAATTCTGAATTTACACAACACATATCGTTGAAATAAAAAAGGCTGCTTTTGTAGAAAAAAGCAAGCATGTTATTGACAGAAGAAGATGATTCTCAATAAAAAAAAGGTTAAAGGCTAGCGATAACTCTAATACGTAGCAATAGTACCTTGATGGAAGACCCTGTCTCCAAGGATTTCAAAATAAACCCATCTTTAGTCAAAGAAGACTCAATAGATTCATCTGTAAATGAAAGCAAAATCAAAGAAAATTAACTGGATAATAAAAATACCTGTTAGCAAGATAAAGAAAAATCTGAATAAAATTAATATAAAATATCAGCATTTTCGAAATTTCGAAATTAAGTATAGAAAATGAGACAAGGTAAATATCTAAAATTGCACTTTTTTTATTTATTATTTTGACTGTTTATTTTTGCTTATAAAAACTAACTCCATTTACTTACTTTTGTATAAATAAACGAAATAAAAAGTCCCTAAAATACCATAAATAGCAATTAAGTCAAACGCTATACAAATGTGACTGAACAATAAATATATCAATTAATAAAACCATTTATTTTAATTTAAATTAGAAATTATGGAATAAAGGAAAGAAGATAAAAAATTAAGTTCACAAAATAAAATTATAGATATTTTTAGTCAGATTATGGGATAAGATAGATTAAATCAGATTCAGGCTTTAAAATAAAAATAATTACACGATTAAGTCTAAAAACAAAAGCGCCTTAGCAGAAAACTTATGCTCTCTATTCCGAGTAAAAAGGTTTTGCCACTAAAATACGAAGATAGTTCTCCCAAAGAAATAATAAAGGAAAAATATGATAATAATAAAAAGATTGATGTAGAATAAATAAGTAAATATATAAACAGATTTCTTCATTAATATGAATTAAAACTATTTTGTATTTAGTTGTTTATCTCTAATAAGAAGGTAATTATAGGAAAGCGCAAGAATTGGAAGAATTAAAATAGTATTTCTTTAAAATCGATTTTATTAAAGAACTTGAACACATATACGGTTTTTGGTTTGCCAAACAATTTGTTTTCCATTTAAAATACAAATTTTTAAGAGATCGAAACGAAATATACCGTTCCTGTAATAATCCGCTAAATAAATAAATAGATTAAACATTTAAAAGCATCTTTAGTTAAAATTAATATTTTGCTTTTCATTTTTAGAAAGAGGAGAAAGCCCTCCTTCGTTATAAGGTATATACATAATTCTAAGTGGTAAGATTGCAGTAATAAAAGATTAAATACTGGCCAATCATGGAGACCTGTTTGATTATTCGGAATAGTAAACGAGTGAACGAGTTAGAATTGTGACTGAGAATGAAGCAGTTGGGGACCACATTGCCTTGAAACATCCTCACATTTTAAGTAAAAAGCAGGAAGAACAGTCTAAAATGAAAGAAAGATTGCAATAAATTTACGCTCAACAAAGGAAGTAAAGTCTCTACACTCCGCGTAGGTCGTCTTCTTTTTCGGAGGAACAGGTGCCTGGACAATATTTCCGAAGAATGGTGAAAAGAGTTAGTACGGTGAAATTAGGAACCTTAATAATGGAGAAAAAGGGGAGAGAAAGGGAGGAAGCCAATGCAACTGTTTACCAAATACTGGCTGCCAAAGATACCAGGGTGGCTTTTATGGACGTGCAGACATTTTAGAACTTAATAAGTAATTAAAATTAATTGAAAACTCTTTTTGTTATTAATTTTAATTAAAATTGGCTAGGATTGTCGATCAAATACGAAAAAAAAGAATAGATATAACTGCTTGAAAGCATACCTATTTTTTAAGATATGACGGAAACATAATTGTCTGACATTGTGCAGTACTTTAGAGAGGTGCACTTTCAACGAAAGTAAGAAGTTTTCACCTAGGGATAACTTGCAGACGCCTTATATATTGTGGTTAAAGGGTCATTTAAATCGTCTGTCAAATCAAAAGTCTATCGATTCAAAGACCCACTGCACTAAACCGAGCTCATGGGACAGCAAGATGTATAGGATAATAACGAAATTAAAGAAAACGATTTATTCAATTTAGAAGAACCGACAGACTATCTAAACAAAATGCATAGTAAGCAAACAAGCTACCCAATGAAGCAGAGCGAACTTAATAGTATTTACAGTTCAGTGGGCCAAAATGACACAAATAGCTTCCGTAAATTTGCCCCAGATAAGGTAAGAGAAGCTGAAATAGCGATTTTGTCTAGGGCGCAGGTGCTGGGACATGAAGAATTTTAGTGTCTACATGGAGCCTCTTACTACAGAGAACACCCACACCATCTACCGAAAATGGGGGATTTAGAAAGAAAATACACTGTTGTTTGCAATAGTCAAAAGGGAACATTATTCGAACTGAGTCGTGAAAATTACGAAAAATTGCTTGATCAATACCCGGTTTTGAAACACAATTTGCAAAGCAATTATTAAAAGCTGCACGAGTGGAAATCGGAAAGGATTCAATCGGTTACCAAGAAAAGCAATTTTTTAACTCAATAACATCCACTGGAGTTGAAGTTAATGAAGGATTTAGAATCTAAGGGCAATAACCTTGAAGTTAATAATATCAATACTACGACAACCAATAAAAATGACAGCTCTATGGAAAAGTAGCATTTGCTGCAGGACCTTATTCACGAATTTAAAATTAACGACGCAATTTCACATTCCACTTTGATTCCCAAACAACCCAACGTAGCTATATCTTACAGCTATAAAAAAAAAATCATTAAAGATGACATAAAAACGAGAAGGAAACTGAAGGAAATTGACAAAATGCTAATTGAAATTTACCAGGAAAAACACATGCGCAAGAGAAAATAACTAATGCTCAAAGACAAGGCCAAGGAAGAAGAACAAAAGCAAAAAAACTACCAAACTGATTTAATTAAATCACGTAAAATTTTATATAATTTTTAGCCCTCTACCGTTTAACTCTTGCCCAGTGTCCAAAAAACGGAACCTGCCATATCAAGTCGCACTGAAACCAATTTCAGAATGCAAAGCAGTGTTTAATTTGGCCCGAAACCTATTCACAGCTTGAAAAACAGCTCTTTTACGAAAAAATAGCAAAGGCGAAGATCATCAATGTAAATGATTCAAAAAGTACCAGTCATGAAATCTTTGAACTTAATCGAAGACTGTGATACGTAAAATATCAACAAAAACTTCAATACTTAAACTTCATTGGATCTCAGCTCCCTGTAAGAATATCCTGAAATGACAACGCCAGTTAACCAAAATCGTATGATATTACATACAGAGAATTCCGAACTGCCCATGGTTGTTTGGAGCAAAAGCTAACGATAAATAGAGTTTTGCGAAAAAACTTAAAATAAAAATGGTGGAGATGAGGAATCAGTATAAAAGAAAGGATAATTTAACAAATTATATTCAGAGCCTAAAAGTTACAATAACAAAAGGTATTTCGAACAAATACAGCCATACGAATAATAAAGTGTGATGACTACCTGTGGTTATCCGATGCAAAGCAATACTAAGAAGCTGCTCACTGATAGCTAATAAACGCTGAACATTGAAGAAAGTAATAAAACAAATTTTACCTAAGGAGGCATTCCTTCCCTACTAGACCTTAATTTCAATCAGCAAAGCAATAACAACAACAACAACTTTTTCACATATTCTCAATAAAAAAATACTCACTTCCTTACGCAGCATGGAATCAGTTCTCCAAATACAGACAGACATAATTTCCTTAGTAATCAAAAACTACGCAGCTTGCAAGACCTAAAAGAACCAGAGTGGGATCGTGAAGTATCGAAGGCCTTATAAACTTCAAGGGCTTCCACACATCATATTCATTAACCATCCGCTACTTCTTTTTGTAGTACAGGCCAGAGAAAGAAATAACAAAATATTTTTTATAAATTTGAGTTGGAAAACGCAAACAAATAAGTATAGTATTAGAAAAAATCTGAATTATCGAACACAAACGAATGGTATAAAAGGATGAGTGGATAAAATAATTTGAACTCTCAAAATCCTTAGAATGCAACATTATACCAAAATAATAATAATAAACTTAAAAAAAAGACTGATAGCGTAAACGATTAGCAAAGGTTAATTGTAATGAATAAGTAGAATGTGCTTTCTCCAGTTGTTTTAAAACCCACACATTAATTGAATAATTAAGGAAAGTTATATAAAAGTCGTAACTTTGCTAGTAGAAATAAACTTTGAATATAATTTTCATTTATTAATTGAATATAAAATTTTCTATTTAATTATAAATATCTGTAGACCTATCTATCTAATTATCTACCTACCTACCCAACCAATATATCTATATATAACAGTTTATAAAAGATTTATTATTTTAGTGCTTTATGATATAAATATAATTTTCTCTCTAAATTAAAGCAATTAAACATATAGGTTACTTCTCATAAAATAAGTCTTTTATAAATATTCTGGATAGCATAAGTTAGGCAGGTGATTAAAAATTAATAATAAGCATTAATCTCTCTCTATTTTTCTCTTAAAATTTTAAATAAAAAAAAAAACAATAAATAAATAAAAATAACAATAATTTTCGTAGTCAAAAAATGGTTTTCAAAGGAAAGCAAAATAACAATCAAAAAAAAAAAAATCAAGAATCTGAAAAACATCTTCAAAAAATATAAGAAGCTCAAAATAATGTGCAGAAAAAAATTCCAAAAAAATACAAAAACTTCTTGGACCAGCAAAAATAGTTCTAAAATTAGGAAGAGTCTAAGGAATAGATTGTGAAGGACAATCATGTCAAATTAAATCGAAAATTTAGTGAAAATTCAGCGCTAAAGGGACTCGAAAGTCCTTCTGAACTTTACGAAAGCAAAATATGGAGGGAGCAAAGAAACAATTTATTGTGTTTAACACACCAACAACCTGCGTAATTCATGTGTTGCCATCCAGAGTGTTATAATAGATTGATATGCGATCTTTGCTCTAAAAAACACTGCAAAACGCATTCTACTAATATGAAATCTATAAGTTACTATACTGAAGAACTGCGCCAAAAACTGAATGCAAGAGTCCAGGAAAAGCTATTCGACATTCAAAGTGATTTTAGCCACTTGCACTCCAAAACAGTTGAGTATTAAACCTCAACTATCAGTGAATTTTCTAATGCCATAGACAAAATTCAGCAAAAAATCAACAACTATATAGATAAATTCAAAGAAAAATTCATTTATGAGACCAAAAAGGAATACCATCCAGTTCTGCAAAATATAGAAGCCATTCAATACAAACTAAAAAAATACTAAAAGACGCTTGATAATTTCAATAATATTAATACTACAAGCTCTAATTTATTTAAAAACTTTCAGAGTAAAGCTACTTCGACCCCCACCACTAATGACAAGGATATTTAAATTTAAAACCAAGAATGTGAACCAATCAAACTGAAACATAGAAAATCTGAAGAATTATCATTTGTTGAGCAATCAAATATTATTAAAATAGACAAAGACCTATTTACCCACATTTTGCCCAAGTAGATTTTTTTTTTTAAATTTTTTTAATTAAATTTAATTTTAAATATTATATTTATGTTATAAATACATATAAAAGCTATGCTCGATGCTATGACTAGTTGAAGAGTCTTTTGAGCGTTAAAAAGATAAACACTCAAGAAATAAAAAATGGTTGCTATAGACTACTTGAGGAAAAATTATAGAATCCGATAAAAAAACTGTTAAATGAACTTACAAATGATAAATCATTGTCCTAATCATAAACAAATTCCGCGGTCTTTTAATCAAAAGATTAATTCACCACGTAGGGTAACTTAAGCATCATTTTGGAACAGTAATAGCAATAATCTGCATCTAAAAAGAAAGAAGAAGAGTCCATGTGCTTCAAACTAATAAATCCTAACATTAATGTTTAGTAACAGTTTAATTTCCTTCCACTTATGTCCGTGTCTCTGTCATTTCAAAAATTAAGTTCTGATAATATCGATTTGCAACCCAATATGTTTGAATAAAATGCACAAATTTTAGAAGAAAAGATCAATGAGGTTCTTTTCATCTAAAAAGCACACTGTTCCGACCTTACTTTTATTCAAAATAACACTTTGAAATTGTTGAATTCCTAATCACTTAATATTGAAATATAAAATCTGTACACCAGTCCCTCCAATATAACTTCTTTGCTTTGTTCTGGAAAAAGAAAAGTGTTAGTTGGTAAAAAAAACTCTTTAATTTTTAAATTGCATATGCGAAGCTGGTTTCATTTAATAAACAAATTTTATTTATTTTAAAAGGGGACTAATTCGGAAAGCTTATAGTTTTCGATTTATTAAAAAAAAAAAAAAAAATCGAAATGCAATTAGAAATTGAAAATGTATAATAAATTCAGTAATAATAGAACCACCAATTTAGCAATTTGTATGCCATAAAAAACATAATTGATTATAAAAAGGAATGGGTCATCACATTTTCAAGAGATGGTACCTTGAGAATGATTGATAGAGTTTCTTGCAAAATAATAAGAAAATTAAATTTATATAAAATATAATAACAAATATTTGAAGGGGGAAACTAGCCATCCTAACACAACAAAATAGATAATTATCAGTTTCAAATAATTCCAGACAGAAATTTGTTGTTGGCGATAGGGCAAAAGTATATGCAAATTATAAATCTAAATACCTTTAAATCGATAAAAGTGTGTGCATCTCCATTAACCTGGCAATAATCTCAAAATTCTCAAACCAATAATGCTACAAATATAAAACCGGTTGTCTACTTTTTCCATCAAATAATAAGAGAAAGTAAAATACAGAAATTTGAATACTAGGAATCTTAAGAGTAGCATTATGCGCATGATAGCCACCGTCATCATGAAGTTATTTATCTATAAATTATATTTTGCAATAAAATATTGAAGGTGGATATATTTACAGGAAAAATTATTTAATAAACTAAAATACCAGATATAGAACCTTGCATTTGCTCAGTTCAAAGTCTAAACGATGCTGCAAGTCTTCTCATTTTGACTAGCAGAAATGAATTATTGTGGTTTAACTACTTAAATAAATAAGTTCTTGGAAAAAAAACATTGCAGGGAAAAAAGTCTTATCATAGACAGATTTTGTATTTAAAAGATGGTAATAGGTGTGCCATGATAGCAAAGGATTCTAATAAAATTAAGTTTATTTAATTTTCAAATTGAGTGAAAAATTATTGCGTATATATTTATTATGCACTACTTATTAAATTATATTTGTAAAAAAAACTAATTTATTGAAATAATAATTGTAGAATAAAAATATTTTTTGAGTCACATTATAAATATTTATATAATAATATATATAGAAATTATTTAGTAGTATAACATAAAATATAATATATTTATTCTAGCTATTAATTTGATATTTTATTTATATTTCAAAATTAAATTTTCGTATTTTTAAACTCATCCTCTCCATGTAGCATACGGTCCACACAATAGTTGATCTTTAGGGTAGCGATCTGAAGCAAGATATTATTTGATCTATGGGATGTTTTAGAAACTAGAAATAAATCTTTTAATATTTTCTTTTTTGTCAAAGTAGCCTGGTGCCATTCTATTGAGCCAGCTGAGACAATCATACAAATAGAAGTCAGCAATGCAAATCTTTCCATTGTTCAAGAATTCATGCTTCAAAAAATAAGATTCTAATTCATCCATTTTAGAACTAACTTTCATTTCCAAAGTTTCGTCTCTCAATTTCTCACAGTAATTAGGATGATAAGCCAAATTCAAAATGGCATCCTTTATATCTGCTGAAACACCTTTATGCCATTAAATAAAATTCATTTTATTTTAATATTTTAAATTTTTTATTTATAATATATCTTCTATACCTTTAGCTTATCCAATAGTTATTCTTTCTGAAAGAGTTTCTCCGACTAAAGCCATTTGGCCTGCCTTATTACAAATATATAGACAAATAACTTCTGATTCTGAAGTTTCAAATCCCTCTGAATTATCTTTGATATAAGGTAGATTGGGAAATGGTGTGTTTAATTTTGGTTTATCTTCAAAAAACCATTGCTAAAAGTTATTTTCATGATAATAATTCATTTAGTAGGGAATTTAAGTGTATTCTAGCAATAATCGGATTGGCTCAACTCTGCCCATTACGTTCCAATACCCTAGTGTTAACCCTTATATACCCTGGCTAGACTATGATGTATAAGATTGGTTTGTAGAATACTGAGATTATGATTCTTGATATTATTATTATTGTTGAGACATTTATTGTTAGGTAGGATATTTTGTTTTTCTTTTATTTATTATATGTTCATGTTTATTAATAAAATTAATAGCATTTATACTCATACATAATCAATTATTATTTATTGATTTGAATTAATTTTACGAATACTAATGAATTTAGGCGCGAAAATTATCAGATATTATTAGTCATAAATCAATATTATAATTATTAAAAATCTATATTGTATATAAGATTTTTCATTTTAAGTCAAACTTACCATTTGCTATATTATTTGGTTAAACAATGAATAAAAAAATTAAATTAATTATATTATAAAAACTATATTAATTGAAGCAAAAAAATATCCAAAGTTATATTTATTTATATTTTTTTTCATTTATATCTACAATATAATGATAGTATATAGGCAATTTAGGAAAAAAGTTTTCAAATCCAATTAAAATTTCTAAACTTTTATAAAAATTTCTGAGGAATAAGTTAAATCTGAAAAGAAATAACAATAATTTGTTTATTGTATTTTTTATGTGGAATAAAATTATATACTAAATAATTAAATAAATTCTGAAAACAAGATCATATATATATATATCTGAAAATAATTTAGCAATATGAAAAAATAATAATATTTTCTTTGTTATTAATATATAATAAACTCTAAATATACCTTCTGGGTTGATGTATAAATATCTTTTAAATAAAAAAATTTACAACTTTAAATTTTATATATGGTACAATATGTCAATCACGAATAATTATTATATCCTTTGAAAATTTCGTTATATTTAAAATTTTATATGTGGTAAAAAAATTTATTGACTATGTAAATTCACACTAACTCCTCCCTCATAAAAAACTAATATAATTTATTAATTGCTATTATAATATAATTTTAAATTTTATTTTTTTGAGCCCCTTACAAATATTGATATAACATATGATGAAATTATTTATTGGTGTAACATAAAAATATAATTTATTTATTTATTTTAGCCATTAATTTAATATTATTTTAATATTTCAAAATTAAATTTTCATATTTTTAGCTCATCCTCTCCATGTAGCACACGGTCCGCATAACAGTTGTTCTTTAGGGTAGCGATCTGAAACAAGATATTATTTGATCTCTGGGATGTTTTAGAAACTAGAAATAAATCTTTTAATATTTTCTTTTTGGTCAAAGTAGCCTGGTGCCATTCTATTGAGCCAGTTGAGACAGTCATACAAATAGAAGTCAGCAATGCAAATCTTTCCATTGTTCAANAATTCATGCTTCAAGAAATAAGATTCTAACTCATCTATTTTAGAACTAACTTTCATTTCCAAGTTTTCATCTCTTAATTTCTCACAGTAATTAGGATGATAGGCCAAATACATAATAGCCTCCTTTATATCAGCTGTAACACCTTTATGTCATTAAATATAATTCATTTTATTTTAAATTTTAAATTTTTTATTTATAATATATCTTCTATACCTTTAGCTTATCTAATAGTTATTCTTTCTGAAAGAGTTTCTCCGACTAAAGCCATTTGGCCTGCCTTATTACAAATATATAGACAAATAACTTCTGATTCTGAAGTTTCAAATCCCTCTGAATTATCTTTGATATAAGGTAGATTGGGAAATGGTGTGTTTAGTTTTCGTTTGTCTTCTAAAAACCATTACTAATAGTTATTTTCATGATAATAATTCATTTAGTAAGGAATTTAAGTGTATTCTAGCAATAATCGGATTGGCTCAACTCTGCCCATTACGTTCCAATACCCTAGAGTTAACCCTTACACACCTTGGTTAGACTATTATTTTTAAGACTGGTTTGCAGAATTTTGAGGTTATGATTCTTGATATTATTATTAAGACATTTTTTTTTTTAGATATGATATGATATTNTTTTTTTTTTTTTTTATTAAATCTTGACATTTAAAATTAGGAGCATTTATAATCATAATTAATAAAGAATTGAGGCGCGAAAATTATCAGATATTATTAGTCATAAATCAATATTATTAAATGATATATCGAATTTATAAGTCTTCATTTTTAAAATTAAAATCTATATCGTATCGTATCGTATCGTATATAAGATTTTTGTTTTTTTTGGTCAAACTTACCATTTTCTATATTATATGGTTAAACAATGAACAAAAAAAATAAATTAATTATATTTTAAAAACTAGATTTTTTTTTAATAAAACAAAATATTTTAAAAAATCTATTTAATTACATTTTTTTTCAATTATATCTACTATATCATAGTAATATATTATAAATATTAATTATTATATTTGATATATTAATATAATAAATAATTATATTAATTATATTACATTTCAATAATTAAGTTTTAAATATTATTACATTGGTAAAAACGATGCGTTGTTGTTTGTAATTAAATATAAAGAATAACAAATTATTTTTATAAAAATGGAAAAACTTAAAAACCAATAAAATTTTTCTTAAAATTAAAAGTAATAAAATGTTATCGATCACTATTTTATATCATATATGACATTATTTGTGTTTCCAATATTTTATTTAACAGAAACTGGTAATTTTTGCTTATTTTATATTATAATTGTTTTATATTATAATTTATTATTTTATTGAAATAAAAAGGCCTATGCATGACCATAGTAATTTATAACTATTAAAGCCAGTAGTATGTATATTTTGCATTAATGCTAGCAATAATGATAATTGAGAGGATTATAAATTTATTTGTTTTGAATTGGTATTTTGTAGAAGTTTATAAAATGAAAGAATGTTGGAGATTAATCCTTTATATCTTTTTCTTAAATTTCACATATTTAGATACATTATTTATAATATTTAATGTGATAAAATACGAGGAAAGATAACTTATACCAATAAATGAGTATTATAAAGTAAGCGATATTACTATTCTCGAATACAAAAATATTAATAACGGAGTTTTTAAGTCAATGCTGGCTATTTTTATGATTATGCATTAAATTTTTAATTAAGATTATAACTTACCAAGAGATGACAAAACCAATACAGAAAAAGCCTTCGTTTAGCAAAAATATTTGGCTACCACTTTATTAGTTAATTTAATTTGCTTTTCTCTAGCAAATATGGATTATTTTTTCATTTATTGTTCGTATGGGCTTGTGAAGCTCAAAAAATATTTCAAAGTTTGGTAGATACTTTTCTAATACAATGGTTGTTATTTCATATATCGCTAAACTTATTTTTAATTTTTAGGGAAAAAATATTTTATTTTTGTGTTTCTTTTAATGAAATATTAGTTAAAGTGATTTTATGGGCATTTGTATCTCAGATATCGAATAACCATTCTCTTTGGATTCTCGTTTGTGTTTAATTTTGTTATTCTTAAATCTTAACCTTTTGGATAAAGGGAAACTTTCAATAACCTTAATAATATGCTCTAAATTTTTTAAGAATGGTTTTCTACTTTCGAGCGGAACCATTCATAGTTAGCGGCCTCTTAGCTTAACCGGAAGATAGGTATATCAAAATTTGGTTTTAACTCATAAATATTTCTTTAGTAAATTTGTAAATATATCTATCAGACAGTAATATTTGAGATATTTGTTTAACTACCCAAGCAGAATCTGGAGTTATTTGAGAGCTATTGAAAATATAATTTTAATGTTCATCGCTCACCCATAAAGATATGAACTTAAAACTAATATATAAAACTAAATAGTTTATTTAGATATTATTTCAATTGTGATGCTTAGCTTATAGTGCACTCTACTATTAGTAGAAGAATTGATTCCAAGGTATAAATAACTAAAATATTTTCTTTTTATGGTTTTTTTTCCATTTAATTTTATAGATTCAACTGCTTGAAATATGAATGGAAATATAATATTTATGTATGTTGTGATATAGAAGAATAAAATGATAACTTAGATACTTAAAATGAATTATAATTATAGAGTTAAACTAATAATACATAATAAAACTCTAAAATAAAAAAGAGTGATTAAAAAAATTAATTTATTAAATAATGAAATTAAAGAAATGATTATTATTCTATTTATAAAAACACTTTTATGGGTTATTAATATTTTTATTAAATATATTAGATATTTTTCTTTATAATTAATATTATTTATTATTTTGTAGATGTGATTAAATATGTAATAGTTTATTTTATCTAAAAATAACACTTAAATTATCTACTCAATCATAAATTTAAAAGAAAAAAATGTAACAAAGTTTATTTTAAGTGATAAAAGTTATAAAAAAAAAATGAAATATAAATTATTTAAGTATTATTAAAATCTTAAAGATTTTACCATGTATATCAGATGACTTTATTTATTGATTTTTAATAATAGATATAGGTAAAAGAATACTAAAAATATAAATAATAAATATAGAACAATTAAAATCTTTTAAAATAATCAATATATATGCTTACAAAAATTTTATATTAATTAAATTTAGTATCCTTATATTATTATCTTAAAATTAGTTTTATATCATTTATTTGCTGCAATAAATATTTGTATATATATAGTTTAGAATTATTCTAAAAATAAATTTTTAGATTATAANGGATAGTATTATTTATTCTTTATATAAAGTGCATTTTTTAAAAATAGAATATAATATAGTGATTTATATAAAAATAGTATTGCTACTTTAAAATAACTATTATAAAAACAATGTCTAACCTTATAACTAAAGAGTTAAAATTGAGTTTTGTGGAGTTAGCTTAGAATTATTAATTAATAATTGAATTGATATATATAGATCTAGGCTATTAAGTAAATAATATAAACATAATTTTATATTAATAGCAATGCAAATAAAATGATTTTATTTATAATAAAAATACTAAACTCATCATATTATAAATTATAAATAATAGAATTAAAATTAAATTATTTCATAGATTTATAATTTATTTTATAAATTTTCTCAAAGCAATATGAAATAAGAAATAAATATTATAATATATCATTAATTTAATCTATTTTTAGTAAATTGTATTAATAATTAATAATCAAAGTATATTATAAATATAAATTAAAATATATCAACTGTATTTTATATAATTTAATCCATAACTCCTCTCACAAAATAAAAAAATGTCTCAAGATTATTAAATATAATTATTATAAAAAATAAACTATATTTTCTACGTCAAAAATTTTTCATAACTGCAAATCTAATATTATTTTATTAATTAATATATTTTTTAAGAAATTATTCGAAGAGATTTAAATTGGTTTCTAATATTTCTTTTGAATTAGAATAAACTCAGTATTTAAAAGTGATAATTTTGATAATTGTATAAAAATAATTGCTTGAATATATTTTCTATAAATGAATACTTATATTTAAATACAATGAGAGTTAAAAATAGAAAAAATTTAAAAAAACATTTAAATATTAATAAAAAAAAATATATTATTATTTTATTTATTGTAGATTATTTTGTATATAAATTTAAAGAAATAAATTATAGTATTGACTTATAATCATTATCAATAGTGCTGCTAATTTTCTTTTATTTAGAATATTTCTAAAAATAAGCCGTATGTTTGTTCTAAATATATATATAAATTAAATTTATTATAAAAATCTAATGGCTCAAATTTATAGTTGTTTATTAATAATATAGATATTTAATAAATTGCTATGCAATAGAAATTAAAAAAACATTAATAATTATTGTGTAAATTGATTTAAATTATTTTTTTATAATTTTAATTTTTATCAATAATATATTTATAAGTAAATATGAGTTAGGTTTGAACTATTTTATTGGTTGATATCTAATAAATTAACAAGAATTATAATATTACTAAAAAAAGAATTGAATTATATTAAAATATATTAAAATTGTGAAAACTATTTTTAGATTAACAGAATCTATAAATAAATAAATTTTGTATATAAATAATAAAATTTCATTTATCTATCAGATAAAAAATAAAAAAAAAATAAAAAAATAAATCATTAAAAAAAAAACACCCAAAAAAATTAAGTAAACATGAATAAATTACTGATACTTATTTGCTTTGCCTGTCTCTTATTAGAAACATACCAAACTTGCCCGTAATAATATTGAAAATATTGAGATTTATAAATTATTCTAATATAAATTCATTTTATAGAATTAATTGTAAGAGTTGCACTACTGGATCAACATGTGACGGTGGATGTAATACAGGATATTATGATTAAAAAAATGGATGTGATAAAAAATGTTAGTCTGCTATTCCCAATTGTGGTCAGTGTGAAGATAATGGTTAAAAATGTTCTGATTGTGAAAAAGGCTACAATTGGCATATGGGAACAAATTGTTTCAAAATTATTGAAGGATGTGATAACCAATATACTAATTTATGTAGAGAATGTAATAACAGATACTATAAATCAGGAAACGCATGTATTAAAAGAATTGATGACTGCAAATCACAAAGTGGTACCGTATGTTCTTAATGTGAAGATAACTTTAATAAGTCTTCAGATTCAAAGTTATGTGTTGCAAAAATATAAGGATGCGAACAATAAAAAGATGATACATGTGATAAATGTGATTCTAATTATATTAAATCTTCAGACAATAAAAAATGCCATTCTAAAATTTAAAAATGCACGAAATAGGTTGAAGAAATTTGTGAAACTTGCGAATCTCCATTATTAAAGTCTTAAGATAATAAATAATGTCTTGAATCCGTTATCGAAAATTGTGAAAATCAAACTGGAAAAATATGTTCTAAATGTAAAGAGGGATTTAAAACTAGTACCAACAAAGATAAATGTGAAAAGGACACTGACTAATAAAATAAAAATAATGAAAAAACATAATCTTCACAAATTTTACAAATATATGCTTGTGTTTTGGCTATAATATGTTTTATCTTAATATGATATATATTCTAATATAATTTATAATATATAAAAATAAAAAATCATTTAAAATTAAAATTAAATAAAATTATATCTTACTTTTATTGATTTTTAGTTTTATTTTGTAAATTTTTTATTGTCTAAAGTTATTTATCTTTTTAACATAAATTAAAATTACTATATCTAATTCATTTTTACTATCAAATAAATCCCATTTAATTTAATTACATGTACGAAAGGAAATAATATATTATAATTTAATTATAGTGCTTTATTATAAGAAAAAATAAAATAAATATATATACTTAATCAATTATATTATATTAGGTTTTTAGAAATTATCTGCATTACCTCTAATTATTTTATTTAATAGTAAAATAAAATTAGTTGAAATTCTTACAAAAATTTATAATTATTTATAATACAAAAATAAATAAAAACCTTATCTATATTCATTTCCAAATATAACAATTAATTTAATAATATACACTGATAATAATGGAAAAATCTAGTGAACTAGCATAAACCTAGGCTTAATCAGTGAATAATAGTTTAAACGAACCATTAAATTTATAAAAAGAAGTGGTTCCCGATTTCCAATCCAATCAGGCCATGGGACAGTACACTCAACACAGTTTTTATTTGTTCATTAATCCTATGAGTGGTAATAAAGAAGGTTAATTTATGCTTGATTTAAAACCTAATTATGTTTAATTGGAAATACCTAATAAAAAATTGGATAAGAGATAATTAAATTTTTTTGATCACATAAAATCATATGATGTGCGATTTCACTTCATAAATTTGGCTAATTAAGAATAACAATTAGATGGAATAAACCATCTAAAACAAACTTTATAAGAAAAAGAAAGACATGTGTCTGCAATAACGTGCGGAGGAGACGGAACTGTAATGTGGGTAGCTGAAGCTTTGGTAATAATTCTTATTGTTTATAAAAATATTATTAATTATTCTAACATTTAAAAATATTAAAAAAAATTTTATTTTAAAGGACAAAAATGACGTGAATCTGGATGATGTCCCCATAGGTATCATAGCATTAGGTACAGGAAATGATTTTTCAAGAGCATTAGGTAAATATTTTATAAAAATTCCAAGTTTGGAATATTTAGTAATACATAAATTCTAATGGGGGAGATATTAATTGAATAAACAATATTATATTTTAGGGTGGGGGGCCTGCTAGGATATTCCCAAACTATTAAAAAAAAATTTCAAAGAATTGAAAAACTTAGCCTTAAATTGGATTTAGGGTTAGGTTACAGATTTCGATATCTGGGATATAGAATTTTCCACATTTGATAATGGTCATTTTACAGTAATAAAGAAAAATGGAGACTCCTATGAAGAAAAAGCTCTATAGGACCCTTCTGGAAAGACACTCTAATTGCTTAAAAAAACATTTTGCAATTATTTCAGTGCTGGTAAATCTATATATTTTTTATTGTAAATTTTTTTATTTTGTTAATATTTATTTTTAATAAGGGGTTGATGCCAGAATAGGAATTGAATTCGATAAAAAAAGAACAAAAAGCAGAATTGGAAATCTATGTGTTTATTTGTGTTCTTCAATTAGTAGATTTTTTAAAAGAAAACCGAAAATGGGCCATGAAATTAGTGCTTTAGAACAGCTTAAACAGCCATAATAATAAAATTAAAGTACATAGTAGCAAGAAGAAGAGACTAAGAGACCCTTATCTCAAGATTTAGATAAAGTAAAATTTGAATAATCTAATAGCAGTTAAAATCAAAATACACATGAGACCTATGAAAGCGAACCGATTTTCAGAACCAGAACAGCTTAGTCTATAATGAGAGATAAAAATACTTTAGAATAACTTAAAAAAGATAATTTAGAAGAATATAACTAAACTGTAAATAAAGGAGATAGATTTTTAAAAGGATCACCTACTTGCATCTTAATGTTAAATATAGACAGGTATTTCAAATATTTTGATATATCCTTTATTGTATGTAAATGTTTTTATCTATTAATGTATCTGTATTAGTTATGCTGGAGGAACAAATGGTATATGGAAAGGAGCCAAAAAGAAAGCATTGGTAGATATACAGAATAAGAAGCCATTGTAATAAACATAGGAATTCGTAAAATAATAGTTCTCAGATGGGAAATTAGAAATCTTATCATTTGATTAATTGATTGATATTGGATTGGAAAGAGTGTTTTCAGGTATGTCAAATAGAGTCGCCTAAGGGCAAGGACCCTTCAAATTTTCCTTTAGAGAAAAAGATAAAAATGGTAAATTTATATAGATAATAAATGAGACTCCTAATTTTATTTTATTTTGAAAAATAACTAATAATTTTTTAGGAATTCTAATTAAAACTTATTTTTAAATCGATGGAGAATACTTTATTGTTACTGCGCCGAAAAATATATTAGTTAAGAAATCTTTAAAGGTTCCTCACGGAAAAATAAGAGTTATAGTTCATTAAAAAATGTATTAAAAAATTGAAAATGAAAAAGAATGAATGTTACGTTTATAATTTCTGTTTTTTTCTCTTTTTTCTGATCTCTTATCTTTTTTAAAAATATTTAACTGTATTTTACTTTCAAAACCTTATATAAATATTTTATTGGTAGATTGATTTTTGATTGATTGATTGATTGATTGATTGATTTATTTAATGAATATTTTAAAATTTTAAAAATATATGTATATATATATCAGTTTATATGATATTAATAAATTAGTATATTATATCGTCATTTCTAAAGTTATTCTTAATAATAATAAATAAATAAAATTACACTAAATCTAAATAAACTTTACAAATAAAAATTATAATTTAAATAAAATCTAATATTTTTTGAAAAATATTCAATCTCTTCAAACCTTTTAATAAATTAACTTATGAATAATAAATTGCTTAATACAATAAATTAATATTAAACTACTCACTTTTCTTATATTAGCCGAAAAAAAATTAAACTCAAATTTCTATAAAATAAAAATAAAAACAAGATAGAGAGATATAATAAAAAAGTTTCTGTTCTTAAATATTTAGTAAAAATCAAAGTTATAGAAAAATAATATGGAAGAAGAAGTAATCCAATAATATATTTCTTTTATTAATAAAAAAATGTTGCTAATTTATTTTTAACATATAAACTATATTAAGTTTTTATATTAAACCAATAAATACAAACATATACGTAATTATATCAATTTTACTTAAGATTATTTCTTATTTCACACCTTCTCCTAAAATAAAAAATTATTAAGATAATATTTATATATGTGAGTATCTTAAATAATTTGACTTATTTGCTGACATAGATTTAGAATAAATATTAAAATGTTTGCCGTTTCTCATTTTAGAATCTTACAATAAAGTTTAGATCATTTAAAAATAGGGTAACTCAACAATAATTCACCATAATATTATTAGCTTATAATACTAATTTATGTTTTTAGGTAAACCTTTCTAATATATCTATCTAATTTTAAAGGGTCAGGTGGGAATAATTTAGAAAAATGAAAAAGCTTCAAAAGAAAATAAAGAAACAAATGATGGTGAATAACTCATGAGTTAAAATATATAAACAACAACAAAGTTGAAAATTATAAATACTAAAAAATCATTAGAAAGCTTTGGACTCTATGAAATGCATAAAGAAGTGGACAGTTTTTATGAATATATGTGCATTGAAGATGCTTTATGTTTGATAATTTCTAAACAAGATTATGAATAAAAATTGAAAGAGATATTTTAGAAGGAAATAGAAGTAGCCGATAATTTTTATCTTTCATTAGATTTATTTTAAAAGATTTAAAATAACGAAAAAAAAACCATCGAAGCGAGAGATTTACGCGTAAAAATTGTGGAAAAATAAGTCTAAAAGTAGGAAATTGTTTACAAGGAAGGAAAACAGGCCAATTCAGTGTACATAGTAAAATCCGGAGAGTTTTAGATGAATAAACAACTGCTTTTACAAGAAAATGTAACAAATATTATAAATCAAAACCAATTGAAATCAGACAATCAAACTCATACTAATAGTAATAACCACAAAAGCAAAAACAAAAACAATAGTTGTAGCAATAAAACAGTTAAAATTGGGAAAATAATATCTGGGAAAATGTTTGGATAAGAGGATATCATTAAAAACCGATTACGATTAACTTCAGTTTATTGTCTTGAAAAGGGCACCTTATATATTATACCGAAAGATGTATATTTAGATTTTTAAAATAAGTTTAAAGATAAAGATTAACTGATTGTCAATGCCACAGTGAATTAAATACTTGAATTAAGTCAAAATAAATCCAAATAAAATATAAGTAAAAAGCAAATTTCATTATCAAATAGCAACCTACAATTAAGCAATTTGAGGGGTGAAAATTCATCAGATTCTCTTAACATTTCTCCCTCTAGTAAAGGTACTACGAAAATTAAAATACTTGTCAGGCCCAAATCTACGGGAAAATTATCTTTTCCTGATCCCAAAAATTTTTCGATTGAGCACATCAGTTCCTTAGCTAAAAAATTGGCAACGGAAAGCGAACTGGAGCGCTTTTCTACCCAGGTCGATAGCAATCTAAATTCCAACAATAATAGTACCAATTTCCATAAGAATTAAAACTAGTAGTAATTTTAATACCAGCAATCAAGTTCGGTGGCTAAGTTTTTTCAACAAAAGGTAAATCAGATTTTCATAAGGATAGAAAAAATTTCTTTTTCTTTACGCAAAATTTTTAAAAATAGGATTCCAGAAAATCAAGTGCAAGTCCCACTCCGAAAGTAAATTTAGGTCTTTTATACAAGCAAGCTGGATTAAAGCCAGAATAAAAGTAAGACTTCATGTCTTGTTATAGTTAATCCAGTTGTTCAAAAAGAGAAAGAAAATTATCAAATACTAAAGACTGCCAGTAGGCTGATAACCATTAATTATTAGAAAAAGTCGAAAAATAACAAGTAGTTATTAGGCCTAAAATCAAAAGAGCTGCCAATGACTCCGCAAATGAAATTAAAAATAGTATTAGTGGCAGTTCTTCGAATAATAAGTTTTATTTTTAACCCCCTAACATGATGAAAAAAACATAGAGTGAATCTTAAAAATATTAGCTATCTTCGGATTTTATGACAGAAAGTGATTCCAAAAATAAAAATAATAATAATAAACCTCAGATATAACAATACAATTCTTTAAATTATTCCAGTTTTGCTAAACCGCTTTTCACCTCCCCTGACGAAGGTAATTTTTAATAAGAACTTCCATAAAAAAAATTAATCCTTAAAGTGAAAAATCATTCACGATCCAACTGCAAGTCCAATACGCAAATTATTACAGATAATTCTGAAAGCATCCAACCAATTTGTTTGACTTCTTATCGATCAGAAACCAAAATTAAAAATCCAATGAAACTTTTTAATTCTGCAATCTCTAATTCAGAATAATAGTAATAGGAAATTGAAGACGAAGTAGAAAGTAAATATAATAGCAATCAGTCGACTCAATAAAAAACATTCCATCTATACCATCAAGACAATAGATAGCATTTCAAAAGTAATGTTTAGGTCAACTTAAACTCCTTATTCAAAAAAATGGCGCACGTAAAGCGCAACAGTGCTTGCGATATTAAAAAAAACACATCGTGTCTCAATAAAAAAAAAGAAAATATGAACTTATCCAGCCAAAGAGGAGATAGTAATTAAATCAATTTACAAATTTCTCGAAAATGCGATTTCAAAGAAATGAGTTAGTAAATATTAGACAGTAAATTTAAAACTTCGAAAGAACATGAAAAGAAATGTAGTTTTTTTTAAAAAAGTATAATTCAGTCTTCATTTCTTTAAAAAAAGCAGAATAGACAAATTAAATGTCTAGAAAATGAAGAAAAAGAAAGGACCGAAAACGGAATTAAACAAAAGTTGCATTAAAATCTGAAGATTTATCCTTAAAAATTTAAGAGTGCCTCCAATATATTATAAGGAAATATGAAATAAGAAATATAGTAGAATTTGTGTGGAAATCAAAATTCTTTAAGAATAAACCCTGCTCAGATTCTGAAATCATAGCAAGCAATCAATCAATAGTTAAACGTTGTATTAGGAAATACGAAAGATAACAGCTATATAAATTTCAACAAAAGAAAAGAGAGATCTCCGATAAAAATTATCGATCTAGGAAAGTTTAGACTAAATGACAGCAAAAAAGTTGTTAGAACTGAGGTTGTAAATCAGCATAGCCCTCAAACACCCAGATTTTAATGCAGTGGCGAATAATAACAATAGCAACATTATAATTTCAAAACAAAATAGTCTCCTTAAAAAATAAATTTGAATTAATAGTAAAATGAAGAAGACTCAAATAAAATTATAGTGTAGCCGAATAGCAAACGATTTTTGAAAACGAAACCTCAACTCAAATTTCAGAGTACCTTTTAAAATTAATAAAAATAAGATGATAGATTATAGTAATAACATTTTACCAACAATTAAAATTATTTAAATCAAGCTAGTATGAATACAGCTCCAACTTCTCCAATTAATAAAAATTAATCGCAAAATAATTTTAATAAAGCACACTTCGCCACTAAATCAGATAAAAAACAGAGATAGTAAGATGATGAAAATCAACTAAATTTTTAAAACTAAGGAAATATTTTTATCAATGAAAAAAATATTAAGTTTAAAGAAGATGCAATTTTTTGATTTAATAATAAAATTTATTTTGAAAATTAATTTAATAAATATTTTGGTTAATATACATTTTTAATTATAAAAACTATGATTTCAATAATTTTAATAATTTTTTGTATATATAGATTAAAGTTTTTTATCATAAGTAATTTATTTGTTTTTATAGTGATAGTTTTTTATGTAAATATTAATTTAATTTTATTTATAACCAATAAAATCTATCATTCTTAAAAAAAAATAAAATATAATAATAATAATGCAGGAAAATTTAATAGAAAAATAGATTGAATAAAATTAACAATAGAGTAAAAAGTAGGCCCTAATTTTGGGAGCTACAGGGGCAGTAGGTAGAGTAATTTTAATAAAACTATATAGATAAATATTTGGCAGATAATTTTAAAGTACAAATTACTCATTTTTTTTAGGAATTAGTAAGCTATTTGTGCTAGTCCGATTAATGGAGTAAAATAACCGTTATTATAAGAAGAGAACTTCCCCAATGGAAGGATATATAAGGTTACCATATGTGCTCTAAAAAATGATATATTTTAGTAATTTTTCATTATTATTTAAATAGGAAAAGATAAATTAGATATAATAAAAAAAGAAAATCTGGACTGTTTATAAAAGGCAGAAGACTGGGAATAATTTAAAGGGTATGATGCATTATTTTGTTGTCTCGGATCTAGAGTCAAATAGGGAAAAGTAAAAATATATATAAAAATAATATAAATATCTATTGTTATATCCATCATCATATTTTTTCTATCCAAAGGAATAATTTTACAAAGTTGACTATACATACTGTTATTGGGGCGCATTGATAGCTCAGAAATATAGTATAATATATATTAATTCTTTTATAACTATTTCTAGAAATATTATTCAATAAAAAATAAAGATATTAAGCACTTCAGTTTATTATCTTCTTAAGGAGCCAAAGCTAATTCTTCATTTCTTTATTTGAAAACAAAAGGATAAGTAAACATTATATATAATATATGAAATTTGTAATCTATGATTAATTTCATTGAAGATTGAAAAAGATATATAGTAACTTTAGCTCCCCAGATTATCTATTTTATAACCTGGATTTATTAAAAATAGAGAGAATGATAAAAGATGTAAATAAAAAAACCTTAATTGTAATATAAAGTAGTTATTTTTGAATCAATCAAATTTTAATAGGTGGAGAAACATTTGCTAAATACTTTTGTTGTTGTTTTGGTAATTCAACTATTTATTTTAATAATATATTTATAATAATTTATTTCATAAAATAATTTTAAATATTAATAAAGGAGGAATTGAAGCGAAAGACTTGGCAAAAGCTATTTAGTTAGAAAGCGAAATGCCTTCTAATTAAAATAATTAGAAATTTTAGATATATTCCAATTCTGATTTAGTTAGAATTGCCAAGTAAAATATTTGAAACAACATAGCTAATAATAATTTTGATTTATATTATTAATGCTTATATGATTTTATATTTTGTAAATATTTAATATATATAATGTATATATATTTATCATTGAATACATTTATCAGTATTAATAGGGTATAGAATATTACAGCCATAAAAATTTTATATTCAAAAAATAGCTTTTAAATTGGAAGAATTAAGCCGAATATTCCTAAATTAAATTCATATTTTGAAAATATTATACTTATTAGCAAAATACCAGATCATTTATATTAATAATTAGTAATTAATTACATAAATTGTAATAACAAATAAAAATTACCAAAATAATTTAAATATGAGCGAAGAAGATTTAAAAGAAAATATAAATCCACAAGAAACCCAAAAAGAAGCAGAATCTAAATAAGAAGATCTGCGTAATTATGCATTATTAAATTATAATAATAGTAAGTCTATGGCTTTTAAAAATTAATAAAACGAAGTACGGGAGGATGATTATTTTTAAAATAATATTTTTAATGATTATGTTTTATCATATATAAGATTTATAGACTAAATCCATATTTTATGTTAAAGTATTAAACTTTTATATAGAAAACAAAGAAATAAATGAAATGAAAAGTCAAGAGGACAAGGATTCTAACTAATAGATGGATAAGTAATAAAAAAATATTAAAATAAGTGTATATCTCCATAAACCATATATTGATAATTATAGATATTAAAAAATAAAAATTATTTATTTTTTTAATAGAAATGAGGAATAAAATTAAGAACAAACACAAGAATAATAATAAATTTAGTGTAATTAATATAAACTTTATTATTATTTTAGAGAAAATACAGGAAGATTTTTATTATTTAGCGTATGGAAATGATGATGTACCAATAGGTGGAGGAAAGAAATTTGATATTTCTCCGTACCCTCCAGGCGAAGAGCCTCCTGTTATTGAAGAAAGTGCACAATAATAAAATGACAATAACGGTAAAGATAAGCAATAACTAGTGAAAATATTTTCCATTTATATTAACCTTTATATCAAAGCGGAGACAGAGAAATAAAAAGCAGAAGAAAAAAGCTATGGGAATGATGAGTAGCCAATTGGGAAGGGGAATAACAACTTTTCTGTTTCTGAATACCCTCCTGGAGAAGAACCTATTCAATAGGAATAATAGGGAAATGATGAAGTTCCAATCGGAAAAGGAAAGAAATTTGAAATTCCTGAATATCCTCCAGGTGAAGAGCCAATAAAAAATTGTAAAAATACATATAAAAAAATATATAATTGAAGAAAAATCTATTTATTGTTTTTAACAGCTGCAAATGATGAATTACCAGTAGGTAAAGGCAGTAACAAATTTTCAATTCCTGAATATCCACCAGGAGAATAACCACCTGCAAGTAATGATTGTTTATTTTGAAATAAATAGTTTGCCTATTTATGTTACTTATGTATTTACATTTTAAAATAGATACTTTTGATGAGTAACCGATTGGAAAAGGAAAGAAGTTAGATATACCAGAATTCCCTCCTGAAGGAGAATAAGCTTAAGGTAATAATAAAAAATAAAATTAAAATATTAGGATATCAATTTAAAATTTTTTCTCTATGATTAAAAGCGCCTAAAAAACCAGTGAGTAAAACATTTAAAAAAGCGACAAAAAGTAAATAATTGATTTCATTAAATGAAAAAATTATAAATATATTATTACCAAATTAATAATTTAGAACCTGTAAATTAGCCAGCAAATAAAGATGCAGAAGTAGTGAAAAATGGTAATAATCTATAGCTCTTTTATAAAATCTGTATTATAGTCTAAAAATCTAATTTAGAAATTGATGAAGCTCCTGTTGGAAAAGGAAATAATTTTAATGTTTCAGAATATCCTGAAGAAGACGAAAGACCTATTAATAAAGGAAACGATAATTAAATGAGTGAATATCCAGATGAAATTCCTTTAAATAGTAATATATTAAAACATAATTGCGCTATACCATTATTATTATTATTTAAATTTATTAAGAAGGAAATAACGAGTTTAATATAAGTGAATTTCCTGAATAAAACGAAAAGGGTATATACAATAATATGTTAGGAGTAATATTAATTTTAACAATTTATTAATTTCCAAAATAGCTCAGGAAAATCTAGGGCCTCTAAAAGATAGAATCAAACATAAACTTTTCGGAAAAAGAAAAGGAGCTTTTGAAGAATTAGCCCAATTAATTGAGTCAAAAGATGTTAACTTAGACGACTACACTGAATGGCATGTTTATTTAGGTGACAGTAACATCGGAGCATAAGAAAAAGCAGTTTAAGCCTGCAAATTGTATATGAGTGCCATTAATCAAAGTCAAGCATAAAACTTAAACTATAATTAAATAATAAAAGTATTAATCGAAAAGTGTGTTGCGCCAGGTAATAATTATTCTACACATTAATTTTGCTATTTTATCTTCTTATTCATTGTTCTTCTTATAAAAAGGAAAAATACAAATAAAAGCAATTGCAGTTGATGTGTTTGTACTTTTATTTGAAAAATTGATGAAATCTTGTAAAGCAGAAGTTTTCGAAATTTTAGTTTAACTTATGGTGAGTAAAAATCAAAAAGTGATAGTATCCGCCATTTTCTGTGTAATGGAGCTCCTTAATAATTTCGGGCCTAAAAATTTAGGTAATTATGAGTATACATTTATAATAGGGGTTTAATCAATCACATTTTTTATAGATTTTTTGCAACCATTTATTCCCCAAATTGAAAAACATGCACAGTCTACGGTGGCCGTTATTAAAAAGGAAAGTATGAGTTTCTTCGAACTGACAATTAAATGGTTAGGAATCGATATTATAAAACCCTCCATGGATAAACTGAAAGACCTGCAACAAAAAGAGCTTTAAGCATTCAATGAGAATTGGGAATAAAATAAAACTCCAATGGTGCCACTTCGAGTAAAAGAAGAAGCAGGTGGCTCATAGCAGCCAGGAAAAAAAGCTAAAAAGATTGATTTGTATGACATCTCTAAACCCAAAGAAATTTTCAACAAATTCAATGAAAAGTGGTGTGATGCATTGCTGAAAAAGTCTAAATGGCAGGAAAAAAAGGAATTATTAGCAGAATTTGCCAAAGAAGCTGAGTAAAAAAATATATAGAAATAAAAAAATAAAATTAAAAATGTAAACCATTTTTTAATTATTATCTATAGAGTTCCGAAACTAACAGGTTCTCCTTCGCAAATAATGACCGTGGTTTAATTTATTAAACGTCTTTTGAGTGATGCGAATTTTAACGTCGTCGTCGGAGGGATTAAGGTGGCTGGAGTCCTAGCACAGGGACTGAGAAAACAGTTTTCTCAGGGTGTGAAAATACTATTTGGACCCATTTTGCACTAATTCAAAGACAAAAGAACAATTTTAATCAATGAAACGTAGGCCTGTCTTACGAATTTCTTTTATTCGGTTTCTTTCGATGAAGTCGTGGAAAATTTCAAAGAAGGAATTAGTGACAAAACTCCCAATGTTAAGCTGCAAACCTACATTTTAATCGATAAGTATTTCGACTAGTTCGGATCTGATCCGATTCCACCAAAGCAAATTGAAGTAATTTACAACAGAAATAGTAGATCAATTTTAAATTTTAAGCACTTATTTTTTATTTACTTAGTGTTTCGAATAAGTCTTACTTTCCGTGTACACACAGTTATTCGAAGATGGAAATAAAGACATAAGAGAAGGAGCTCTGAAGCAAATAGGAAAATTCAAAAGTTGGATAAGTCCTGCAGAACTTGAAAAGGCGATAAGCAAACTAGATACAAAAAAATAAAAGTTATTTGAACAAGTCGCAGAGCAGGTGGAAGCTGAAGTTGAAGCACAAGAAGAAGTATAGCAATAGTAGTAATAGCCATCCGCAAAGTCGAAAGATAACGATAATAGCGCCTCTGCAAAGCCCTTTGGGAAGAAGCCACCTCTGAAAAGCGGCGGCAGTGCAGAAAAGGAAAAAAATAAAGAAAATGACAAATAATAAAGCAGAGGAGGTTAAACAGCCGCTTCGGCAGGAGATGACAACGATGATGTAACCAATGGAAGTTCACTCACCTATGAAGACGCGGAAGAAAAAATAAGAGACAAAATTCCCCCAGAATTCTTCAAGTGGATCGACAGTTCGAAGGTGTAGGAAAAAACATAAATCTTCGATCTTTTGAAAGAAAACCAAGAGGTTTTGTAAAGCGAAATGGAAGCCGTGTTTTGCGTGATTAAAAAACACTGGAAGGATTGGAAGGAGTCCAACCTAGTGCTCAACAAAACGCTTCTCGAATTTTTAGTTTCTACAGTCTGCGAAGGCTGCACGATTCCTAAGAAAGCCTACTTTTAAATATGCCCGTTGCTTTTGGAAAAAATAGGAGATACTAAATTTAATGATAAAATTGAAGCCTTTTTCACTAAATCAGTCCAAACTGTAAACCCTAAATACGTCGTCCTTTTGTTCATTTAACAACTCAATAAAGATGCAAAGAAAAAGGCCGCCTTCAAAATAGCTTGTGTAATGAATTATTAATCATCAAAAATAATTAGAAATACTAAATGCTTTTAGTTTATTTATATTTTTTTTATCACAACAGGAAATTGGGAGGTAAATTAGAAATATGATTGATCTCTGCACGATTAAATATTTGCCATTCAAAGAAATCGTAGAATTGGCGAGAGAATTCTTCCAAAGTATGAATGACAAAATAAGAACAGAAGGATAAGAAATGATAAAGAAATTATATGAGCAAATGGGAAAAGATATCCACAGTTTTTTGAATGGACTTCCAGCCGAAAGAATGAAGGTTTTATAGGCTTAACTCGACAAAGTTACAGTTATCAAAAATATAGAATCGAAAATTAATTTTGAAGGTGAAGCTCTAAAAGAAATCAAACAAGATAAAACAATAGGTAAGTTGTTTTATTATTTATTTATTTATTTATTTATTTATTTATTTATTTATTTATTTATTTATTTATTTATTTATTTATTTATTTATTTATTTATTTATTTATTTATTTATTCTTCATATTTAGGCTAAAACCCTGCAGACTCATTACCCCGGGCCAATATTTCAAATGAGGCCAATAACTTGTTAAAGTTAATGATGGATCCTAAGGATTGGTAAAAGAGAAAAGAAGGACTTGAGTAGTTGGAAAATATAATTAGCGAAAATAACAATAGAATAAAAATCGATGGACTATATGATGTTATAAATGCCCTCAAGCAAAGACTGTCCGATTCCAATAAATCTGTGGTCAAGGCTTACATTTCTTTTGTGGGACGATTTGCATAGGTTGATAAAAGTTAGGTTTTTTTAAAAATTTATTTAGAAAATGAAAATTTAATATATTTGCAAAGGCTTGTGGTAAAGATATTAAGGGATAAGCGAAAATACTATTGACTCCCTTGATCAGTAATTTAAGCGACAAAAATACTTTGGTGAAAAATGAGTGTCTTCTTTCTCTTGATAAATTCAGCGAAGTTATCGGAGCAGATTTTATAATTAATCTGCTAAGAACTTTTCTTCATGATGGTACTAAAATAAAAATGTTTAATAAAACGAGTTTTATTATTTTTTATTGCAATAGAATCTCCCGATCAAAGAACGCAAATTCTTTAATGGATTCTGAAAAATCAGGAGGGATTTAAAAAGGCGGAGTTGCAACCTTTTGTGGAAACTATTTTGAAAACCTTAACTGACAAAAACAAAAATATTAGAACATTGGCAGAACAACTGCTAGATATAACAATAAATGAAATAGGAACAGATCTCTTTTTAGTCGTAAAATTTTTTTTTTTTTCTTTTATAATTTTTTCATAATAAACCAACAAATTAGAGTCTTTAAGATTTAAAACCTGCCTTTAAATAAATGCTGAAACCTATAGTAGAAAAATACGCCCCTGCTGAATTTGCGGTGGAGGAAAAGGGGAAGAATTAAAAAACGAGCATGAACAAAACGGGAGGATTAAAATCAGGCGCGAATTAAAAAGCAGGAACCAGTACTTTTTAACTAATTTATTTTTATAATATTCAAACTAATCGGGGTTTTCAATTTTAACTAATTTAGCTCAGAGATTAAATAGAAACAATACAGTGCATGATTTTCATTCGAATAAGAGTCCGATGAAAACCAGGGATACGAAATCACCCGCCACTCCTGATAAAAATTTCAATAAGACTCAAACAATTGACAAAACCAAAGAAGTATAGCATAATAATTATACCACCTAAGCAGTCTAGTAACAAGACTTAACACCTAATATCAACACTAATGCGCTTATGTCAAATCATTTGGTTTCCGCCTTTAAGCCAGACTTTTTAGAAAATTCTCTACTTCCTACTCTCAAATCTGTGGAGGCACTTAAGGAGTAGAGATTATTATAGGAATTTGACTTAACTTTAACAGATGAAGAGTAAGAAGATACTTGCCGGTAAATGAAATTAAAAATTTTTTTACTATTTTATATTTATGTTATTTTATTTAACAGATAAAACCTAACTCTACTGTTAAAGCCTGAACTTTTCAGAAAAATGCTTAGCTTTGATGAAAGAAAATTAATGTTGGCTTGCCAACTAATAAATCAAATAACGAATGATGCTGTTTAAAGAATGTGTTTGAAAGGAGTTTGTGACATCTTATTTTAGTGGATTTATTTCAGGTAATCTAATTAAATCATTTATAAATTCTTCACTTTTTTTATTAATATTTCACTATATCAAATTAGGCTATTTAGTTAATAAAATGACAAAATCACATACCAATTAGCTGATTTACACAAAAATATTTTGCAGACCCTAGAAAAGCAGGGCTACCAGTTGTCAGTTTAGGAAGCAAAACTGTCAAGTGCGATTTTAATTCATTTACTGGTGTAGGAACATCAAACTCTATAGTTTTAGTTAGCAGTCGATAAAATTCTCCATTCGCTTACACGGCTATATGAATAGGATTAAATAGTCACCTTCCTGCTAAGCTAAATCCCGCAGCCGCAAGTCGGAATCTTGGCAACTGTCCCTGAATACAAAGATAAAATATCATTATTTTTCATGAATAACCTGCTAAAATATGTTTCCAGTCCAGAAACTATTCAATTTTTACTTTAAATTCCAGAAATTGTTAACAATGAGGAAATATTTAAATATTTAGTTGCCAGCTTTGGAATGGAAACTCTTCAGCAACTTGGATTTTAATTTAATTTGCAGCAGATGGAAGTCATAAAATAATAATAATAAAAGTAATACCCCGCAAAATAACCACAACAATAATAGTAGTAGTAGTAATTTAATAAAATAGTGTAAGAAAGTCCTAGATAAACTACAGCGAATAGTTTATAATAGGTACTTATTTAATTTTTTTAAAATTACAATCATTTTAAAACTAATTATAAACTTTTTTAAAATAATATATCTAAATTTCCCTTAGCATAAAAAATAAGACACTCCTCAATTTCTATCTTCAGAAACGGTGTCCTTGACTCAGTAAAATGTTTAAAATAAATAGTTTATAGCTTCTAACTAAGATGAGTAATCGCAAGGTCTATCTTTCCAAAAATAATAATAATTAAATAAGTCCGCCTAACAACAGCAATAGTAATAATAATAACAATTCAAAGATGTTTAGATAAGTACTTCTCCATAGCCTTAAAGCCAATAAACATCTGCTGTAAATACTTCTAATATTACAAATAATAGCAGCGTGTTAATGGACTTAGATGAAAAAGAAAAACTGAAATAATAAAGATATGCTATGAAATAAGAAAGACTGAGATAGGAATAGCAATAAAACTAACAATAATAGCAGTAGGAAGACTCCTAGCAATTAGATTTACTAAAAAAACATCAAGAATTGTAAGATCTTCAGCAATAGTAGTCCAATCAGTTTGAATAGTAAAGAATTTTGAAAAAATAGCAAATGCTGGAATAAAGACAATCACAGCAACAGTAATAACAAAACGATTTGTCCCAATTATCAAGTAGAAACAACAATAATAGTAGTTCCTAAGTTGAAGAAAGTAAATATAAACATAAATTTTAATTTTTGTCTTTTTTATATAAAACATAATAATAATAAAAAAAAGATGATGATGATGACGATATGGCACATTAATTAAAAGTTAACTTATCGATTTTAAAAACTGAAAACATAAACAAAAAGATCGAGGTTCTGGTGTATTTAAATGATCTAATTTTGCAAGCTGAAAAAAATGCAGCACTCCAGGCACTTTTAGTTTCCAATTCTATTCAAACTCTGGAAACTTTAAAAACAGTTCTCGAGTGGGCTTTTGAAAATCGAAGCCAACTTAAATAAGAATTTTTGCAATTTATTCTCAATGTTATGCACAGAATTCTTACTTCGAAACCAGTTGTTTTGTCTGTTCCAAAGGAATAGCTTTTGTAATATAATTATTCAACAAATAGCTATTTTAATATTTGTTTATTTACATTTAATAAAAAAAAGAATATTTACAGAGTACATATTATTGAGATTACTAGCAGAAGATGACCATCAAAATAAGGATGCTAACCATTAACTAGTAATAAAATTGCTTAATTCATCTATGTTAAGAGTCTTAGAAACCAGCAATCCTAACAACTTATACTATATATTAATGAACATCTTGATAAAACACAGGAAGAAATACGACGTTGCCAAAATAATAGGTACTATATAAATATAGATATAAATTTCATTATTTTTTAATAAAAAAATTTTATCAGGTCTTGTCGTTAAATGTCTTTTGAGAGTCACTAAATCTCTTGACAAAATATTAAATGAATTAAATGTTTAGTAACTATTCCTATACTTCCATGATTATCTAACTTGTTTCAGCAATTTTAGCTAAGATGATATTGGAGTAAAAGCCATAAGAACAATTATCAATGAATTGGTCAAACTAAAGGGTGATTAAATATGGAATGATTATTAAATTATAAAACAGCATTAAAAACCCGATTTGCACATACAAAAGTAATATTATTGTTTGTTTCTCTAATTGAGTTTCCTAAATAAAAAAATTCTTTTATTTATTAGATGGATATCACTCATAGTTAATCCTAATTAAGGAAACTCATCCATTATATCTCCCAGAGATTTGAGACTTGAGAGAAAAATATCAGCTGAAAAATCCTAAGATAATCAGCAACTTATTTAATAAATTCTTGAACAATTGAAAAAAACGGAAACTTTTGAAATGGGAATTAGTAATCTGTATTAAGTCACTAAAAACCAAACAAGTAAAAATTGTTTTATTTATTTTTATTCCCGATAATATAAATTTACAACTTAAAATTATATTTTTACTCACTAGATACTTAAATTCGATAGTATTTTGCTGGTTGTTCTGAAACATTTATTGATTTCGTTATGAGCAGATACGACAGATATAAATAGGAATAAGGTAAAAATTAATTATTCATTATTCACGTCACATTTAATTTATATTACTGAAAAAGATACTTAAAACTCCAATCCCAATATTTCTGTTACTCAGAGCATTGACTATGAAAATTTTTCTACCAAAATCAACCAGCTCAAATAGAGGTATCAGTAAGGAAATATTTCTAATAATAATTCTACATACTCCGCAGGATAGTAATCTACGGTTACATAGTAATATCAATCTTAATAGTCAGAAAAAAATTAGAATGAACTTTTGTAAAAAGTAAGCGAAATGAAATCTAAAATGTAATAGGTAATTCAAAATAATTCAATGTCAACTCCTTCAAACAAAGATATTTAAAACAACTACATTTAGTAATAATAATAACAGTAGTAGTAGTAATATTAATTTAAGAGTATGTAATTTGGAAACTTGCAAGGCAACAGTAATATGAATAATTCTAATAACAACCCTTTAAATAATTTTGAGACTTATCAACATACAGAAGAAGATGATTAAGACTTTAACCAATAAGCTAATAATTATTAAGACGATTAAGCAGAAGATGATGATGAAGAGGAAGAAGTTCTCTGATTTGCCAAAATTATTTAATTAATTCATTAATTTATATAATAAAAAAGAAACTAAAATACATTTATAGTTTTTAATTATACATAAATATTAATATTATAACAATGTCTGAAATAAATTAAAAGTAATAGTTAAAATATTATGATAAAATAATGAATCGGAACTAATTAATAATAATAATATTGTTTAGTATAGTAAAATATATTCAATAAAAGTTTATACAGATTAAATTTCCAATCGGTATATTACTTTTATTAATAAGTTATAATTTTATTTTCTTAATCACACTTTATTTTGCCCTAAAAATACTTTGTCTTTCATTAGTCCCATTGCCGTAAGGACTTCATCAATAAAATCCATAAAGTGATTATCAGTATTTAATTCTTAATTAAGTGTCCTGAGTCTTGATTGGGCATCATCAATGTCTATCAGTTGTTATTGCAATTTTTTAGATTGTAATGTTTTAATTATTTTTTCATTATTCCATAAAGCTTCCAACTGGGTATTACTTACTCTTAAATCATCATCAACAACAAAATTTTATTTATATAACATTTCTTTTTGCTCTTCTTTTTCCTCAATTTTTTACTGCTTTTTATTTTTTAACTTCTCTTACATACGGTCACATTCATGAACAACGTAGCAATCTTTTTTACAATATCTTTAAACACATTTGGGACATCTGTATTTCGCATTCTTCTCTTAACAAACTATACAATTCTTTTAATTACTATTGCTCATTATATATGCTAATTAAATTTGTTAATTTTTTTTTCAATTATAGAAGTAAAGATATTTAATTGTTTAAAATTAGTTAAATTAGCTGCAAATTTTTTATCAGAGATATAAAATTTATTTTATTGCTTCTTCTAAATTAAGTATGTGGTGAGTTAATTAATTAATGACATAATTATAATTTTGTATATAGGTAAAACAAGGCTGTTTAATTAATTTATTTATGAAAATAATAAAATAAAATTTTAGACAATATAAAAGTATTATTGATATTAAACTATGAAACTATAATTTTTGAACTTATTTTATAATAGTAAAATTAATATTGTTATTTCTTCAATATAAGAATTCATCATATTTATATAAATTAAAGAACTCTAATCTGAATAAATCTGATATTATATTGGAGCGCATTACATAAAATGTATGAGAAATAAAAATTAGTTGTTTATTATTATTAAATTACAGGTACTTATATATAAAAACAAAATGTATGATTTGATAAAATAAAATAAAATAATAAATTAATAATAACATCGTTAAATTAAAAAAAATATATTATATAATAAAATAAATTACATAATAATGCAAACCCACTATTAACCTATTAAAAAGCCTACTATAAACCAAATCAAGGGAAATATCTAAAGAACTATAGATTCTTAAACTATTAAATATGAAGATGAAGAAAAATTGTTATAATAATTTGATTACAATTTAGCATATGGCCCTTAATTAGGAATTTCCAGGGAGTAAAGATATGATCGAGCTATATAATTAGGACTTAATCCACCTTAAGAATTAAAATTCATTTTGAATAAATCTTCAACCATATAATAATCTTCTTTAGAGAGATGTCCAATAATCTTTTGAAGAAAATTACTATTTATTATATTTTATATACTAAATTATATAAATTTTAAGCTTGTAATGCTTACAGTGATTTCTAAATTTTTTATACATATATTTATAAATTTAATAGTATATATTATAGTATTTTAATGTTTATTCAAATTGAAAATAATAAAATTACGATAATTATTAAAAATAAAATTAGTATTTGCTTTCCTAATTTCTCAATCAAATATTAATTTATGAATATTAGAACAATAAGAATATTTCTCCTTTATTAATATTTTATATAAAATTTATTGTATAATATATAGGTATTTATTCAAGTAAATTGTAAAATAAATCTTTATATTAGTTATTCTTCTGACTTTAATTTTTATTATAATATTAAAATATATAACATTAATATTTTTGATTTCAATCACCACATTCCTTTACAATCAATAATTTTATTTTATCTTTAAGTATATTGATTTAATTATATACGATTATTTGTAAATATTGATATAAATTTCTAAAAAAAATTAATCAAATAGAAAAAAAAAAAAAAAAANTAGAAAATATTTATTAAAAATATGATTACAAAAAATAATGCAGAAATATTAAAACCAGAGTTAAAATTAGTATATTTTGCTGATAAAGTATATATATATATTTATATAATTTCAATGGAAATAAGCAAATCTTATTTCCATCCTATTTCCCCAAGAAAAATAATTTCTATTAATTTATTTGTTTTTAGGGTAGAGCTGAGGCAGCTAGAATATGCTTTTTTATAGGAGATATAGAATTTGAAGATGAAAAAATATCTTATAAAGAATTTAAATAAATGAAAAATGATGGAATTTTAACTCAAAACCAACTTCCAGTTTTATATATTGATGGTATTTTATAGCTTAATTTAATAATAAGTTGTATCAAGGAAAAATATAAAAGTAATATTTTAATAGGAGCTTAATATGCATAATCAGGAGCTATAATAAGGTATGCAGCAAGACTATCAAATTTGTATCCTACAGATAACCTCGAAATCATTTAAACTGAACAAGCTCTACTTAATATGGAAGAAATATTGAATAGGCTTGGAACTGTAGCAACTATAAAAATAATGACAAAAAGATATTCAGATGATGTAATAAATAGTTTTCTACCTAAATACCTGTCATTTTTGGTAAAAAAAATAAAATATTTTTAGCAATATAATATATTAAAATAAAAATATTTATTAAGGATAATCAATTGAAAAATAATGAAACTGGTTATTATGTAGGAAATTCTTTAATGGTTGCTGATATTACCTCTGCATCAATAGTTTAGATGTAAATTTATAACTTTATGTTTATCATATTTATTATAAAAGTTTATTTTTTAGTTTAAAAAGTGGTGTTCTTTAAAATATTCCTAAAAATTTGATTGATCAATTCTAATATATAATGCTAAACTACTAAAAATTTAAAGAACATCCTAAAATATAAGAGTGGGCTCAGCAAAATTCTACTTAAAAATTTATATGAAACTAATTTATTTTACTTTATATATGTTACTAAATTATTAATATATTATATTTAATTAGTATTAACTAATATAAACAACTTATATATAATTTTGTTTTTTTGTCACAAGCTGGAAAATCAAAATTTGTATTTAATAAATCTTTTGCATGAATAAATGAATTAATTAATTAATAATTATTTCATTAATTATATATACTAGATGCAGGAAACCCATAAGAATTAAATTTTTATTTATTGAGCATATAAATAAAGTGAACGAAATTAAAAGTGCTGTCTAATATGTTATATATAAAATTCACACACTGATTATGTGTATAAATATTAAATCTTTTCCCTCTCTTTGAAGACGACTAGAGTACAACCATTCGAATTTACCTCATAAACATTCATTCTACAATCTAACTATTAAATATTAATTTAATAATTAAAATATCGGTTTTCTTAATAAATAATTCAACGCTCCATATATAATATAAATAGGTATTTCAAAAGTCTTTCTTCCCCTGTTTCTACAACAGAAAAACTCCCGAAATAATACTAAATACACTCTATCCCCTTATTGTGTAGTCTGTACAATTGGAGAGTTTGCCCCATCTGGGAGCCTTAAACTTAAACCATAATAGCAGTGAATAGTTCTTACTACCCACAGCTCTCAACTCTCTTAGACGGTGAAATGAGTCTAAAAATACTAATTCAATCTTACCAACTACGCCTAAGATGAGATAAGTAATGTAATAATTAATAATAAGGCCATAATAATATAATATATAAAGACAGCTATGGGTGACTGCCAGCACCTTAATTTTTTACATATTTCATTTGAAGACCTTCATTAATTCATTCATTTATCAATTTATTTTATTTATATCAGTAAATATAAAAATAATATTTTTAAAAAAATTAAATATAAAATATTTTTTTTAAATTTATTTTGAAAAATGAATGTTGTATCTAATACTATTTTAAATTCTTGAGTCTCTATTTTTGTTATTTGTTTTATTCAAGAACAATTAATAATATTATAGAACAAATTTAGAATTTGAATTTTAACCAAATAAAATACATGAGTTCTAAACTTTTAAAAGCATCCGAGGTTAGCGACAAACCAGAAGATGACGGAAACTATAGAGTTGAATTATCAGAAGTAGATTCATTTGGAAGAAGAGTTTGGAAAGTTGTAAGAGATGATGAGTAAATACTTTTGATTATATTATTGTTAAGCAATATTTATTTATTCATTTTTTAAAATTTAATGGAACTATTTTAAATATAGTTATTAAAACATTAAAAACTTTACCTTTTCTTAATAATAAATTTAATATATATAGAACAGCTGATAAGAAAAAATAAGAAGGTGATGAGGATAATGAAGAAGAAGAAGAGGAGGAAGAAGATCATTAATTAAATTATTTATAAAAAAGAAATGCGGATTTAAATTTAGATTCTGTAATAGGAAAAAGATCTCAAGTTTCAAGGGATGCTGATTTAAGAAATGAAGGTAATTTAAATTAAATTGTTTTTTAAAATGACTACAAATATAAATATTATAAGTAAATATATTAATTTAAATTTAATATAATTTTTTATGTAATAGGTGTCTACAAATGTTAATTATGTAATATAGCTTGCAAAGATAGTTTAACATGGCTTGACCATATAAATGGGAAAAAACACAATCAATTGCTGGGAATGACAATGAAAGTAGAAAGGGTTGGAGTAGACAAAGTAAAAGAAAAGTTTAACTTATTAAAAAAGAAATAAACGCGGCCTATAGAAAATTTCTAAGACTTTGAAAACAAATAAAAGGAAGAAGAACTCTAAAAAATTGATAAAAAAAAGAAAAAGAAAAAAAATAAATAATTAATTATCAGCGAAGTGGAAGGTGAAGATAATGATGATATGGATGAAGATGAAAGATTAATGATGGAATAAATGGGATTGCCTGTTAATTTAGGAGGTGGTAAAAAAAATTGAGGAAATGATAATATCTATGTAAACTTTAAATATATATTATATATATATAAAAAAATATAAATTAATATAGATTCAATCAATCATTTAACTATCGAAAATATTCTTAAAAAAATATTAAAGTCAATCGAATAGCAAATCTTACATAATTAAACTTAACAAAAATTAGTTTTAATTTGTTTTGTTATTTTTAACGTAGACGGTTTTATAATCTTTTAACTATTATTCTAATAAATAAAGCTACAATAGCTCTGATGGAATTGTTATTCTATAATACTTGTTTACGCTTTCTTCCATGCATTTTTGAATTTCTTTTAATGCATACGAACTATTTTTTGATGACTACTAAGTATAATTCATGGGAGGTTATCCTTTTATAAAATTTAAAATATAACTAGTAATTAAAACACATAAAAAAGTATAGATCTTACCAAATTCAATGATAAATTTAGTA
This sequence comes from Miamiensis avidus, assembly GCA_037039885.1. Classification (NCBI taxonomy): domain Eukaryota; phylum Ciliophora; class Oligohymenophorea; order Philasterida; family Glauconematidae; genus Miamiensis; species Miamiensis avidus. The sequence goes on from JAWVGU010000208.1 coordinate 1,070,519, forward strand.
AAAAAATGATCATAATTGATAAAATGACTAAAAAATTAGCCTCTGTCCACTTCATTTTATTCAAAATTAAGTTTCAAAGAATGCAACAAGGGTTTGCTTCTAACCAATTCTAAAATTTCTATTGCTCCATTTTAACACAATTAATTGTAGCCCAAATTAAAATTAATTAGCTTCAAATCCTCCATTTTTTACAAAGAATCACAAAATTATATAATCCCTTCACTAGTTAACTAGTTTCCTCTTAAATTCAAACTCAGTATTTATAAATGCTGTAATTTTTATAAATATTGACCTATTTTTAATAAAAAAAACGTATTGAAATATAATTTAAAGTTAATATATTTCATATCATACCGAATAATATTAAACCATAATCATGAAATCTGTTTCCCTGTAAATCAAGTTCAACTTATATTAAATTCTATAAATATGATATAGAAAACCCCAGTTATTCTAATCCTCTGATTGCTATACTATTATATTTCAAAAATATCCATAATTCTTTCATATTCGTGTGTTTTACTAAATAATATTTATATAATAATTATAAAAATTATTTCATAAAATGGAAAAAAAGATCTCACTTACTTATAATTTAGCATAAGTAATTTAAATTTTGTCTACTCATTCTTAAAGAATTTAATCCTAATAAAAGCAATCGCACCTACTAACATTACTTCTAATCTTATTAACTCACTACTTACCAGAGAGACTCTAATATTTTATCATCATTAATTCTCATTCTAAGTTCTTCTGTTTAATCATTATTTTCAACATTTTATTAAGATTCTAATTGCATCTTNNTTTTAAAAAGTTTACTTAGATTATATTTTTATAATAAAGTTTCTATTTGTTTATTTTTTATTATTAATATTCGATTTAATAAAAATATATTATAATAAATATTATTTTTCTTATAATTTTAATTATTAATTCCCATAGTGAATTCAATTTTTATGAACTTAATTATAAGTGGTTTAATACTATATTTAAATTATTCAACAATTAAGCAAAATAGAAATCTTATCACATAAATCTTATGCATATATTTATTAATAATATAAGTTTAATTTACATATTAATTATATATAATTATAATATAATTATGTAATAATTATTTTAATAACTATAAATTTTTTATATGCAAAGTTCATTATGGAAACTTAGGCGCAATAATCAAAATGTAGATATTCCAATAAATTTATTTTTTAAACATAAAATATCTACTAAAATAAATATATAATTCTGTAAAAAATACTTCGAAACACAAATATAATATCCTTATTAAGAATTTAATAAGTAAAAAAAAATACCATAAATTTATATATATACTTTTTTCACTCAGAGATAAATAATTTCCAATCTATTTTTGCATTATTTTTTAAATGGAAGAAGAATTTTCACTAAAAAAAACTATTTTAAATAGAAAAGAGCATCTACTTGACATATTGAAATGTACAAAAAATATTTAAGAAGTAAATTCATTAATGGATCTGCTTGTCAAAAAAGGATTTTCCCTTCTAAAAAATATTCCCAACAAAATAATATAACAACTAGATCTAAGTTAAGATGAATAAAAAGATTTTTATATTTTCTTAAATGACACAATTGTAGTTAAATTTGAATAAAAAAATAATTAAAAAAATGAAGAAAAAAAAGAAATATAAAAAAAAAATTAAAATTGCAAATTAAAGCAAGGCAATTTAAACTCCTTTCTAAATAAAGGCAGTAGTTTTTCTGATTTATCTCCAAAGGATGTTTCTGCAAATTGGGATCTTAACTATTAAATTCGACAAAATATAGAATCTTATTGCATGATGCATAAAGAACATAATTACGTTCACGCATTAGGACAAGCGGGCTCCACAGTTAACTACTTGAATTTATCAAGAAAAATATTAAATTCTATAAACTTTTAAATTCTTTATTTCTTGATAGGAGATTTTAACATTGACATTTTATTGATAAATTATTTAGTTTTTGTTAACATTAAAAACCCAACTGCACAAACAACAAATGCTATTTCCGAATAATAACAAACGATAAATTAGGAATAAGAGTATGGAAAAAACATGTATATCTAGGTATGTGGGCCAGCGCTTTCAGATTTTTATGAAAAATTCAGTTTATTGTCGAAGGGAAACAAGTTGAATAAGTAGACAAAGCCAGTCGATATTTTTGAATACTCTTCGAGCATTATTGACAGGAGATAGATTTTTTACTGTAATCATATGGGGCGAAAGCCAGGAATTTTTAGACATTCATTTTTTTATAAAAATGATGATAGTCGAATTATAGCCAAAGAAAACTATAAAAGTTTATATAATAAAAAAGTGGTCGATACAGTTTTACACCCGAAAATTGAGTCTTTCTTGGCTTATATCATTTCCCAATTCCGAGTAATGAACCTTGCCAAAATGTTAAAAATATTATGTCCTCTCCCTACTAATTATAAAGAAATTAAAGACAAAATACAAATCTATTTTCAAAAAGAGTTTATAGACAGGCAGGAATAGCAAAAAGAGTGTGAAAACATTTTCGAAACATTACATTCTAATTGTATCTCCTACGATAAGATGATTCTATTTTTGAAAAACGTTGTTTAATTTGTTATTCCTGTTGAAATATTCGGCGATCAAAATTATTCAGCCTTTATTTAGAGTCTGGTCCCGTTTGTGGTAAATTATAATATATTGAATATTAATTTAAAATCTTCTTAATAATTTTGATAAACTAATAGGTAAGTAAGAGATTTGAAAATATTAAAATGAGTGATATTATTTGCAAAATGGACGTGTTCGAAGTTCCCTGGCTTTAAAATTAAAAATACAATCCTAAATATAAGTTTGTTATTATTAAAAGATATAGAAAAATTTTGGCAGACATTGTTTTATTTATATATAATCAGTTATTAATACCTATAGTCAGATATAATTTTTATGTAACAGAAAAACATAAGGAAAATAATAAGATATTTTATTATAGAAAGCCTTTATGGAACCTAATAACGAAATTAGCTATTTAAGAATTGTAAAAAGATAATATTTAGCATATACCTAAATAATAATATGAAGATTTAAGTATTAATGAAAATCCCCCACTAGCAAAATTAAGAATTTTGCCCAAAAAAAGTAGTTTTCGTCCTATAATGACTTTTAACAGGAAATATAGGATAGAAGGTAAAAAATTAAATTATTTTATTAAATAAGGTTAATAAAATTAATCACCTCATACTATAATAATTAATTTTATAATTGCTTTATAAAGGTAAGGGTAACTTTTTGTAAAATATAAACTAAATCTTGGGAGATCCTCAACTGGTTTTAAGAAACTTAAAATTTATTTTGGGAGAACAATAGGGATTTTCAGTTTTCGATAACCATTAAATTTTCAAAAAATTGTAAAATTTTGTGTAACAATGGAAGCAAATTGATAAGCCTGAATTGTATGTTATATCTTTAGATATTTAAAAGTGCTATGATTCCATTGATCATGTTAAGCTTCTAAAATTGTTTTAAGATACGGATTTACTTGAAGAACAATACTTTATAAATAAATACATTTTATTTTAGAGAAATAAAAGGCCCTTAAATATGGAAAAAAACAAAGATTTTACTTATTATTATAATATAAGGTTAAAATAAGAATTTATTAATAAATTATAATTTTATAAAATATTTTTTTTACTATTATTTAAAGAGAAAGAACATGTGCAATTAATTTGAAAAATTAGGAATAGTTAGAGTGCGGAGGTATATCAGAGAGAGAAAGAGATGAACGCCCCTATATAATTATAAATTAAGCCCGGCCAAAGGGGATTAGCAAATAAGATATTCAAGAAATGCTAAGTCATGTCTGTTAGTCCCATATTATATAGTTTTAAGATAAATATTTTTTGTAGACATTTGGTATTCCTTAAGGTTTAAATGTATCATCAGTTCTATGCTCTTTCTATTTTTCGTATTTAGAAAGGTAAATAGAAAAAGAGTTTATTGCAAATTAATAATAATAAAAAAATCAATAAAACATCAATTTATTGATGAGACTTACTGATGACTACTTATTTTTCACGACAAAAAAGGTATATAAAGTTTATCCTCCCTATTTAAAATAATTCAAAATTTATTATTTATTTTATTAATTTATTATATATCAGTCTGAGGCAGAAAAGCTTGCGTAAAGATTGTTTGATATTGGAAAATAAAATAATTTCAATTTTAATATGGGCAAGGTAGCCTCAAATTTTGATTTTAAATTCATTTAATCTGAGAATTTCGGGTCTTTGACCACAAGATATATTAAAAAAACACTGTTCGACTCTTGCACATGGATAGGAAAAAATATATCCATAAAAGATTTACAAATAACACCAGCTTTTGAAAAAGTTGCAGAAAAAAACTTTTATAGTATGAATGTTAATATTCCAAACTAGCATAAAATTGGATACCTGATGAATAAACTAAAATCCCTGTTAATGAATTAATTTTAAGATTATTTCAATTCCCAAATTAACAACGAAGAAGTTTTGTTCAAAAATATTTAAATTTTTTCATCGGCTGCTATTTAGAAATTCTTTCCTTTCATCCTCAAATATCGTAGAGAACTTCCCAATTCAACATGGCTTCTGCAAAAAAAGTTAAAAATGAAAACAAATAATTTAACTTTAAAGAATAAAGATGGACTTTAAAATAGTTAAAACAATTAAAATTTCAAATAGTAATATTATTAAATATTTTAATAATAAAATTAAGCAAAACTTGGAAATTCCAAATCAAAAACGACCAAAAAAATAACTAAAAATAAGGAAAATGATGCGAATATTAATACAGAATAATAAAATACTATTTAAAATATACAAGCTAATAGTTTAGCTGAAGCTTTACAAATAAAAAATAAGAACTTTCAATCTACTTTATTTTTAATAATAAAACTAACAGTTGAAGAATTTGTAAGGTATATGTGTTATCTATTACCAGAAAAGTCAGAAACAGAAATTAATTAACTGTACTCTAAATTTTATGTCTAATCATTATTTGCCTTTTGGGAATTTTTACATTCTAAACATACGTTTTAAATATGTACGAATAAAATAAAGTATTTTATAGAAGCTGTTCTTAAAATCAACTTTGAGGAATATAAAATCAATTAATAGGACAATTAAGATAATGAAAATATTGGGAAAACATTGGAATAAAAACTTTAATATGAATAATTTTCAGATGATAGTGATTGAGTTTTTCTATATATAAAATTAAAATTTCGTTTTTTCTATTTATATATAAGAATTTGGTTTTATATTAACTAACTTATTGAAATAGTAGGTAATTTAAAGTAATTAATTTAATTAACATTATATAAAATTTTAATTTGCAGTATTTAATAAACTCTCAATACATATCTATTAACTATTTTTCACAAATTAAAATTTAATAAAAATAGTAGTAATAATTAATACATATAAGTCATTAAAAAAGAGTAGACTAGAATAAAATATTACATACTTTTATTTAAAAATGGCTTAAATTTCAGAACTCTAAGAATCAAACTAAAATTAAAGCGCAACTCCCGCCTTGCATTTTGATTATTTTGAAAATGAAAATTAAATGAGGGAATTTTTCAATAAGAAAAAGTATGAAAATTATTACTATGTTTCGTATTCTGAATATCTAGATATTTTCGGGATTAACATAAATCCAGAATAACTTGCTTAATTAAATAAATAGCATGTAAAAACTCATTTAGATTACTTCAATTATTGCTATAACAAATCTTTTGAATACAGATGGTATCCCGTTTTTTTCACCTTTTTTTTAAATTCAAGTAAAATGTTTAACAATTTTAAATTTAAATTGAGATTCCTCTAATATACATTTATGTTTTTTTGCTATTTTTAGTTAGATTCAAATCTACATCATTCTTTAAAACTTTGGCTTACTTGTATATATTTGACTATTATTTAGAATTTTTTTTCCTTCACAAGTATAAAAATTAAAGAATAATTAAAATGAATAATGCTTTCGATTACAGACTGATTAAAATAAGAAGTAATAAATATAAATCGGAACATTTTAATTTATTAACTGTATTTTTCTATAAACTTAGATCAAAAATCAAGATATGAATAATCGCAAAAATATATAGACATACTTAATTAAAATTTAAATAGTAACCCAGAAACTTATTAAAAAATTTCGAAAAAGAATTCTATTGTTTTTGGAATAAATTAAGAAAAAGAATTAGATTAATAATTTAAACTATTTTCAGGGGAATAAGATGATTCTGAATAGTAGGAATAATATGAATTCAAATAGAATAACTTTACCAAAACAGTGTCGAAATTTGTAAATAAATTTTGGTACCAATACATTGACAACCCCAAAAGTAGTTAAAACATTAAGGAATCATTAAATTATATATTCAGTGCTGAAAATGCTTAAAATATTAGAGAAAATTTCAGATAATTTAAAAATGACTTCTTATTATATAAATAAGAGTATTACTTTTTCCCAAACAGAAAGTAAATAATAATATTGTTTTTATCATTATTTTAATTTATACAATATATATACAGTGACTACCAAATTCTCACCAATTATAAAGAAATAAATGAAAAAAAAGTATATACGATGAAATAGATGATGAAAGAACAAGCTGAGAGCTCCATTGAAACTTTTAATTATTTGTTTTATGGATAAACTAGAAAGTATTCTCTTCCTAACTCTATGTTTAGTTATGGAGAGTTTGATAAGCAAGTCGAGCCTAAATACAGTAAATAATGCAATTTAAATTCTATTAATACATCCTAATATTTTTATTCTAAAATAATAGAACTGGAATCATTCCTACCCTAATTTGTTACTTTTACTGTATTCTGTATTATTCCTTCAAAAATTCTCTTTAAAACTAAAACTATTTTAAATTATGTGAATTATATTTAGAAAAAAAGAAGTATGTTTTAAAAAAACATATGAATTTTATTAAAACTTAATTATAATTTTCTAACTATTCTAAAGTACAAATTTATTATATTTATATTCAGTTTTTTAAAATTTATATATCTATTTTGTCATATTTTCTGTGGCTTTTAAATACAATATATTTTATAATTTTCTCTTTTGTTGTTATGTGGATAAGAGGATAAGAACTCATCAGATTTAACAAATATTTTGCAATACATTACTTACTATTTATTAGTCACCATAAATAATGGGGTAATAAAAATAATAATACTTATTATTAAACTACCAACACATTAATAAATCTTACTATCTTCACAATACGCACTACGAAACTGTAATTGTAAAATTGAAAATAAAAGTAGTAAATCCGATAATAATAAAAAAAAAAAATTTCTAAAATAAAATAAAAGAATAAGAAACTTATTATTTTTATAAAAATGTTGCAAAAAGTCGGTCTTGATAGAATCTCCAAACACTTAAATAACTCCAAAGTGCTCATGAGAGTTGACTTTAATTGTCCTCTTAAAGATAACGCTGTAAAGGTAATGGTTAAAATAGCTAAATATCATTTTTTTCTATATAATTTTTTCCATTTGACTTTATATTCTTTTAAAAGAGATAAATTTTTAAAACTTATAAAACATTCACACTAAAATATTATTAATAAAATGTATAAAACTTTTGTATAATCAATTTGATTTGATTTAGGATGATACCAGAATTGTTGGAGCTCTTCCTTCTATCAAAAAAATTTTAAGTGAAAACCCTAAATCCCTTGTATTGATGTCTCATTTAGGAAGACCTAACGGTTAAAGAAGCGAAAAATTCTCAATGAAACCTATTGTACCTAAATTAACTGAACTTTTAGGTGGAACCAAAGTTCATTTTTTGTAAGATTGTGTCGGAGAAGTAAATTTTAAGCTTAATAATATTGTTTACTGAAATAATTATAAATAAAAAAATTATTTAGGAAGTCTAACAAATTGTTAACCAAAGTACTAATGGAGAAATTATTTTGTTGGAAAATCTTAGATTCCACCCTGAAGAAGAAGGAAAAATTAAAAATGCTCAAGGAGAAAAAGTCAAAGTAGATAAAAAATTAATTAAGGATTTCAGAGCTGAATTGACTTCATTAGGAAACTTATACGTAAATGACGCTTTCGGTACAGCTCATAGGTATTTATAAATATTTTATCAAGATAATAAGTTATATAAATGAATTATTATAAAACTAAACTTTTTATTTTAGAGATCACTCCTCAATGACAGGAATCGATCACAAAATTAGAGCTGCCGGATATTTATTAGAAAAAGAATTAACCTACTTTGGATAGGCTCTTGAAAAACCCACTAGACCCTTCTTAGTCATTTTAGGAGGAGCTAAAGTAAGTTAATAATATGATTTAATCTATGATTTTAGTTTTAAATTGTAATTGTATTTTTGATAGGTCAAAGACAAAATCTAATTAATCAACAACTTATTAGACAAAGTTGATGAAATGATTATTGGAGGAGGAATGGCCTTCACTTTCTTGAAAAGAATTCATGGAATTGATATTGGTAAATACAGTTCTCTATTATTATATTCCGTAATTATTTATATTTAATTATTTGAATTGTATAAAATTTCAACAGGAAACTCTTTATTTGATGAAGAAGGTTATAAAATCGTTGACTAAATTATGGAAAAAGCTAAAAGAAATAATGTAAAAATTCACTTACCTGTTGACTTTATTTGCGGAGATAAATTAGATAGTACAGCTAACGTCTAATTGGCCGACCTTTCTACTGGAATCCCCGCTGGATTCTTGGGATTGGATGCTGGTCCTCAAACTACCAGAGAAAACATTGAAGCCATTAACAGAGCACACAGTAATAATAAATATAAAAAAAAAATTAATTATAATTTTAATAATAAATTATCTTATTTGCAGCCCTTGTATGGAATGGACCTTAAGGAGTGTTTGAAGTAGATAAATTCAAATAAGGATCATATGACTTAGTCAATAGAATAACTGAAAGAACTCAAAGAGAAAACTTAATGTCAATTATAGGAGGAGGAGACACTGTAAACCTTATTAAATCAATTCCCAATGCTGGAAACTAAGTTTCTCACGTTTCTACCGGAGGAGGAGCTTCTTTAGAACTTTTAGAAGGAAAGAACCTTCCCGGAGTTGCTTTCTTATCTAATATTGATGAAATTTGAAATATTTTACCATATAAAAACTTACTAAAACCATATATTTTTACTTTGTATTTATAAAATTTTAGCAAAGTTTCGAAAAATAAAAATTTACTCATTAAATTTTTATTCTTTTTATTTTTTTTACAATATAATAATATAATACCACATTTTTATGATCAAATAACTAAGTAAAGGCTAAAATAAATTTAGTTTATTGTGATGGAGAATTTATTATCTTCATGAATTATTTTTAAGGTTCAAATTATGCAAAGTATTCAAAAATTCAGTAATCATTATTATAAGTAAAATCTTAGTTTTATAGAATTACACATAATTAACATTATCATAAAAACAATTAATTCATAAAATAGAAAAATTTTAGTTACTCAAATTTTATTTATTTTTGACATTATATTACCTAAAAATTAAGATATATATATATTAAATGTTATCAATTTATATTATACTAAGATAAATTATCAGATTTTAATTTAAAATCTAGTTTTATTTAGAACAAATTTAAATACATTTTTAGAGGTTTGAGCTTTCAGAATTTAAGAAGGTTCCTTATGCAATCATAATAATTGCAGATAACATCAGTTCCCTTTGCAGTTTTTATAATTAAAAGAAGCAAAGTATAGGAAAAAAGAAAAGGAAAGAAATTAAATTAATTATATACTCTCGTAAAAAATTAATAAAAAAAAAAAAATTAAAGAATAAATTATCGAAGCTAAAATTTCAAACCCATCCAAATAGATTTTATAATTAAATTTTAATGATTAAAGTTCACACCCCTTTAGAATAATATTCAGGTCATCACCACCTTAAAACTCTAAGTCGACCCATTTCTTTAGGTCAAGGAGTTTTTATGAAGTAATAAGAATAAATTGCTCACAGTATTCAATAAAAATACCCTGAAAAGGATTTAATTTAAATCATCGAAATGTTGGAATTGTGTGAGTTTAACCCTGAAACCGTAATGAATATCCTCTCTTCCGAACAAAACGCAAGAAATTAATAAGATGGGGATGAAAATATCTAACCCAACAATAATAGTAATTTTAAAAGACTTGGGGACAGCACCTAATCTCATAATATTTTATAAATGGTTTAATAAAACTAAATTTTATAATCCAATTACAATCTAAATATAAAAAATGAAATAACAGCTGGAGTAAACAGTTACGAACAGGAAAAAATAAAATAGAGACCTATTCGAAAAATTATAGGAAAAAAAACCTTTTTCAGCAAATAAATTAATAACAATTAAATCTAATAGACACACTAAAATGAAATTAAAACTACCTTATAAACTTCTGAAGATTAACCAATTTTAAATTAAATCAATGAATAGGTCCACTTAGAATTGCAATAATAGCAATAACTATCTGATATGCAATCTTAAGAAAGCCTTGATTAAAAAATTACCCTCTTATCATCTGAAAATTTGAATTAATCTTCAAGCTCTGATATCTCAAAAGAGCAAAAATAACAAACTGCTTATTAAAAATTGCAAGATTAAATAAAACTACTTCAAAGTAAAGACTTTTTGAAAGAAGAAGATTTGGAAGAAGTAAGCAGACAAACAATAGAAGAATTACAAAAATCAAATGGAGACATGGAAGTGGCTTGCAATACTCTCACCTTTGCTCTTAGTTTCATGAGAAATAAAATTAGTGAAAATTGCGTGGACAGAAATAAACAACTTTATGAAGAAAACTAAGTTCTCAAAAAAGCATTTGTAAACCTTAACAAGAAATTTCAGGTTTAAAAAACTGAAATTTAAAAAACAAAAGAAGAAAATTAAAAACTCAAAGATATGATCAACAATTTAGCATTAAGGCTAAATGGGTATCAATGTATGTATTAAAACAGTATGAATTTTGATAGTAACAATAACTATCCTGGAATTTGTTGAAATGATTAATTTTATGCAAAAGTTAAAATAAAATATATGATATGTCTTCATAATAAAAGAATGAAGAACTAAACTATATTAAATATAAAATAATTATTGTAATAATATATCTTTATTTACTAAAAATAATATATATATATAATTTAATTGATATTTGATTATTAGATTTAATTTAAATTTCCCTCTATAGTCATTTATTACTTTTTATATATTATATATATATACATACACATATATTATAAAAATTTAAGTTTTAATTGATTTTTGCTCAAATTGATATCATATATACAATAATATTTCAGAATCAATAGTAATTTATTATGTGTATTTGTTATTTTTATAAAACAAATATATAGAAAATATGGATATACTAAAATAAAAATTAAACAAAAATATATAAATAATAAATGTTTAAAAAAAAAAAAAATCTTTATAATTAACATGATAAATTCTGACAATTAAAATTATAAAATCATCAAATTAATTTGATTTTTTATTAAAGTGTGTAAATTTAATAATATTATTAAAGGATAATTTAATCTACAATAACATATTATAAATCAATAATTAAATAATTTATAAAAACTAGAATAAAGCATCAAAAAATTCTTATTTAATCTAAAAAAATCATGATAAATAGATTTATTAATAAACAATTATTTTCTACTATTGGATCAAACTTGCATCAATCTTAAAAATAAACTCTCGATCAAAGATTAATTCTTGTAGATAAAAATGATAAAATTACTGGAGATATAGATAAATTAACAGCTCACAGAAATGACTATATATTTTCTGAATAAGGAGAAGCTCATAGAGCTTTTTCAGTTTTTTTATTTAATGAAAAAAACTAATTATTACTTCACAAAGTATATATACATGAATTTTTCATTTTTCATTTTTAATATATTTATGGTTTCCTTAACTTACCTATTTTTTAAGAGATCTAATCTAAAAATGACTTTTCCTCTTTTCTGGACCAATACTTGTTGTAGCCATCCTTTGTTTAAAGAAGATGAAATCAAATAAGAATAAGGTAGGTTATTTTGTTTAAGCATGTTGTGGTTAAGCGTTCTTTTATTAATTTTATTTATCAGGATGTAAACTTGCAGCTTAAAGAAGAGTTGATTTCGAATTAAATATAAAAGTTGACTCTATTGATGAATTTAAGCTTGTTGACAAATTTTTATATAAAGCTGAATCATATGATGGATGGGGAGAATATGAATGTAATAGAGCCTATATATTAAAAATATTTTTATTAATGTAATTATAAAAATAGTGGACTATGTCTTCTTTTTAAGAAAATCTTTAAAAGAAGTAAATCCTAATATAGAAGAAATAGAAGAAATTGCTTGGGTAGAAAAAGACCAACTTTAACAATTTTTAAATGAAAAATAATTGAATAAGGTAGAAATTTTTATAAATTAATTATTTATTTTAATAATGATATTATTTTTGTTTATTTATAGAACGAAAAAACAACTCCTTGGTTTTAAAAATTATTGATAATAAATTAATGATGTGGTGGGATAAATTAGAAAAAAATGAACTTTAAGAATTAACAAATATAGAAAAGATTAATTAGAATATACCTTTCTTATGAATATTTTTTTTATTTATTTATTTATAAAATATTTTGAGAATAAAATAATATAAAATAACATTTCTATTTATTATAATATTTAATAGATTTTAATAAAAATTAAAAAAAATTAATTATTTAAAATTAATTACTATTAACATTTAGATATTTTGAGTAATTTGACTAAATCTTTTATTAATATATTGCTTAAAATCATTCTTCTATTTGGATATTTACATTTATAGATAATTATGAATGTGGTCGTAAGCTGTTATCAGATGGACGTTTTTTTTACTTTGTTCTCTTAGGAGCATTAATTTCCTAGAATGAATTTGAATCCAGGGCCTATAATGAAGTATACATTGATTCATTTTCATTATTATTATTATTGATTGATGTAGATGATTATTCTAATTATATTAAGCTATTAAAGCTACTGGCCTTAGGTTATATTTATTTATTACTTTTTTATAATTTTTTTGGAAGACTATAAGTTATTAAAATATATAATATTAATTTGGATATATTTATCTATTTAAATTAAAATTAGATTTTTTACAATTAAGATTCTATGTGAAATTAAGATTACGGAAATTCGGTCAAGTTAATACTTTCTTCTTATATAAATTCTATTTGATTTCTTGATTTCCGGTCCTCTACTTGAGACTTATATCTATCATCTAATTCGTTTTATATAAATCTTTGTTATTAAAGATTGGACGGATGATCTAGGAAAATATATTTTTATAAATATAAAATTTTTCTTTAGATTTTTATAAAAGTACCATTTGACAGCCTAGTCAAGCTTTTTACTCTAAAATTTTAGTCTTCTTCTGTATAGCTAAGGTTTGGAGTTCCAAATTAGGGAATAATATTTTTGTTAGAAATAGAATTACTAATCATTAGATTATTATTATTATTGTTGTTGCTATTCTAATTATTTATTGAAATGGCTTGTATAATTTCTTGAATATTGCGATAGAATATTATTTTTAAAGTAACTTAATTCGTCTATTAATTAATACTTTTAGAAATTTGATTTGTTGGTCCAAGTTTGTGTAATATATTTCTGTTAACTTTTTAATAAAAATCACATCTTTTACTGTAATAGTTAGAAAAATTTTGATTAATCGGTGTATTTTATTGTAAAATGTTTGAAAAGTCTTAATATTATGATTATTATTAAGTTAAAAACACATTACTTATTGGGCTTCTTCCCTTTTTATTTGAGTGAAATTATATAGATTAGGGGGAAAAGTTAAAAATGTTTGCTCCGTATGAATTTCCCCTTTCCTTTGTATATTTTTTAGTATTATTATTTGATCCAAATACCATTTCATACTACTGGTTAATTAATGGCTAGTTAATAGGTATAACAGGACTATAATTTAAAGTATTTTACTATTATTATTATCTTTGTTAATTCATTTGCTATTATTCCAACTATTAGGATTTTATGAAGTTTATTGTAGTTTAAAATTAGTTATCTGGTAATATATCAATATTTATTTAGATTTAAGAATTTAGATCAGCTGTCAAAAATGCATGTCTTAGTAAATTAGTAAAAAATATTCTAAATAGATACATATTTTGAAATACTGAAAAATCACCCGAATCTGCTAACACCATAGGACTTTTTAATGAATTCGCTTATTTAACAATAATTTCTTCAGAATTTAATTAAATTGTTTATCCTGAACTCGGATTATTACTATTTTATTGATTTATATTAAACTAAACTCTATTGATAATTTCTTAGTTAAATTTTGCAGAAATTAAGTCAATAAAAAACTATTTTATATTAAATGTGTAAGTGTTAAATCTTAGCATTTACTAAAGCTGCCTTTGTGAGGAAATAGATTAGGTTTTTTGGTGAGACACTAAAAACAAAAAATGGAACAGATTTTTTAATTCATCTTTTACTTAATATAGGGATTTGATAAGAGGGGTTTACTATTTGAGTTAATTTTCTATATAACCTAATTTTTGTATAGTAAAATCTAGGGCATTTCTTATGCATACTTCATTATCTAAGTATTTGTCTAATTTTTTATCATGCTTTTCTTCATTAAACAAACAGAAGAAACTAATTTCTCCCGTGAAGGGATCACTTATATAAGTATAAATATCTAAGTCTATGCTATGTAGCTATAAATTAATATCGCAATAGGTACAATTTTTTATCAAATCTTGTTTTAAAAACATATACGATTGTTTGCTAGTTTAACTTTTAGATGATACAACATCAAAGTCTTTGGTTGATTCCTATTTATCCATTTTTTTTCTAAGCCACTCTTAGCTTTCTTTGATTTTTTCGTGTAAAATATTGAAAAGGGACATTTATTAATTGGTTTAAGGAATTGTAAATAAGGAATGTCTGCTACTGAGAGTAGTATTTTTTACTTGAGACAATTTAGAAGTAATGGTATTTTTTGTAGTTCCTGTTAAATTTGTATTACTTGTAAATTTTCTTTTTTAAAAGTTGTCATCAACCATACTGTAAGATTTTGTAAGTTTTGACGATTTTCGTTTAATATTTTTTCTTGAAAACCCACTATTATTCATAAACCCATTATTTTTATTATTTAAATTACTAATATTAACAGAATTTATTAGTTTCCAATTACTACAATTATCTTTTCTGGGAGTTTTAATAAAATTATTAATAGTCGTTAAATTATTGTTATTGTTATTGTTGTTGTTGTTGGTATTACTGAAATTATTAGTATTATTTAAAGGAGGGTTAGAAGTACTTAATATATAATTTCCCTAACATTTATGTAAAAAGTTTTCTTTCAATTCTTATTCATTTTTAAAATAAGTTTAATTTGACTAATTATTAAGCTTTAGATCGAAAGTTTCAAATTTTTTATTGTAAGTTATTATAAAGGCGTTAGCTTAAATCTTTTTAAAAATTATTTCATATTTTTTTTTTAAAATTTACCCTTTCATTGCATGCATATATAATAGCTTCAAAGATTTTAATTAACTAAATTTATAATACAGGGTAATGATATATAAGGATATAAAAGAGCATAATTCATAAACACAACTTGAATGACTTAAATTTCCCAAACCAATAATAATCGATACAAATATCAGTGTAGTCTGAAAAAATATAATATAAAACTTGGTAGCAGTAATAGAAAACAAAAACACCAAGCCTATAAGCACTCCAGCTTTTAAATCACCAAATTATTCTGTTAAATATTCTTCTATGATTTATTACTTTCTCGAAAAAATTCCCTATTAATAAAAGATTAATTTTAGCCTAAATTAAAAATCAATATTGCATTGCTTGTAAAAATTAATATAATGAAAAATTTTATTTGTAAATATGATTCACCATAATTTAATCATAAAATATAGTATTACTAATAAAATTTATATATTAAAAAAATTTTATGGTTAAAATTATAAAAGTTGCTATTTTTCAAATTATAATAGGCTATGGTAAATGAGTAGAATTTTTTAATTAATTATAGATTTATTTTCTTAAATTTTAAAATGTAGATACTTTATTATTAGATACTAGAATCCTATATAAAAATATTAAAATAAAGAGTGACAATTATTATTTGATTTATTTGCCTTAGAAGTTGATTTAAATATTTCTAACTATTCAAAAATAATAATGCAATGTATTTATTTTTAACTTAATATTTAATAATTATTTTAGAATTAAATCAATAAAACAAATCATATGTTAAGAAAATTTACACAAAACACATTTTTCATAAATGACTAAAATATTACACTAATTGTGTACTAATCAAGTCAAAAATCAAATAGTTAAAATAAATAAATAAATCTGGAATAAGAATATGATCATTATATATTTTAATTGCAATTTAATATTTAAAAAAGGAATTCTTATCATAAAAATGCATGCTTTTATATAAAAGAAGTATGTTAGAATAACAAAATAATATTAGATTTTACCTAACCAAGAGAAACAAGGACGATTATAGTTGAAATAGTTAATAAACAAGTATGAATAATGTCAAACCAGTTCTTTCTAATTACTAGCATTACAAATCCAATAATAAAAAATAAACTCATTATTAAATTGGCTGAAACTACTCCCAAAGTTTATTTCGAATCATCTACAATAGACTCATAAGATTGCATACAACCATACATAATCCATAGTATATAAAAATATTTATAAATTATAGCTTCCTTTTTTTACTATACATTTCTAAACTAAATTTCTAAATCCTAATTGCAAAATTATAGACTGAACTTGTTCATATTTTTCGACTATTAATTTTGCTTATAATGAACTTTATTTTTATTTATATTTCCCTTTTAATATTAATTTCTGATTTTATTTAGTTATTTTAATTTGATGTTCCTTTCTATAAAATTAATTAATTAATTATATTTTAATTTTATTAAAACCTTTAAATATTTTCTGAATAAACAAATAATATCTCAAATTATTGGAAATATTAAAAATTGTAATAGAATATTTTATTATAGATTTAGGTTAGGTAGAATTATTAAATAAAAATCGGAATATTATAAGGTGTATATATAATATATATATACTTAATAAACTTATAGAAATCTTATTAAATAAACTATTAAATTCAAATTTATTATTAAATTAAATTATATTATATATTTGTGACTATTATTGATTTAATATGAGTTATTTAAATAAACAAATATATTTCTATTTTTAAAACAGTTATTTATTTATTTTAATTTTATAATAGCAACATAGATACTATTACAAGTATACATTATTAAAATCTGATTGTAAAATAGTATATAGTTCTTAATTTTTCATTTATTTTTTAATAAAATATAATTTATCAAATAAATTAAAAACTAATTAATTAAATAAATAATTTACAAATAAAAAAAAAAAATGAGCTTGTATTAGTTAGATTAAGTTGAATAAAACTCAATCAATTTTGGAAGTGTATAAAACTTGAATCATCCTATCTTATCAAAATAAGAAATAGAAAAAACAGAACAAATTGAAGATAAAAAACTAGGAAATGCTTTTTAATAATAATTAGAATAAATTAAAAATATGGAGAAAGAAGGGTAACTGGCCTAAGCAATCTAAGAATTAAAATCCTTATAAGAGAAAACCTCTGATAAATAATAAGTAAATATTCTTAATAAAAAAATCAAAAGAAATTTGGAAATCTTAAGACACAATTTACAAATCAAATAAAAAAATGAAGAAACTTAATGTATATTATATTTTATTGTTTTTATTAGCGATTCTCCCTTATTTTAATTATCCATACTTTTTTTTTTAATATAAAGAGAAAAGCCAATAGGAATTATAATAATAAAGTTCTAGTGACTTAGATGGAGAAGAGTATATAATTATTTAAAAATACGAAAATTAGGAATTTCATATCAATGTTAAATAAATAACTGATTTATAATAATAAAAATAAATTATAGTCGAATTTTTTATTGAAGAAAAGAAAGAATTCTAAACCTAAGTTTTTGAAGGAGATAAATTATTTCAACTTTGCAATGAAATATTTAAATACTACTCGAATAGAATGATATTTAAGAATTTTTCCCGAGATTTTTTACTCTTCCAATACTAAAATAAGGGAAAATAAATTTTTTATTTACCTAAAATAATAGCTGAAGAGGGCATAAAGTATGTTGTTGAATATGCTTTGGGAAATAACTTAAAATTAAATATGTAAGAATTAGAATAAATTAATAAAACTGGATATATTGAGGAAGAAGATGAACAACAAAATAACTAAGAAATAGATGAAAACGCAACCATAGTAGAAAATGATTTTTCAAGTATTTTAGAGTCTTTTAATTCTACTCAAGGGAATACTTTTAAACAAAAGATATAGGGAGAACTTGATACGATTAGATTTTTTAAAATAAAGATATCATAATTTTACAAGATTTAACTTCAGGAGGACAAGGTTCTATCACACTTGCTTACTCAACAAAGGAATTGACGTTTCTCGTTATAAAGGTAAACCCATTATTTTTATTAGTTCCAAAAAATATAACTAAAATATATTAAAAATGTAAATACAAGAGCTATTTTGAAGAAATAACATTTAAAATGGAATAAAACTTGTACAATTTAATTGAAGAGTATTCACTAAATGATTTAATCATGAAAAGAAGAGAAGTAGACGAATAAAGCCAAGTGATAGTTTTAGAAAGGGGAGCTTGTGACTTATAGCAATTCTGTAAAATAAGGGCGGAGTAAGAAATTCCTTTGATGTGGGAAGAAATCGCTTATATATTTTAAAGAATTCTATTTTTTATGGATAAATTTCATGAAAAAGGATTTTCTTTATGTGATATTAAGCCAAACAACGTCATTGTTTAGTATAATGAAACCAAAACCGTACTTCACCTTTATTTAACAGATGTAGGATCTATATACAAGCATAACGACGAATAAACCTAATATCCAATCGCAGCAACACATTCCTTTTTCGATACAGAACTTTTAAATAAAGTATGACCTATGCCAATATATAATGTTTAGCAAATAATAAAATTAAAATAATTTAGGTTAAATCCCAATTCAGAGAGTATACAGAAACAGAAATGATTTATTCAGAATTGTTTACTTTGGCCAGAACTATGCAGTTTTGTATTCATCCGTACCCAAAAGATGAAATTTTAAAAAAACATAATATTTCAAAATTCTTTTAAACTTATGGAGGAAGTAACTAATCTTAAAATAGTTCGAGTATGGCCATTTTTGAAGAGCCTTTTGCAAATCTACTTAAAAGAATTCTCTTAGAACAGCCTGCTTCTGCACAAAATAAATCTTCTTTAGATCCCTCAGTTTTTAATTATAAATATATTTAACAAGAATTTTAAAAAATTTATAACGAAAGGCTGGAAAAAAACAAAAAAATGGACAAAGAAATCCACCATGTCTTAGAAATGGACAATAAAATTAGAGAATGGTAAAACAGCCAAATTAAGAAAAAAGATTATTCACAGTATAGTTTAATTCAGCTGCAATAGGAATTCTAGTTCCTTTACGAGTATCAACTATATGAAAATGCGGAAATAGTTGGAAAAATAACGATTGATAAAATGGAAGAATATAGAAATTAAAACCAAGAAAATTAAAATGATCACTAATTTATTTTACCATTTTATGTAGCAGTAATGAACTATACATTCCCTCTGTGTGCGTTAGGAAAAGATAAAGAAGTTATACAATTATTCAAAAAATATACTGCTGAAATAGAAGGCACTTCATAAATAAAATAATTTAAAGTTATACAAATTTACTAATATTGATTTTATTTTTATAGTATAACTTCAAAAAGACTTTAAATTTGCAAAAAAATGTCAACATTTATAAGGAAATGGAACCCATGTTTCTCCTTACTATATATTATCTCTTATGTATTTGAATATGGGTGACATTTATAGAAAGTATGGATATTATGAAGAATCTATAGAAAAGTCACAAAGAGCAATTAACATACTGGATGATGTAATTAAAATAATATTAATGAATAACGATAATGAAACTTACTATTTTTTTATTATAACTCAATTAAAAGATCATAAGAGAATAAAAAGAAAAAACTTGTATAGAAGTTATTAATTCAAAGCATATTTCAATATAGGTGCTGTTTTAAGGAGTTAATAAAAATATGAATAATGTGAAACCTATTACTAAGATTTGAAGAAAAAAATAGAAGTAACAAATAAAATAATTCAATATTATGTAAACCTCTCAATAAATAATGATGATTAATATTTCTAAGGATAAAGATAAAAATGATGAGATATATCCAAAAATTATATCAGTTATAGCTGAATTGTATTCTAATTAAAATAAATTAGACGAGGCAGAATAGTGGTTTTTAGAAGCTAAGGATATTTTTGATGTATCAATTATAATATTATTGAATATAGGATTTTTTTTCTTGTCATTAAAAATTATAAATATTTTAGGAAATGTATAAAGGAAAAAAAAAGAATTTAGACTATGGGCAATTATTTAATAACTTGGGAATGGTATATGATTAGAAAAAAGATATTGAAAAAGCTGTGGAATGTTATGAAAAATCATTAGCTATAAAAATTGTAATATAAATTAAATTAAATTTATATTACAATTTCACCATTTTGTAGGAAATTCTAGGCTAAAATTGCATTGAGGTTGCTACAACTTATAATAACATTGCTATTGTACATCATAATAGTGGAGATTACGAAAAGGCCGAATAAAACTATCTTAAGTGCTTAGGAATTAAAGAAGTAGAAAATGAATTATTCTTTTCTTTAATTAATATTATTGAAGTATATTTATATAAATTTTATGAATTAGAAATACTATGGAAACGAAGCCATTTAATTAACAGGTACTTTAAATAATATGTCTGTGTTGTACTTAAAATTGGAGTAAAATGAAAAAGCTGCTGAATTCGTGAAGAAGTCTCACAAAATCAGACTTAAAGTTCTTGGAAAGGAGCATTCAATGACTCAAAATACTTTAAAATAATTTTTAAAGTTTTACTCATAAGAAGAAGAGCAAAAACTGTACGAGGAGGTTCAATAAGAGCTCAATAACGGGGAGAAAAATAATATTTGAAAGAAAATCAAAATAATTAAATTTATTATATATTAATATTTTTATATAAATTAGCTATTCATTAGTATAATTAAAATTACGATAAAATAAATTTTTTTATTTTTATAAATATTATAATTAAAAAATATATCAATATATTATGCAATTTGGTTTCACTCTTCTATATTCATTTGTGAATACGTCAAACTTAAACTTCGAATGGTAAAATCAATTAAATTTCCTGAGCTACTTAGTCGCTTGGGAGATTTAGAATTTTTAGGGTTTGTTTATTAGAGTTAATCGAAATCAAAGTTTTAATCGTATTAATCGTCATTATCTTCAGTAAATATGACTTCTGTTTTAGATATAGTGCTATTGTTGATATTGTTATTCTATTCTAATTATTTTTAAATGGTTTCATCTTTTTCTAATTTTATCTAATTTTGTTCGATTTCTTGCAGTTCTAACAGTTTTTATTTTTATTTCTACTAAAGTTTTTCTAACAAAATTTCATTTTTTTGCTTGTTTTCTATTCTTCTTCTTTCCAAAATATTAAGCTCTTGGCTTTTTATTTTTTACAATAAGCCCTATTAGTTAGAATTAAATAATTTTAATAATGACTTTTATCTTTAATTCGATTGGTTGTTTTCTAAAAGTAATCTATAAGAGTATGGAAGCTATTGATGTTACTCTGTTTAAATGTTTATACTTCGTTAAAATTCATTTTAGTTCAAAATGCTATTATTTTCAGAAATATGTACATTCTCTTTATTATTATATTAAATTGAAATATCTAACTACTTTATATCTTAAATCAATTGTTGTTTTTTGATTTTTTAAATATCGATAAAATTAATTTTTGGTTATTATTTTTCTATTTTCGATTCGATATTTTCCATTTCTTTAACATTTAGTTATGATTTTTTATAAATTTACCCATTTTTTTAAGATATCATTGCCATTTCATTTTAAGAACTCTCATTAGTTCTACTTGTAACAGAGCCAGATATATTAATACTACTATTGCTAAGAGGCCTGTATTTTTTGGTACTATTTAATTCAGGTTTAAAAGTGTATTCTCTCGATTTTTAAACTTCTTTCTACTCTTGCACATATATTTAATATTCTTCTTTCATTAATTTATTTTATCGTTAATCTTCTATGTAATCTGAAATTGATTTATCTAGTCCCAGTTTACTTTTAACTCCTTCATATTTTTTCTAATTTTGTATAACTTAAGGCCTGAATAGTAAATGTCTTTATTCTTCTTTCTATTTACTTTCACTTATTTTGTTTAATTTGGATTATGTCTAAGGTTTTACTTTATCTTTGCACAAGTCATTTAAGCTCCTATTTTATCTTTTTCCTTCAATTGAAAATATTTAGTTATTCATTTAAATTATTTTATATGTTATTTATACCTTTTTCTGTAATTTTGGGGGTATTTTTCATTTTTGATTACTCTGCATCTATCAATTACTATACTTTTTATTATTTTTTTTTAAGAATTCTTACTATCTTTGAATAAAAGATTTTTATGGTATGTTTTCTTTAGAATTTTGAGATATGTTGTTTTTCCTTAAATTTTGCATGAATTACTTTTTTATTACATAAAGGGTGGTTTTCTTTATTTTTTTAAATTTTTTTATTATTACCATTTTAGTTTAAATAGTCCTAAAGTTCTTTATTTTATATTTATAATATTTTCATCTATTCTTTTTACTTATCCTATTCTTGAATATTGTAGGGTTTATTATTTTAAAAAGATTTGTAATATCCTTTAAAATTTTATTGCAAGGTAAACTTGATCTACTTCTATTAAGTAAATTTTATGATATATTGCTAAATTGTTATGAATTTTATTAACATTAATTAGAGTTAGTTTTTATTTAATATTCATTCGACTATTAAAACTAATATATAATTTCATTACTGCATTACTCATTAGATTATTATTTTATGCAATTTTCGTTAATATATTTATTATCTTGTATTATCTCTTCATTAAATAATGATACTGGGGGCTATGAATTAGAGAATAGGCTTCCTGATCTTTTGAATAAGTTGTCTGATAAATTAAAATTTGACTTGCTTTATTACTCATTACTGTTGTTATATCTTATACTCTCGTTTGAATTTTAAAATATTATTTTTTTTTATTAAATTCTTCTAAAAATTATTCAATATCAAACGATTTATTTTGTTCTTTATTCTATTTTTCAGAGGAATATTTTATATTAACATCCTAGTCATTCTAATATTCCTCAAAAGAATTGTCAATTTCATATTAATTAGAATTATTATTTATTAATTTTTCCTCATTACTGCTATTTTTGGGGCTAATTTTCTTTAAACATAAACTTTCCTCAACTTGATTACTAATAGCTGAAGAATGTTGTTTATCACTATTTGGTGAAGCTTTAAAGCTTGATACCACTTTGGGAGATTTAGGCATATATAATGTATTAAGATTTTAAAAGGCTTGAAGAGCTTCTAATTTAGAAATTTAGCCTTCTTTCATTTTATTAGCAATATCTACTAAAACATTCATTGTAATATTTTTTTTTTATTTACAATCACTTTAATATTTGTTATTTTAAGTAAATTATTTGATTTCAAAATTTTAACAGTTTATCAAAGGCTTATTAAAGATTATTGTACTCAAAATGTTTATTTTAATAAAGAAAATATACTTATTAATATATATATATATGTTCAAATTTCTTTTATCGCTCGTGTCTTTTTATATTCTTAATTAGAGTTATTTAATATATAACCATATATTATATAGCATAGTAACTAAAATTTAATTTCAAAATTTATAAATAAAGATAGCTTTAATATAATAATTATATGAATACATACTTCTATTATGTTAATAAACATTAAAAACAATCCAGAGCCAAATGAAACCCAAAATAGATTTACAACCCATTAATTTTATTTTATTTTATTTATGTCATTTCCTTTTTTGTTAAAAATATCGTTTTCCTTTATTAAACTCATATATGTTATACTAGTCCACCATATACTACAAATCTAATTAATAATAATCTATATTTTAATAATTTATAAAATAATATCTATCATAATATTGTATTTACCAACTTAATACCTTTACTAAATGCATCAGAAAAAAAATTTTTTATGCAATTGTCTTAAATTGATTATACAAAATACACACTTTCATTTTTAATAAATATTAGATCTAAAAGGCTAACAAACATTCCGATTGGTATTTTATAAATATAACTTAAAATTTTTCTTTCTATTTTACTTTTATCGCATTTATACTAATAAGTTAATTCAATTAATCCATAAATAATTATTTGGAATATATTCAATAATATCCCTATAATAAATATAAATATTCCTGGTGAATAATATGCTAAGTCATTGCATAAATGATACATAACTGGTATATGTAAATAATGTAAAATTATTAAAATGCAAATAAATAATTTCTATACAAATATTTTAGGAATTGTTAAAGAATTTTGCCTTTAAAGTTATTTTTATTCATCTTCATTATTGAGTAAAGCTTAATATTTATATAAATCCCTGCTAAATTATTTTATAATTCCAAGTTGAAATCTGCATAATTTTACTTAAATAAATTAACCTAATATTGTAAAAAAAATTTGTATTTTATTTACGGATTGGCTACAAACAATTAACTATTTAAGTCAAGCTATCTCCATTATACTTATTTTCTAGATTTAATCATGTTACTATTGAAATTTATTTCGTAAATATTATAATTAACCTAAAAAATAAATATAAAATAATTATGTATGAATAAAATTATATACATATAATTTACAAGAATTATAGAGGCACTTGAAAAAAATAAAGATACATATGTTAATTTATCAAAATTCTATTTATTAGCAATAATATTGCCCAAATATATAACTGCAAAGGGTAGATTTTCATAAATAAGTTCAATTATTTCTTTTTGTATTAGTAAGGAGATAAAATTAGAATTTTTAGAATATTAATAAATCCAAAATGTTCTATATGTAAAACTATTGCTATAATCAAGAGTATTTAATCTTTTTTGTTAAACTAGTTTACTTTTCAGTTACCATTAAATTTTTTAATAACTAATACGAGTATACTCTATCTATTATGATCCCAAAAATAAGAAATAAAACTATAACGATAAAATAAGCAGAGTAGTATGAATTTTCAAATATATAATTTATTTCTTTTCCCAAGAATATGAAATCTGTAGCTGCATCAACATAATGAAAAAGGAATTTTATTACAAAAACTAATATCTTAAATATTCTTTATAATTTTTCTTTCATTGCTATTTTTATTTTTTTTATTATTATTTTATAATTAACCACATAGAATATTAATTTATTTTGTTATATATTTAATACCACTCTTTTATTTATTGCTTCTTATTTCATATAAAAAATAGATACATACAATAATTTAAAAATTAACCAATAAAATATGATGCTAGATAAATATTTTCCTTTAATAAATTAAATTTTTCTTATTTTTTAAATTATTCTTTATTTATATATATGGTATCGTTTTTGTAATGATAACTATAAATTATGCATGAATAATATTAATTTTTTTATTTTAATATTGCCAATATATATTTCCACAAATTAAATGTCATTGAAATATAATTTCTAGCTACCCAATAATTTTTAATAAAATATAATAAATCATAAGCTAATAAACTATTAATTAATCACTATATTATATTGATAATAAAAAAAAAAAAAAATATTTTAATTAATAAATAAATAGCCAATCAGTAAGTATTCAATACATAGTTACAATCATAATGTACAATTCTCCCCTCAATAGAAAAAAATCATCTCACACTTCTCCAAAAAGCAGTCCAAAAGGATCAAAATAAAATGTGTTTTAATAAATGAAAACCCCCAAATGTTAAATATAGGATCATAATTTACCTATCACAGAGATTTGTACAGACATATAATAGCCTAATAATTATTTACGATTGTTGTGCAAAAAATGTTTGGAAACTAAATAAAATTAACAAATCAAAACAGAAAATTTAATATCTTTTATTCTAAATCTTCATAGTCAGCTCGAATTGCACTAAACATAGAGCAGTAAAAACATGCAACCTGATAGTGCTGAATATAAGAGAATTTAATCAGCAGAAACATATATTTAATAAGTAAAGGGAGACTTGATAAAGAAAATAGAAAAAATAGCTTAAAATTCTACTTTCATTAATTCAAATGTCTAACCTCTTTTTAAAGCTACATCAGATTTAATAAATAGTGAATAAATGAATTAATAAGAAATAAAACTTAAGTATTCTATGATGATAAACTTGATTAAAAATTCTGATTATGTAAAAAATTATAAAAATATAACCAACAAATAAAACTATAAAAATTTATTTTTTTTTTATTAAAATTATAATTAAGATTAAAAATTTAAATATAGTTATAAATATTTGATGGAAACATTCAAATTGCTTCACCTGAATTATCATAAGATGAGTCTAAAAATATAACTAACTATATCTGGAATGTGTAAAATGTATTTACTTCCTTATATAAAATTATAAGCAGCGCCTCTTCCATTAATACTATATAATAATCACTTTAAATGCTAAGTTAAAAAGTAATAATAATTTATTTATCCATTCTAGTAAAAATTAAAAAATTATTATTTTACAGACTTTAGAGAATACACCTAAATCATAGAGTGTTGATAGCACAGAATTAATAAAAGTGTAATAAGAAAACACAGAAGTAAATAATATTTATTTTTTGATTTAGTCTAGATTATAAAAACAAACTTATTTAGTTATAATCAAAAATTGATGATTTAGAATA
Organism: Miamiensis avidus; assembly: GCA_037039885.1. Classification (NCBI taxonomy): domain Eukaryota; phylum Ciliophora; class Oligohymenophorea; order Philasterida; family Glauconematidae; genus Miamiensis; species Miamiensis avidus. The sequence goes on from JAWVGU010000208.1 coordinate 1,097,578, forward strand.
AGAATTTATTGATTTTGAGACTTAGCATAAAAATAGAGTAAACTTAAACTTTAAAGTATAATTTAATTCTAAATTTTATAAAAAAATAAAAGACCAATATAATTATCTCTGAAAATGAGAGACTTAATGAATCAGTTTAATTTAAATAAAAAGAAATTAATATGGTAAACATTTATAAAAATATTATATGTTAAATTAATAAAAAAAATAATAAAATTATTAGATAACACAACAATTATAATAAATGCAATAAGAAAAAGAAAGTACTTCTGAAAGTTCTATTGCTTTATAATACGAATCTAGAATTGATTTTTTAACTAATGAAATAGATAGATTAAATACAGCATTATCATTTAAGAGCAAATAAGTTTAGTGTAATAAATAAATATGAACTATATTTAAAACAATATAATGCTAATTTATAAATAGATCGAATGCCTAAAAGAAGTTCTGTAGAAATTTCATAGATGCAGTCCAGCTACTTGAGATAGATTGATTGTTTGAATCTAGAAATAAACAGACTCAATTCTATAATAAAATATAAATCTGAAGAATATTTACTCTTGCAATAAAGATATAAGCAAAATAGCAGTTCTGATTTAGGAAGTAACCATGAATTGTCATAAATTATTAAGTATGAAGATAGAATAAGTAAATATGAATGATATTAGTATGATGATTTAATTTTATTAATTATTTAACATTGTATTTTAGAATAACTTATGGAAGAAGTAAGGGTTTTAGAACTAGATAAAATGAGAAAATCAAGGGATATATTTTCTGCAGATAAGAATAATGATACTTTAAATCAGGGTTCCGGTGTTAAAAACCCTTTGTTCACCAATAAGACTATTTATTCTCAAGAAGATCTAGAATAAGATGACGATGATGATGAAGAAGAAGACGATAATTCGGATGGATACATAAAATAAAATTTTAAATAATTGAAGTTATAATTAGAAATAAATAATAAAGAAAATGAATAATTAAAAAGTGAAAATTAAAATCTAAAAGAATAACTAAAGCTAGTTTTAAATGACAATATTGAACCTTAAATTTAAAACTGTGAAGTTTAATTGGGTAAAATAAAGATTAATAAATTAAAATATTAAAATTCAAATTTGTTTATTTATTTCTATAATATAGATTACATTAAATCAGAACTCATAAAATGCTAATCATAAAAAAGAAAATTGAATCCAAAACCATAACTTAAAAAAATCAATTGAGAAAATAATTGTTAGAATCAAAAATAGAAAGTTTATCAAGGTATAGTATTTAATATTATTTTAAAATTTAATTAAAAATCGAATCAAATTAAAAATACAATAATTTTAGTGAAATATAAAAACTATAAGATTTATTGAAGCATAGATCAAAGGAAGTGGATTTACTTAAAGAGAAAGTAAATGTGCAAGATAGAGAGTTTAGTATACTATATTTTTATAATTTTTTTAATTATTATTTTGATTTAAATTCATATTTATTATTAGGATAGAATATATAAACTTTGTGAAAATTACAATACACTATTATATTATATTGTTAGGAAACATAATAAATTACAATAGATTGAAATATATTTATTTAATATATATAATTATAAATCAACATCTTATATATTTACATTTTAAAACAAATAAAATAATATTTTCAGTCATAAAATAAAGGAAAATTAGCATTTACCATTTTTAAAGGTAGCAAAATTTGATTTATCACCGCAGTTTTTTCATAGTTTCTCCGAATTATTCCTTTATAAATTAAATAAATTCCTTATATTCCTTACAAAATTGCAGAGCTATAACTATTTCCTAAAAATTAAATGCCATTAAGGTTTTTATATCTGCTGTTATAAAAACATTTAATATAATTGCTATTATATTCCATTATTTTATTAATTTATAAGGCTAATACAAATCCTAGAATTCCTACACTTATAAAAAAAACTCCTGTTCCAATCATTACTCTAAAGAATTAAATTATGATTATATAATTTTAATGCAATTTTATAATTATTAGAATTATATAATTTTACTTATGATTTGTCCAAAAATTTTCAGAAAAATAGATTAACGCAGGTATAAATACCAAAACTACAGAATAAAATATACCAAATCTGATAAATTATATTTCGCACTATTTATTTAGAGTTTAAGCAAATATATAGATACCATGAATGCCAATTAGAATTGACAAATACAAGAATAAACAGCAAATTATATGTTCTACTTTTTCTTTAACATGTTAATCTTTTTAATTTTCATTTTCTTTTGAATCTGATATATACAATGTTTTTCTAATATTTGATGCTGAACTTGCAATATTTATATTTGCCGGTCGAATAAAATGAATTTATGGAATATCTTATTCCTCTTCCGTTTTTTCTTCTTATATATATAATGGAGAGTATTCTACTCTAAGCATTGTCAATATTTTATTTATTAAGGTTAAAAAAAAGTGTTATTTTTAATATTATTTAATTTAAAGAAATGAGTTGGTATGTTATTATTTTTATTTTTCTGAAGAATTATTACCTAACATTTGTAATAAATTCATAATATATAAAAATATATTAATCTAATCAGTAGATGTTTAGGAATTTATTGAATCAGTATACAATCTAATTCTATAATAATTCATGCATTTAGTTTGAAAATAATATTTGAAATTATTATTGAAAACCATTGTATAAATATTTCATTTAATTTAAATAACTCATATTTAAATTGTTTATATTATTTTTATTTAATTAATAGATTATTATAAAAAAATAAAAAATGTAATCCGTGGGAGTATTGATCTCCCGTCATGTGCGTGTTAGGCACATATTCTACCATTAAAATAACGGATTTTCTTGATAAAAAATATAAAAACTAAATCGAAGTCCAAATTTCATCTTTATATATAATAACGCCAAATAATTTAATTCATTATATAACTCTTAATTAAAAATAAAAATATGTCTTTATTGATATTGCAAATATTAAACTATTATATTAATTTAAAAAATTCACTATATTTCTGACTCAGAAAATGTGGTAATAATAATTAAATCTGATTAAAAAATAATAATATATACTATTTCAATAAACCAATTTAAAATTATAAATAATTTAAAAACAAAATACAAAACCTAATATAAAAAAATTTAAATTAATGTTAATTAATAAAAAGACACTTTTATATTTATCAATGGGAATAGCTCCCCCTCTAGCCTTCTTATTATATAAGGGTAACATTATACTTTTTAGTATAGTATTTCCTTTGCTTATAATCTTATTCCTAGGATACTAGAGATAAGTTGAAAATAAATAGATAAAAAAACATAACTAAACTCATAACATAGAATTTAAATCTATGGAGTAAGCACTTTAACTGTAGCTATCCGGATAAAACATAGAAGCCCTATAAATATTTAATTAAATTATAAAAGAAAATCCTGAAAATGACTTAGCTTTATATTATAAGGCTGAATCTCTGGCAGCATTACATGATTTTGAAAAAGCTGTATAATTTTATAAATTGGCAATCGAAAAAAATAAAAAACCTTAAATTAATATAGAAGTACTAATGGGCTTGGGAAATGCTTATTAAAAAATGAAAAAATTTGATTTAGCATTAGAATAATATAACAAGTGTTTAGAAATCGATAATAAATATAGATTGGCTCATTTTAACATTGGAATAACTTATAATCATTTAAATTAGTGGGATAAATCTATCGAAAACTTTGATAAAGCAATTGAATACGGATTAAAGGAAGCTTATATTCATAAGGTAAATTTATTTGATAATTTAATGTATGCATTTATAATATTAAATTTTGTATAGGGTCTAACTCTCTAGAAAACGAATAGATCTGAAGAAGCTATACCTGTATATGATAAGGTCATTAGTAAATATCCAGATAATCCCTCATTTTATTTCTATAAAAGTTTTGCTTTGGTGCAGCTTTAAAAATTGGAAGAAGCTATTTAATGTTTCGATAAAGTTATTTAATTAGACCCTGAAAATTAAGAAGCATATATAAGAAAAGAAAGTCTATTAAATATGTAAGGAGAAGTTGAAAAGCTAAAAGAATTTTAATTAATTATGAAATAAAAAAAAATCTAACCTTAGATAAATGTTTGAATGCTACTTATTTCTTTTATTCTAAAAATTGATTATTTAGTATTGAAAAATTATATTATTATTATTAAACATTCTTATTTAAATTTTAATAAAAATGACACTGTTTTTAAAATAACCATTCTACTGATATTAAAATATCTAAATTTAATTTCTAATGTATTTCTAATATATTATTGAGATCTAATTTTTTATTGTAATAAACAAGGAGATTTTTCTTTATTTTGCATAAAAAAAAATTAGTAAATAATACAGAATTAATAACAAAATTAATAAATAAAAAATATGAAAGTTTTATTAATAGTTCTTTTGATAACTTTAATAAATAACGTCTAATCTAAATTTGGATTTGATGGAGATGTCATCAAGTGCTTGAATTAAACAGTAATAGCAGCTAAAAATGTCATTGGATATCTTTAACAATAAGAATTAGGTATTTTATAAATCTTAAATATAAGTGTAAAAGGAAAATTTTAATCTAATTATAGGAGTTGATAGTGTTGTGAGTGAAACTCAATTACTTTAAGTAATCTCTGATATTAAGCCTGTATTGAGTAATTGTAAATTTCATATAGCAATTCCTTCTAACCCTGAAAAATGCATCTAAGAAGGAATACACGAGTTTAAAAACATTCTTCACTTATTTGAAAAACATGATTATGCATCAATCACTAAAGAATTCATTTCTACCTTATAAAATATTATGCGTGATTGCCACTCCAAAAAAACTAATTTAAAAGTATATTAATTTTAATATACTTTAAGCACCATAATAATTAATAATTTATATTTTTTATAGTAAAGTAAAGTAAAGATTAATAACTATGAAAATATTTTTTCAATGTTTGAAAAATTGGATAAATTATTTATGTCTGGTAGTTATATGGGATGTTCTGGATAAACAATTTAATAAACCCAATAAATAATAGGTTATATGAGTTAGTACAAATAACCCAGCATCTCTTTAACAAATAGTTTAGAGTAACTTTCACAAAATGCTCAATAATGTTCCCATTAACTTAGTTAGAATCCTTAATGCTAAAATGATATTCAATAAATATCAAGTTAATCTATGCAATTAAGTACTGCAATAAAATTATATGATACAAATTAAATGGAGTATTACTTTATATAATTAAATAATTATGAATAGCAAGCAGAATAAAATTGTTAGATTTGAAGTTATTGAATTGAGGTTAACAATTAAATTTATTTTGAAAATTAAATTTAGATTGATTATTATAAAATATTAATTATTTCCACTGAATATATAAAATAAACTATTAGAAATCTATCCAATTTAGGTTTTTAAATTAAAAATAAGTAAATATCTTTCACTTACACCTAATATAATCTAAAAATTATTTCTGCTAAATAGCAAATATAACTATTGAACAATTCACAAAATATATTCAAATTTTTAATAAATATTATTTAATTAAATAATATATTTTTTTATTTTAGCATTGTTATGTCATTTCATATTGATACCCCTTTATATCCTAATAATATATAATTCAAATTTTGAATAAATATGTATTTTTTATCCAAAAAATTATAATTAATTATACCATAATAAATTATATATAGTAAATCCTACTTAAAATATATGTAAAATCTAAATGGTTAGTAAACTATAACTTATTCTGTATAAACTAATATTTATAAATCATTTTAAAATATTATTAGATTTAAATATAATATATTCTTTTGAATAAATTAATTATGTATTATTAATTATATACGAAATAATTAAATTTGTAAATAATTTTAATTAATTTTATTATTAAATTTTACATTTTTAATTTTAATATGTAAAGCCTTCTTAAACATTTTTAAATAATTAAAAATGTTGAGTCTTTAAAAAATATTTAATAATAATTATACTAATTTTTAATAAAATATAATTAATTGAATATATATTTTTAATTTAATAAGATATAAATTACACTTATTAATTATTAAATGAGAGATTAATTATTATTTAATTATTTAATAAAAATCTTAAATATTAGTCGATCAAATATTTAAAAAAATGAAGAGTCTGTAATATATTATAAATAATAATAAAGATGAACAAACATGAAGAAGTCTAATTATCCGATGAAAACACTTCTTGAGAAAGAGTCTTGTAAATAATAATTTATTAATTTAAATTATTTATACTTTTGAATGATGCAACATTTAAATCACTCCACTATTAAAGATTTATCTTATTGATTATAAAATTTACAAAAATCTGACTTAAACTATAAAAATATTATTATTATTGAAAAATAATTTATTCATTTTTTTAATTATAAATAGGATACATATTTTTGAAACTCCTCATTAATAGTTGATTGCGTGTAAAAATGGTAAAATTACTTATTTATATTATTTAAATATCTAACTATTATTTGCGATGATGAAAATGTTTCACTCGCCGAACTTATAAGGTTTACCTTATATGCTGATTCTCTATTTTGCCTCTGATACAATTATATTTTAAACATCAATAAAACTATTTATTAATAATTTAATTAAAATAGAATACCAATATGTTAAACTCATCATAATCTGATTTAAATCATCTTGGACCCAAAAATTAATGTAAAAAAACTAATAAACTCTATATATATATATTATACGAAGATGAAAATGTTTCACTCGCCGAACTTATAAGGTTTACCTTATATGCTGATTTGAATTTTGCCTTGACTGAAATATTCTATATAATAAATTCCCCAATTAAATATTAATATAAATTAAACCATTAAATAGATGTAAGAAGATTTTAGAAGAAAATTTATGAAAATCTTACATATAAGCTTAATAAAAGTAATTAAATTAATTAAAATTATAAATATAAATGATGAAAATGTTTCACTCGCCGAACTTATAAGGTTTACCTTATATGCTGATTTGAATTTTGCCTTGACTGAAATATTCTATATAATAAATTCCCCAATTAAATATTAATATAAATTAAACCATTAAATAGATGTATGAAGATTTAGGAGGAAAATTTATGAAAATCTTACATATAAGCTGAATAAAAGTAATTAAATTAATTATAATTATAAATATAAATGATGAAAATGTTTCACTCGCCGAACTTATAAGGTTTACCTTATATGCTGATTTGAATTTTGCCTTGACTGAAATATTCTATATAATAAATTCCCCAATTAAATATTAATATAAATTTAACCATTAAATAGATGTAAGAAGATTTAGGAGGAAAATAAGAGATAGTCATATATATCAGCTGAATAAAAGTAATTAAATTAATTATAATTATAAATATAAATGATGAAAATGTTTCACTCGCCGAACTTATAAGGTTTACCTTATATGCTGATTTGAATTTTGCCTTGACTGAATATCATATACTATATATCATTTATATTTCTTATCATTAATAAATTAATTTTTAATCAAAGGTGATTAATGCACAACAAGCTTACTTTGGTGATAAATAAAATAAAACTATTTGATTTTTATATATATTTATTTAATTACTTTATTATAATTTGTATATTTATATATATTTTAATATTTAATTTCCTAAAAATTGTATTAATTTAATCTTATACACATTTACCTTTTTCTCTTCCTATTTTATAATTAAATTTAATTTGAATTACCTATATATATTTCAAAGATATTTTCTTTAATAGTATAAGATTACATAAATATATATGTAAAAATGATAATAATAATATATGATATTATAATAGAGATAAATTAACTTCAAATTCAATATAATTGATAATTTTTAAATATTAATATAATTAAAATATAAAAAGGCACATTAATTTATTTTAAAAAAAAGCTTGCCGCCACTGAGATTCGAACTCAGGTTGGCAGATTATGAGACTGCTATACTAACCAACTATAATATGGCAGCAATTATTGATATTTTTAATTTACCTTAGCTCATTTTTATTATTTTTTTACTATTTAATAATTAAATTAAATATGAATATTTATTTTGTATAATTTTGTCTATGTTACTTACATAATTTTATAAAATTATAAATTTATTAACAATTTTTAATAAAATATTATTTTATAAATAAATAAATCTACTATTTTTAACACATTGGAAAAAAATAATTTGAAAAAAGAATTATTTAAAAAAAGCTTGCCGCCACTGAGATTCGAACTCAGGTTGGCAGATTATGAGACTGCTATACTAACCAACTATAATATGGCAGCAATTATTGATATTATTTTATTTGAAAGAAAGATCTTTTTTCATTATTCAATTTATAAATAAGTTACTAAGCAACTGTATTTTTATTTTTAATATGATTAAATATTTCATTTGATTAGCATTGTATAATAAATTAATTTGTATTATTTTTTTTTTATTGATACAAAATAAATGATAAAAAAGCTTGCCGCCACTGAGATTCGAACTCAGGTTGGCAGATTATGAGACTGCTATACTAACCAACTATAATATGGCAGCAATTATTGATATTTTATCTGAGCTATTAGATTTCTTAAATAATCAATCAATTTTTATATAATATTATATATTATTTAAAATAAATTTTTTAGCACCTTACTTTATAGTTAATAAATATTATAAGATGATATAATGAATAATGTAAAGTATAATGTTAATTTTAATATATGAGATTGCTTTAACTTCTAACTTAATTAATATTTATATTTATTAAATACTGAAATTTAAAGAATTCAAGTTTGAATATTTAATGAAAAGAGATTTTTTATATTATACTCTCACTCATAAATTATTAATTAACAAAAATTTTCTGAAATAAAAAAATATTAATTAAAAAAAAAAATACCAAACAACCCGTTTACATTTTTTCTAAATAGCATTAAAATTATAAAGAAATAAAGAAAAATAAAAATTTTGTAACAATAAAGCACGAATTAATAATGAAATCAGTAAAAATTAGATTTTATTAAAATTATATTACTGTCTGTTACATAATGTTATAATTAATTAATTCTACATTACAGTAGTGAGCAATTTTTGAAATAATATAAATAAATTTCAGTATTTCTTATTTATTATAATATATAGTTGTCAGAAGCTATTGCGAAGCACAAAATACCTTTAGATTCTGAGACTGCCTTATTTGTAAATAAGAGAAGAGTTTCAGTAATAGATCAAGTGCCTTTGCATTTTTAAAATATTACTGTGTTAGATTTATGTGATAATCAAATAGATTCGTTGAAGGGAATAGAATAATTTTAAAATCTACGAGAACTTTATTTGACAAATAACGAAGTAAAATATTAAAATTAAATTATTTCAATAATATTATAATTAATTAATTTGTAGATTTCAGACTTTAATAATTTATTTCAACTGAAATATACCCCTTAAATTGAAAAATTAAATTTTTAAAAAAATCCAATTTCCAACCTTGATAATTATAGTAATATAATTCTAACTCTACTTCCCAATTTGATTGAACTGGATGGAAAAGTAAATTTATAAAATATAATTCACATTAAATCTAATAATTATAATTAAATTGTTAATAAAGGAAGTATAGTAGGAATAGAGAGAAGAGGTTAGAGAGTAATTAAGATCTCAATTTGGAAAATTAGATGTTCTTTTAGAAAACTATTGTAATTTGATAACATTGTAATCAGTAAGCTAATAATAGAAAAAAAGTTATAATATCATGAAAAATTTAATTAAACTAATAATTTATTTAGATTGTAAGAAAAGTAGATATCAACTCTGAATTATGCCAAACTTACAACTTGAATTTGAAGACACCTCCATTTGATCTCCCAAAATTTCTAAACTACTTTAATTACAAGCAAAGTTATCTTGATGAAAATTTACAAAATGAATTTAAAATGAATTTATTGTAAGACGTTCACACTATACAGTCAGAAGTACTATAAACTCCCAATATAGAAGAGGCATTTGATGATTTAATGGAAAAATAAATGATAAAATTGAATGAGTTAACAGGAATTATTAACAATAAAATTGCCTAGTACAAATCTGTAAGAATGCAAAGGGAAATTGATGATTAGTATAATAATTAGAACTATAATCTTTAGTAGATAGAATAGCAAGTAATAATTTTTTAATTTCTTTAATTTTATTTAAATTTTACAATAAATTTATGTTAATAGAAAAGGAAATAAGAAAGAGAATAAAGAAAATATAAATCTAATTAAACGTCTCCTAATCAATCTCCGGAATAATAAAAAAATATCACAATAAAAAATCAGTCATTTGGTCCGTAAGATTTGGAATAGAGCTACTAATAGTAATAATAGTATTAATAAACTTTGAGAGCCACTCCCACAAGATAGATTAAGTATTAAGATTAAAGCATCCTTAGCAAATCAAGTTTAAAAAAGGTAAGAAAATTATTCGAATTTCTCCCATAATTACTCTGTTTTATCAATTTAGGATGATAGTTTTGCATATAAATCTGCACAAAAATATTCAATTAATGCTGATAATTAATAATCCTACAAAAAATTGGCTGATGATGCTGTAATGAAAAGAGCTTTATATGAAGTTAATAATAAAAAGAAGAAGAAAAATGTAATTTTTTAAAGTTCTTGTGAATTAAGTAAATCCGACGCACCAACTTTTGCATAAATTACTCCTCATTTGGGATTTAACACTTCTGCAATGAAATCTCATGAAAAAGATAAACTGATTGAAGAATTGGCTTCTAATTTGAAAAAAAAGTTACAAGAAATTCACAGTGAAAAAGAAAGCGTCAAAAAGCTGAAATTTAAATTGGAAGAATTTAGAGTAAAGTATCTTAAATATTAGCATGAAATTTGAAATATATAAATACATTTAAATTAATATTGCTATAGCAATAAAATGTGGATAATGTAAAAACTGCACAACTAGAAATTTCAAGAAAAGAAACCTAAATTGACCTTTAAAAAGAAAGACAATAATTTTTGGAATAAGAATATCGGTATCCTTTAACATATTCATTCAATTTATGTTGGATAATAATAATATAAGATCTTAACTTTATTATTTTAAAAGATAATTAAGGGATCAAATGAACATGTATTAAATGAAAGAATATAATTTAGAAAAGTATCAAGACGATTTGAGAAAAGCTGAAACAGAAATTTAAGCCTATAAAAATTATGTAGAAAAAATGGCCCATTTAGAAAGAAGTGAAGAAATGGCTCATCTATTTTACCAAAGAAAAATATAAAAACATTTCTTTTATATGTACAAATACGCTGTGGAGAAATCTAAATCAATTAAGATTTTTACTGAAAAAATAAGATCCAGAAGAATAGAATAAAAGGCCTCTTTATGTTTTGCTTATTGGTAGCACTATCTAGTGCTGTAAAAAATTATTCGGTCAAAATATGAATAAAAGTAATTGTCAATTTTATAAGATGCATTTAATACTTGGAAATAAAATAAAAAGCAGTTAAAAGTTAAGTTAGTTTCTAAGAAAATGCAGTACAAAAGGTATTTATAAATAAATTAATTATTGATTTTTGTATAAATTTAAATTTTTTATTATTCATAGACTTACATTGCTTATGTTTTGTGAATGGAAAGACTTTATGTAAATTAGTCGTAGGTAAAAATATTTAAAAAGAGAAGCCCAGAAACTAAGAAAAAAACATTTATAAAAGACGGCATTTTAATCTCTGAAGTAATGGAAAAAATTATATTCTTTGCCTGAATATGATTCTGAATAACTATATAGAGATGTCTCTGAGTGTTTAGATTTAAGAAAATAAGTACTACATTATTTACTTATTAATTGGCATTAATTTCATTTTATTTGTAAAAGCGATAATGTTTTGAGTTTTGGAAATAATGGATATTTGAAAATAGAATTCCTAAAAGAAACAAATGCATATAAGCTGAGTAAGATTACTTAGAAAATATGAAAAAAAATGTTACTTAAGATGGAAACAAATACTGTAGCAAAATAAAATAATGATAAGCAGAGCAGATACCTTTAAAAGAAATAAAACCCGACAATTAGTATAAAATATCTTTAATTATTATAGAGATATCCATCATAAAAGAGTTATTAGACAAAAAAAAGAAAAATAATAAATAGAAACTCTTATTTTGCGAAGAAATTTAACGAAGTATTCAAAATTTCTTATTTCAAATATGCATTTATTTAAAACCAACATTTTTAGGTGGAAATAAGCTTATTAAGAAGAGTTAGAACTTAAAAAAAAACTGCAAACTATGGAAAAAAAACATTATCATTCCCTTAGTAAAAAAGGATTTTAAAGTTTAAGAAACCATTGGTCTAGAAAGAAAAGTAATAGGAAGAAACTAGTCTAATTTAAAGAAAGGCTTAGAATGTTAGATATTTAAATGTTTTTCAGAATATTTAAATTGGGAGTTAAACTTGATTAAAGAGCGTATTAATTAAAAAAGAAAACTGTAAATTTTAGATATTATAATATTATTTAAAAACTTATTTCTTATTGCTTAATAATAATTTAATAATAAGGACATACATTTTTTGAAAAAATATTTTAAATCTATATAAACCTATTCAAAAAAGAGAAAACTGAAATTTAGACATATTAATGACTGTGACATTTATATTCAAAGATAAAAAGTCAATAAATTAAGAAATACCTTATTAGAATGGAAAAATACTAGTTAGAGAAGAATCAGAAATAGAAATATACTGAATAAAAGATAATAACTATAGAAAAAGTTTCTTCTTAAAAGTGGGTTTTTTAGTATTTGTTAATCTTCAAGAGAATAGTTGAAATATAATTTAGAACATATCGATAAGTAAAATTAAGAATAAAAAGTAAAAAAATGGCATATATTTTTAGTAATAAAGTAATTCATATAAAAATATTTGTATTTAGGATGAAATTGAAGAAAAAATCATCAATAATATGTAATTAGAAAATTAAAAATAAGCTTTAGAAGTAAAAATTGAAGAATTAGTGGCTTAAATTGAAGAAATGAACTAAATAGCTGAAGATAGGGATACATTTATTGAAGAAATAAAGCAAAAATGTTCTAAATCTCAGCTAAATGAAGACAAAATTTCCACTGAGCTTTTAATAAAGGTATATATCTAATAATATTAAATTGTTTCTAAGGTTTCTTAATAATATATATTACAGGGATAAGAAAATAAAGAACTCAAATAAAAATACGACTATCACATTTCAGAATACGAAAAAAAATGTGTTAACTACGAAGCCTAAATTAAAGATCAATAAGAAAAAATTTAAGATTTAAATATGCAGATTTAGGATTTTAAGTATAAATTAGAAAGTAAATCCAAAAAAATTATGAATAAGTCAATAATATTATATTTATTTTTTAATGATATATTTATTTTTTAACAGCTAAAGAAAGGGTTTCTGATGAAAATTAGCAATAAAATAATCAGAAATACTAATAATAAGATAATATCATAAATGATTTATAACATATTAGATAATAGTAAAGTGACGATATTGAAAACTTAACCTAAACTAATTAATAAAAGGAACAAGAAATTCAGGATATGATCACCATTCTAAAGGAAACTGAGGAGGAAAGGGAAGAAGCCAAACTAAAGTTATAATAATGTCTTGATATATTATAAGATAAAGAATTATAATTTGAAAAGGCTACTCATCACTTCCAAACTGAAATCTATGATTAAAAGGGATAGAATGAAGATCTATAAATTAAATATGTATTCATATTTACAGTTTATCTTATTTTAGTACAATTGTTATATAATTGATAATAAAAAAAGGAAATATTAGAAAAGTAAGCAGCTTAATATAAAGCCGACTTAAGATAGTGCTAGGTTGAAGTCTAAATGCTTAAAGATACCCAACATGAAAACACTGAATAATTCATTTAGAGACTCAGATCTACAGACCACTCTATGAATTCGGGAAGTTACCCTTAGTATTTATCTTAGTTTAATAGTCCTAAAGAAGACCAAGCTAATATAAAGAAATTTGCATCTATGGCAAACTATTCCCAAGAAAGCCAATTAAGTAAAATTTATTATATAAAAGGTATATTTATAAATATTTTTTAAAATATTTATTGAAATATAAGCTCCTCAAAGATATGCTAATAAAACCATTGCTAATAGAGAAGACTTAGAAGATTATGTCCAGCCTTAATCAGAAAGAAAATAATCTCCTATTAAAAAGTATCTTCTAAATTTGCAATAAAGAGAATAGCAGGAATAAACAAAATTCAGTAAATATTAAACTTTTAATAAAAGTTATAATTAATTTAATATTAAAATAAAAAAAAGATTAGTTGAGAGAGTAGGTAAAATAAAAAGTTAATTCTTAGCTTTTTGGATCCACTCTTCCCAAAACTGCAAAAGCTGCATTAAATTAACAAAAACAACTATTTTCATAATAAAAATAACAACCAGATTCAAGTAGACCTTCAAAAGATGAAGGAAATAAAAAACGTAAATTCATAATTGAATATTTTTTTTAAATAAAATATGTGCTATAATATATTTTATTTATTTTTAATAATAGCTGGAAAAATTAAAAGAACTGAATCTGCCAAAAAGTTACCTAAAGAGTAAAAAGCCTATTATAAAAAATGAAATATTAGTAAAAATTTTATTTTATATTAGCATTGAATAAAGAGAAAGAGATCTTGTTAAAATGAATATTGAATAAAGAATAAAAGATTTGAATAAAAATTTTGAGTCTGATATTTATTAAATATAAGCAAGGGAGAGAGGAATATGAATTATTTTAAATTCTATAATTAAAAAATAGACATTAATATAATAAATATAAGATACTAATTATTAAAAAAAAGAATTACAAATTAAGTATTATAAAATATTCCAAAACGCAATATATAAGTTGAAATTCTAACAATTATTTTTTTTATATTAATTATTGAGTTTAATATTAAACTATACCATTATTTTCCCCAAAAATTACAATTCAATTGAATAAAACTATAAATAAAAAATTATTTTAATGCTTAAATAAGCTTTATATATTATTAGGTAGCAAGTCAAAAAATAGTTTTTTTTCTTTGAAAATATTATTAAAGAAATAAAAAAAAACAAAAAAAAATATAATAAAATTAGAATTTTTTTATTTATTATAATTTTTAATTGACTCAAACAAAAATAGTAATTAAAATGTACAAAAATTCTCGAAGTAAATCTTGCTTTACCACTCCCACCTCAAAGAAGAGAAATTAAAAGAAAACTATGCTAAATGTTTTGCAAGAATCAAATACTAATCAATAATAAAATAACAGTATTTTTAACTATTCTAACCATTCTCCCACAAGCTTATCCATGTCTTTTTAATATCTTGATAATAATTTCGTGAATAATAACAATAGTCCTCTAAGTAAAAAAATTTCTTCCCCTAAAAAACAACTACTCTAGAATTATAATGTGAAGGCTGTCAAAAACTAGGTATATATGAGAAGAAAGTATTCAGCAAATTATTAAATGAATTAGGATAGAGAAAAAGAACGTCATAACAAAACATAAGATAATTATCAGACTCTTAATTTATCATAAATTAATGATGAAAGCTGCTAAAAATAGTAATTTATATATGCTACAGCATCTAAAAATACTAATAGTCACCATTACTAAGAAAGCCCCACAAATATTGGTATATATAATGACAATGGCAACAAAAAATGTTTAAGTTATAAGGAAAAGTTGCATAACAATTTTTATAATACTAAAAAAGCATAAACTCTGCTATACTCATCGATTAATTCTACAAGGCCATCTACATCATCTAATCGAAGCGGATGCTAAAATTAAATATCTAATAACAATAATAGAGATCTATATTTCAGAGATTATGTTGGAGATTATAATGAATAGTAGTCAAAAAATTAGAGAATTAAATTTCATTAATAATTTAATTAGCATCCTATATTCATAAAATAAAAAATGAATTCTCCCACATCTAAAAATTTACTCTATTTAGAGCAGGAAGAATAATAGTAGTAGATATATAATTTTGAAAAAAATAGTCCCTGTATTAATAATAAAATAGATATATCAAATGACGATTAGAAAATAAATTAATGCTTTAATGTAAGTAATAGAGCATCAATAGATAGCTACAGTACAGAGAGAAGTTATAAATTAGATAACCATAATAATTAAAATAATTTCAACCATCCAAAGAGTATGGCGGACAGAAAATTAAAAATATATTAATAGAAAATCAAAAATCAAAATTAGTAAATTAAAAAATTTTCCAAATTATATAACACACCTGTGGACCCTAGAATAGGATAGGTAAAACCTTTTGATGATTTCTGCCCTCCTTATATAAAATAAGCATTTAAAGATTTGGAAAAAGTAAATTAATCAAAAAATTTTTATATTTTTATTATATCAATATATAAACATATGATATCTTTTGTTAATAGTTTGAGGAAGATACGACTCCTAATAAATATTTAGAAATAGGAGATAAACTAGGTGATCACAGGATGAAGGTTCACAGACTTAAATTTAGATTAAATGAGCATAATAAAATAAAACCTCATTTATTTTTATAACTATATGATAAATAGTAAGAAATAATTGAAGAAATACAACCAGAGGAAACTGAATAATAATTACTATTAAAAACATATTTAAAAAATATTGATGAAACACCTCATTTGCTATGTGATCCGCCCCGCAGAATTAATTGATTTATTTACTATTAATAATAAAATAAAATCCTTTTTATTACTATATATAATAAATATATATATTTTTATACTCTATAAATATTTTTTTAGAAATTATATTTGTTATAACTAATGTTATATTGAATTTATTATAATGACTTTTTATTGTATTGTTTGATTCAACAATTTTGGTTGTATTTGTATGTTCAGTATATCATAACTATTAATACTTATAATAATAATTACATTCAATTTGACTATACCCCATAAAATTTCAATAGTAACATAATTAAGAAAGTAAAAAAAAACAAATAGAATTTAATCAAACAATCTTCAAATATAATATTTGTTCATTAAATATTTAACATAATTTTATATTTATTATATTGAATAAAAGCTAGGTTTAAAATTATTCTCATTTGCTCTAGTAAAATATAATTTAGACTATGTAAAGGAAAATATAATTATTTCTAGAATATTAAATAAGAGATACAGACTTAAATGATCAAGACCACATTTAGTATTTTGTTAAATTATTCGAAAACGATTAAGAAATTTAGAGTATAGATGCTTTATTGAATGAAAAAACCAAAATAGGCCAAAACTAATCTGTTTATTTGTTAGATTATGAATTTTGTTTAACTTAAACTTTGAGTTTTAAATTTTACTAATCTGCAACATAGCAAGAGATTGGGTAAGATTAAAAAATAATTTAAATAATATAAATGTATTTATTCTATTTATTAAAATATTGATTTTATTACTTCAGATTCACTGAATGTACATTGTCATAGATAATTGCTGTAGGCAACCGTTTTATTAATATTTAAATATTCCGTATAGCAGGTTCGACTTATTAAGAAATTGGATTACTATAAATTAAATATGATATACTGTAAAGTTTGGGTGAAGATTTAAAATTTAACATTTGTGCATATGGAGTAGTGAATCCTAGATTTATATGTGGAAAGCCTAACTTATAAGTTCAGATTAATTCAATAGAAAATAGTGGCAGGCATCAAGATGAATAAATTTTTAAAGATAAATCTAATAAATACTTATAGAGAGATAAAAATGCCAACAATAAATCTGATGAAACAGATAATTAAATATACTAAACAGAAACAATAAATCAAACTCTTAATCCGTTGTTTAATACTCTCATTATAAATACTTAGAAATTGTGCAATAATAATTATTAGAAAATAATAGAGTATTATTTAATTAATTATATTATTTTTATTCTAAAATTTAGAAAATTAAAATTAAAATTATTTATTATTACAATTAATTTAATTTAATTTTTTGTTTATTATTTAGATTGCAGCTTTTTGATAAGATTAACTCTAAGAAAACAATTGTAAAATTTATATTTACTAACATTATTCGAAAAATAAATATCACAAATTAATTAATCCGTCATTATTTAAAGTAACAATTTTTTCTTAATAATAATAGCTTATAGGAAAATTTAGTACCACCTTAGAATAATTGCTTCAAAAAAAAGGTAGATAAACTCATAAAATAATAAAAGGAAAGGGAGTAACAGGATATTTACGTTTAAAGATAATTTCAAAATAATATATTTTACCCTGCTTAAAATCAGGTTTATAACTAAAACTAAATCTTGGAATAGATTTTTCAAAGGGAAAGAGAAAAGAAAATTCCTTGTAAAATAATTATGTTTTTAATATATATTGAATTTAATGAATATTATATTAAAGCCCGTATATGCTTAAAAGCCATTACTAAGAATGTTTAAATCAAATGGTCCCTAAAATAATAAATTATGATAAAGATAGAGTGGCCAAATGTCTGGGATTCGGGTCTTTGGTTAAATTTCCGGATTTTATTGATATAACAACTTCTAATTTATTTAATATGAGTGGTAAATTTAATTTTATGATAAATTTTACAACCTATTTCTAAACCATAAATGTTGTATTAGGAAATTTAGAAGACCCTTATATATAAACAAGTGATAATATATTTGCGTGTTTTGATAATGTATTTAATTTTATTTGTCCTTTCAAACCCGCCAACATGGAGGTTATATTAAATGATTTTATATAAGAGGTATTTTTTTTTAACATTTTAATTTTCGAATGAAATAGTTTTGAAAATAATATTATATAATAATTATTTTATATATTTTTACAGGTTAAATATGAATCTACAGAATAAATACGATAATATTAAGATATTAGCACTTATTTTGTAAACTTAATTATTACTTCAGGATACCTATCACATTATGACCACATAATACAATAGATCGAATAAATGAGTTATCTTCCAACTTCATTTGTTATTATATCAACAAATGCCACTATTCTTGATTAAAAGGGTAATTCAGCCATAATCACTAGCTAAGACTTAATATAAAGAAATAAAAATTTACAGAATAAAAAATAATAAAAACCAAAGCCTAACAAACTTGAAAAGCGCTAATCTATTTCAAAAAAAGAAAATTAAAATAATAAGTACTTAACGATAAATGATTTTTAAAATGATAATGCAGATGACTAGGTTCATTATTTAGATTTGGATATTTTTAATAATAACTTTTTAATAGATCATAAGGGAAATCGATTAAGAAAATGTTGTTCTTACTATTGCTTAGAAAATTATGAATCGGGTGAATTAATGAGTTAGGAGATTTTAAAAGAAATAGAATTTTAAATGGCAGATTATATATAAAATAATAAAAAATAACTTCCAGAATTAAATAATTTCTATAATTTTGATTAAAAATAACAATAGATATCGTAATAATAATAAAAATGTTTGATAAAACTAGACTATATAAATGATAAAAAATAAAATGGTGAACCTCATTAGTAGAAGCAAGATACTGTATAAGACCAAGAATAGTTTAAATAGGTTCTGATTTCATCATTTACTAATCTAAAGCAATAAGTTGATTAATTAAAATATAAATCAATAAATTAATCACCAAAAGTTGAATAAAGTAAAGAACCTAACCAGAGTTATCTTAATATAACTTAAAATTCTAATAAAAATTTAGGGCTAGGAAAAAATCATTATAATAGACATTATACTGAAATGTCAACAACATGGTAAACACCTAGTAATATAGAAAATGAACTTTCTCAATTTAATATAAAAAATATATAAATTAATAATTGTAACACTCAACCACAATCATAAAAACATTAATAATAACCGAATTCAAATCATAAAAAGTGAAATATATTAATTTATAATTATGTTTATATAGCATATTATATTTTTAAACCTATAAAATATATATATATTTTTTATTTGTATAAACTTAATTTTGCTTATTGTATTATATGAAAATATTTGAATGGTTAGCAATAGAATGAATAAATAAAAAAATTATCGTATAAAATAAACAATTTCTAATAGCAATAATTTATTCCTTTTTTATTAAGATTATTGATTATATATTAATTAATGAATGAATACATATTTTATTAAGTTTAATTATTCTAAAAATCAACCAAAAACTGACATGAGTATTACTATTGATATTCAACCAAACATTAATAAATTCCAATATTAACTAGTATCTAAACATAAATATTTTAAATAAAAATAATATAAAGAATTTTTATCATTTAGTGTAAAAGCAATAGTAAACAACATCTAAAAATATTGAAAATATAGCATTCTGATTATAAGTACTAATCACTACTACAAAATGAATATAGAAGAATAAGATTTTGTCGACATTGATGGAGATAATAGGGAAACCATTGACTTTGATAATATTTTAGAATAAAGAATAAAGTTGGGAAAAACATAACTTTCCGTCTTTATTGCGAGTAGCATATTATGGCTTGCAGATGGAGCCGAGATGCTTGTAATTGGTACTTATTGAGAAAACATTTTAAATAATTTATAAATAAATTGATTGCTTTTACTTTAGGATTTATTTTACCTGTAATAGCTAAACACTGGGATTTATCAGAAGTTTAAATAAATTGGTTAGGAAGTGTTGTATTTTTATCATGGGCATTAGGAGGTATTTATAAAGCAAAATTATATTCAACATTTTTATTCATATTTTATTAATTGCCCATCAAATTTTAATAAAAGCAATTTATGTTGGTAAAGTTGCCGATAAAATTGGCAGGAAGAAACCTATGATAATTGGAGCAGCTGGATAGTTTATCTCTGCTGTTTTAAGTGCGTTTGCTATGAACTATGGGCTTCTTATATTTTTAAGGGGGTGTTTTGGGTTTTTTTTAGGATTGACTGCACCCATATCAGTTACAAATTTTTCAGAAGCCTTTCCCAAAAAAATAGAGGAAGGTATTTCGTTGCTGCCAGCTCATTTTTCATTGTATGATAAGCTTTTTTATTTAAAGCATATTATTTAATATTAGAATATTACCGTTATTTAAACTAGGCCGGAGAATTGATAACTGTTTTTATGGCTTATTTATGTTTAGATTCTATTACTTCTGGAAACTGGAGATTACTGCTTTTGTGGAGTTCTTTACCTGGAGCAGTTGCCCTTTTATTTATTTCTACTTAAATAAAAGAGAGTCCAAGGTAAGATGAAATAAAATATTTTTTCCTTTAATTAAATTTTATGATAATTTAGGTATCTTTTACTATGTACTGATCAGTACGAAAGAGCTTTTAAAATAATAAATAAAATGATTAAAAAAATCATAGAAAAAATAAACTATACGAGGCACTGTAAATTAAGGAATATGAGAAACCTAAGGTGCTTCGTTGGGTAGAAGAATCGAAAAAATAGAATTTAAATGAAAAAAATAATAAAATAAAAACCGGATATAAATAACTATTTAAAAAAGAGTATAAATATACTACAATTAAATTAATGTTAATGTGGTTTTCTTTAAGTTTTATTTATTATGGAATTATGTATATTTTACCTACAACGCTTATAAAAATGCATGGAACAGAAGCTCATAAAGACAAGGTAAATTGTTAAAATAATAAGGCATATTTAATTAATATACTTATTACAAGATAACTAAAAATGATGATGACTTTGAAAATAACTAAAATGATTTTCTGGGTATTGCTGCCACAACATTGATTGAAATTCCTTCATCATTATTCGTAATGATGCTTATAGAAAATAAGAAAATTGGAAGAAAGAATTTTATGACAATAGCTTATGGAATGTGTGCTTTATTTTGCTTGGTTACATTTTTTTACACAAAACCTGATCGTTTTTTCTTTTTTTTAGTTTCTGGAGCTAAGGTGGATAATTATATTTAAATTAACTCAATTGTTTTTTTAATGAGTTGATATTTTTAAACTAAATAAACAGGTAACAATTGGATTCTGCTTTGCTGTAATATATCCCTTTACAGCTGAAATATACAGTACCAATATACGAGCAGCAGGGTGTGGTTTAAATAATAGCATTTGTAGATTAGGGGGGTAAATTTAATAATATCTTTATTTTATAAGTATATGGAATAAACAATTTTATAATTATTAAGAGTACTGATGCCCTGGTTAAGTTTTTTATTTTTTTTTATTTCTAATACGGGTCCATTCTTAGTATATTTTGCTATTTGCCTTCTCAGCTTTGCTGCTTCTTATAAATTAAGAGTTGACACAACCAATTTAGAACTTGATAAGTTTGTAAACCAATTTATTTAAAAATGATATTTAGTACGAATTTTTATGAATTATTAGACATAGGTTAAAAATTAAAAGAAAGAGTAATTAAAACTTGAAAAACATAAATAAGAAAATGATGATGTTATATCTGTTATAAGTAAGCAAAGCTAAGATAAAATGCTTCATTTTGGCTAAAGTAGCAGTTTATCTAAAAGTTAAAATTTCCATATTTAATAAGTACCTAATATAGTAGGCTTGGATAATTCAGCGGTATAAATTGAATTTAAATAAAATTAAGATGTTTAGATTTAAGAACCTAACTGCTAAATGCAGTCTCCTCCAGAAAAAAATATTGATATTTAACAAGAAGAAAAATAGGTTAATGATGACAATGGTGATAATAATAGTATATATCTAAACTAAATTAATCTTGAAAATGATGAAGAATAATGAATTTTATTATTAATTAAAAATTTATAAAGACTGTATAACATATTTTTTGTAATTTTTTTTTGTTATTAATACACTACAATTTAAAATTTAAAATTATTAATAATAAAATACAGTGTTTAATGCTAATTTAAAATTAATTTATGTAGTAATACAAATAATTAACTTAAAATAAAACAAATCTATTGATAATTAATTAATTAATTAATAATTAATTATTTAAGCTATTGCTTTTGATTTATAATAAAGCAAACATATTAATGTTGCTTTATTTTAAATGCTATTCTAGCACTTAGAATGCATCTCACATATAGGCTTTATGGGCTCCATATATGGTAGTTTTATTGGCTTTATTGCCTTTATAGTCTCCTCTTTAATGAGGGTAATTTTAATTATATATATAGTCTCCTCTTTAATGAGGGTAATTTTATTTATATATATATTTCTCAATCTCGATTTATAGCAGCAATTATAGCAGATTTATATATTATAAAGCAGAATCAAAAATCATATTTCACTATTTCAATCACTTAAATCTCTTAGTTTTTAATTATATTTTATATATTTCACTTAATCTCTTAGTTTTTTAGTTTTTATATATATTTATATAAGGGAAAAAAAAGAAGAAATGGTGTAATTTTTTTAACACCTTTTCTTTTTGACATCATCATTCTCGCCATGGTATTAGTGAAATATTATGGGCACATTTTAGAAATTTCAATAGTCTTGTTTTGGTGTTTTAAAAATTCGGTAGTTCTTATTTCTCTGTTTTAAATCGATATGAGTGGCATTATGCCTTTTGTTAAACTTTGAGAAAGAACTGAAAAGACCTGAAATATCTCAAAATGATAGCGGATAGAGTCAGTTTGTATTGAATGTGATGTATGTTAGTATGTGCCGCATTTAAGAAGAGCCGTAAATAGGTTATCTCATTCAAAAACACTTGGGAATTTTTTACCCCTTATTTTTTATTTCTCTTTAATTGAGATTATTTTTATTAATTAATTATCAAGTATTCCCTTTGTTTCTTTTATTAATAAAAATTAATTAATTTGAAATTCAAAATAAATTTTGGTAACAAAAAATATTTCTCTTAATTTAATTGAATTTGTTAATTAATAAAATTTTGATTAAATTATGATAACGATTCATTCATAGAAAAGGTACCATTGAATAAAAAATTACATACGATAAAAAATTCAATATATAATTTTTTTCATTTATAATATAATTATATAAATATAAACATTTGAATTTGTATAAAATAATCATTTTTTTCCTGTGTGTCTAAAATAGCTCCAAACGAAAGCTACAAGTCTATAAGCAAAGGCCATACCTATTAAAACTCCAAAATTAGTCTCAATTTTACTATCTTCAAAGTCAAATAATTTTAGAATTTATTTTCCATCGTAGTCAACCAAAGCGGGAGGAATAGTATTTAAATCCTTCTTGATAGTAATGTCATCGAAAGCATTTACCATAAAGTTTTTGAAACTGTAACTGTGGAAAGCAACGTAGTGGAGCCATCTCCATCCGGCGGGAATATCAGATACTTTAATGAAGAATCCTTGTAAGACCATGAACGTTCCAAAGGCGAAGGCAGAAATGATAATGCAGATCAATAGATGGTTAAACATATAGGCAACGACCATTATTAGTCCTTCAGCTACAACAAGAGTTACAAACAAATTCGATACAAAAATACCGAAAGGAGTCCCATTATCATTTTGCATTTCTACTAAGAAAAAGGTTATTATAGAGGCTATCAAGGCTAGTATGAATGTAAAAGGCAATTAGACCCAGAAATGTCCGATAAAGTAAGCAGATAATGAATAGCAACCATTCGTTTTTTCTTTAATCATAATATCTTTGTCTTCTAAGTAAGTGGGTAAAATACAAATTTACATGAAAGCCAAAAATGCGGCCATAAAGAATAATACTCCGGCAAAATTTTCTATTAAAAATTATTAATTTAATTTGTTTTTAATTTACTTTTAAAAAAAATTTATTACACACATCTCCAGATTTCAAATCGTCTCCAATTCCTATCCAAATTGTCCCCAAAACGAAAGCCATGGCTGCATACATAGCAATTCTAATCCAAATTACAAGAGGGTTTTTGAGGTTATTTTTAATTCCTCTTGCAAAAATGCTCCACACATCCTTGATCCACATTTACTTTGTTACTTCTCCTTCAAATTTGTATTTTTCAATCATATCAGTTTCATTAGTGTACTCAAGTTCCTTTAATGTTTATTTCTTTTATTCAGAGTTGTTATATCTTTAAACTATATCTTCAATAACTTTGGCTTCTCCAAAATCCCCATTTACTTAGTCAAGCATCCATTCGGCTAAGGCACTGCTGGTATTATTTACAATATTTATGGAATTAAAATAGTGCTAAGCTTTATCAGATAATCTATAATAAGAAGGGGCAAATTAATAATTTAGAATAAATTTTATAATAATTATATATACCCAAAGTAGACCACATTTCCCCCACATTAACCTCCAGCCAATAATAAAAGTCTATCACTCAAATCGTAAACTCTTTGAGAAGGCTAGTGAATACTTGAAACTATAGTTAGTTTCGTTTTTTAGGAGATTTCTTTAAGCTTAGACATGAGTTAGTACCTATATTAATTATTAATTATAACATACTGAATTAGAATAAATAAAAAAAATTAAAAAAAAATTACGCAGCTGCACTATCTAGTCCAGAAGTGGGTTCATCCAAAAACAATAATTTGGGATTAGCAACAAGTTGCTCTCCTACCGAAACTCTTTACTTTTATCCTCCTGATATTCCTCTATAAAACAGTCCTCCTATTTTTATATCTCTTTAGATTGTTAAACCTAATAATTCTAAAGTATTGTTCACTCTCAATATAGCGTCGGCCTTGCTTCTTGTATAAAAGCTAGCAGCATAAAACAAAGTTTCAAAAACTGTTAGACATTCATAAAGTAAGGGGTGTTATTAGCAGTACCTCGCTACCTTTTTGAATTCAGCTTAAGTCCATTTTTTTTTGTTTAAAAAAACCTATTTAAATAATTTCAATTTAAAACTATACTATTATTATCATTAATAATTATAGACAAATTTTAATATTTAAATATATTATATGATGTATATTTATTTAATCTGTATTAAATCATAATTTATTAATATAAGCAACATGTTTTTAAATTTTATAATTATTTTCCACTAGTATTAAAATGAAATTTAAAAAACTTTATTTCGTAATAATATTAATATGTAAAAATACTAATATAAACAAACAAATAATAATTATACTATACATCTTTTCAAAGTATTTAAAATTTATATTTTAATTACTTTTCCTGTAGGCTTAGCTCTTGTTCTATCAGTTAAATAATCGAGTAAAGTAGTTTTTCCTGATCCAGAGGGTCCCATAATATACCTTTTTAAATTTTTTTATTTTTAATTGATTTATATTTAGAATTTTTAGCTTTTTGTCTTAAAAAAATAATAATTTAAAAGTTACAAAATTTCTCCAGGCTTAACATAACCAGTAACATTATTAAGAATTCTTTTTGACTAACCTTTAACTTTTACGTCCAAACATACATCTACAAAATCAAGTCTAATATGATCCAAGTCCAATGGGCTATTATTTAAAATAATATATTATAATTTAATCAACTTATATAAAAACACAGAAATTAGAGTAAATTCAAAAGAAAATTTACTTTTCTTAGTCATCAACTGGAACTACGAACGGGGATTTATTTTTTACTTCAACAATGTCAGAATCCATTTTAATTTTAAAGTTTTTAGTTTTCTGATTTTTTTTTTTTTTTTTTTAACAAGGTTTTTATTGTATTTATTTATTTTATTTATTTTTTAACCAAATTTAATAAAATTTATATAGTATAGGATAACTATGATTTTCAACTGTTCATTATATAATGCCTTTTTATTATAGAAAGGGGAATTTATATGACAACTAATATATATGTTTTCTAAGATATATTTGTTATTTTTAAATTGAATATTATATTGAAATGGAAAAACAATATTATTTTTAATAAATTACAAAGGTATAGTTTTCAACGTGAAAAATATTAATAAATTTATACATTATACTAGAATATCATAATTTTATATGCATATATTCCTTAGAAACACTATAAAAATAAAAAATAATAACTTGTAAGTATATAAATAAAATATTGTAAAATCACATTCATTTTTACCAATTATTCATGAATATTTATTTAAATTAACGCTAAGTTTTAAAGAAAGGATAAAATCTTATTTTCATATACCTCAATGGATTTAAAATAAAATTTAATAAACTATCATATATTATGCTTAATATTATTTTTAGAATATGCTGTATATTAAATTTATGATTTAATATAATCCTAAAAAATATTAGTGCTATTATTGTAATTTAATGTCAATTCAAGTGTTTTTTTAACTTTGGAAATATGAAATTATTTAGAAAATATAATATATAATATATATATATACAAATAAAAAATAACTTAATTAATAAATTTAATTATTAATAATTATCATTATTTTTGATATTTTAATATAAATTTTATTGAGAAAATGAAAAATTTAATAATCATTAAAAAAAATAAGTTTATCTATTCATTCTTTAGTGATCACTGATTTTCGTGTTTAATTAAAGCAATGCAATTTCATATTAGGCTAAGAATACCCACGATTTTTATAGACAGAGTGATAGTTATCATCTTGAGGTACCATTTCCCCTACTGTATCTAATACATTTTCATACAAAATATCTAAATATTCATTACTGATTTGAAAAGGAGTTAGATTTTTTCTAAATTTTCTATGCATTCCTAAAGTTAAGGTTATAAATTTTAATTATTTTAAAAATAATATTCAATTTCTAAAATTACCAGTATATAACTCATTTAGAAATACCGTTGATACTATTTTGGCTCTCTATTAATACACTTTTTAACTTTCAATGAATGGAAACTCTTAAACCAAAATAATTTTGCATTACTCAATTTATTCTAGTAGTAAACTAGTATTTTATTTATTTTGCATACATTAGTTTACTAAACTTTTTTGATCCTTAGTTTAATTTGATCCGTGACCATTTTAGGTATTATTTTTTATATCTTTTTTAGAATTTTGAGTAGATTGTTTGTGCAATAAAGAATTTTTTTAGTGCTAGTACATATTATTAAAATAATGGAAACACATAGTATATATTTCCAAAGTCCTTTAAAAACAAATTTTATTTTCATCTCCAGCACTTAAACCTAATGTATATAGCCATTCCCCTATATTTTTATTCAGCTTTTGATATATTTATTTTAAATCTCCAAGTTTAGAATTATCATAAGATTCATATATTGATACTAATTCCTTGTTGAATTAAAGAGATATATAATGTTTATCTTCATTTGAATATATTCCAACCTGACTTATTATCTTTTTAACTTCTTCTTAAAGCCAAAATTCTTATTACTACTATTATTATTGTTGTTGTTGTTATTGTTATAAATTGTATTACTTTTGCAAAAATTAACATAGTTCATCACTTATTAAAAATGACCATTTTTCGTTTTTATCATGCAATTATTGAGAAATTTATAAGATTTAAATTGATTGTTACGATTACTAGGAAATGCTATTTTTCTTACTATTTTAATTAGACTAATTTTTATCATTTCCTTTTATACTATCTAATTTTTCTATATCTTTTTATTCATCTTTTTGAATTTCCTTTTCTTTCGGCTGTGAATCTTCTCCGTTAGTATCATCGATTACGCCGCTCTTTGTCTTTTTATCTGATTCTAAAATTTAATGTCATAGTCAATATAGTATACATAATTTTATATTTATATATTCGAATTCATTGATAAAAAGATTGAATAGTAAACTTAATCTTTATTTTTACAAATTATTTGAAAAAATCAATGTTTTTTTGCTAAAACTATTTGATATATAGATATATACAGCAAATTTAGTAGTAATTACATAAGACAGTAGCTTTTATTTTAATATTATAAAATAACGAACAATAATATTTGATAATATATTATTGTAATATTTCAATTTCGGTTTAATTTAGAATTATAAATATATTATTTTACTAGTATTTAACTATTAATTTTTAAATATTACTTTATTTTTTCAGATGGTTTTAATTAATATCTTCTCCATTTTCTTATTAATTATTTTACTTTTACTATTTAGTCTATTTTCCTGTACAGGCTCCCATTGCTACTATATTTTGGGATATTTGAAAATTTTTATTTTCTATATTATAAAAATGTACGTTTGAGAATTAATAGTTTAATACGCTTTATTATTTTATTAATTGTTGGTATACCAACTTTTTTTTTCTTTATTAAATGCTAATTAATTTTTATTCGGTTTATTAATATATAATTTATTGTTATATTTTAAGTGGATGGAAAAATGTGAATCAGTGCAGAAAATTTTATTTTTAGAATAAAAGGGTGTATTTTTATCAGTAAATTTATTAAAATATTTTCTATTTTCAATATATTAAAAATAATTTTTTTAATATAGTTTCAGTTAATTATATTGTATCAGTATTAATGAAATTTTCATAATTCATAATGCATTCCTTTTGATGACCTAAAATTTCAAAAGAAAACAAAATTACATATATAATAAAAATAATAAATAAAATTATATTACCAATATTCAGCTATCCATTCTCCCATTTCTTTCATGACTTTAGCTTAAGTTTCTTTGAGTGATTCAGGGTCAGTGGGTTTAGGAGTAGATAAATCAACACAGTGAGCACAATCGACACCTGTTATTTTACAATATTAATATATGTTATTAAAATTAATTTTATTACAATCAACAACTAAAGCTTGCATGGGGGTTAATCTTTTTAAATACTGGCCCATCTCCAAGGATCTTAAACTCCATTGGTAAATATAATGTTTTTAACACTCATTTTGGTAGCTCCCATCATTAAATTGGTTTCAGGGATGTCAGGAAGATAATCCTAAATATAAATAAAAGATATTAATTAAATAAATAAATATAGTTATAATCCTGAGTTTTATTTTGATGTAATATTATATTTTATTCTTATTCTTTTTTTATAATAATAATTAGTTTTACTTCTCCATAGACATTTTGGCATAAATCTTAGAAGTATTTTAAGTCTATTTAGGTTGATCTGAAGGGTTATTTTTTATAGGCAGTGTAAAACCATCCAAAATAGGTGCAAGTTTAGTAGGTCCATTATCTAATATTTTTTTAATAACCATATTCAGTATCTTTTAGTTTATTTTAATCGTAATCATTAGGGTTGCATTTTGTTCTTGCATAATCTTAAAATGCTTCCATTTATTATTCTTAAGTTTTGTCTCCTAGCATAGTATTGCACAAATAAGTGGTTCCTCCATATTAAACTTAGAGAGCATAAATCTAAGTAAATAATCAAACAATTAAATAATGTTTATATGTTGAAAACTTAAAATTATCTATACATCAGTGAAGAAGTAGAGGAAATCAACATTGGATAATTCTTCAGCTCCGAATTTTCTTTTAAATTCAGCTGAGGTAGAAGGTGAGGCTACTTATTTTTCAGCTTCTGCAATAAGGTTGTTAATTTAGTCAATACATGTTTATCCTTGGCTAGATACTGAGAGTCTAACTTAATAATCAAACTATTGGTAATCATCAATAGCGTTTACCACTAATTATATTATTTAATTAGTTTTATTATTTTAACATATAAAAAAGGACATTTCTACCTGCAGAAGAAGCTAAAGCTCCTATAGTCAAGTGTTCGTAGGTATATCTAAACCAAGCTGATAAAGCTCCGGGGTAGCTTCCTCCAATAGTAATAACAGGAGTATCTTTGTGAATTCCGAATTTTTTGTTTGTCTTCAAATATCTAAATATATCATACTTATAATATATTATATGCTATTATATATTAAATTTACCCAATAAAATTGGCTAAATCTGCTAGAGCTTGAGTGTGGGTCAGGTATTTCAAATTTTCAATGCTGTAACTATTTTCGTCATATCCGAAAGGTTATGATTCTAATATATAATTTTTATCATTTTAAAATAAAAATAGATAGTAATTATTATTTATTTTGATTCCTACCTCCATAAAATCTGTGTTCTAAAGTAATTACAATTCCTAAAAAATATATAGTTTATTTATGATTTGTATATAAAGTAATTTAATTTTTAAGTCATTGTATGTATTACCTTAATATTATTAAGCTAATTCTAAAGTAAAATTAGATCTTTGGGAAATTCCGTTTGTAGCTCCTTCTCCTCCAATATATAAGAATAAAGGACCTATATTTAAAATTAAAATATTAAACTTTTGATATTATGTTTAGCCTAATGGTTTCATTTATGAATAAATATTTTGAAAATCATATTTTTTATAATATTTTAAAAACAATCTAAAAATAGAATATTATTCAAACTATTACCAGTTTCTGATTTGAAGTGTTCCTAAATATAAGTAAAAATAATATTAAAATTTATAATCCGTATGTAATATAAAATAATTGATTGTTATAATATTAAGTTTTACATTTTAAACAATATATTTTTATCTCCAGTATTTTTAGGGAACTTAAACAAAATGGTTAAGAATTTATTCTTCGAACCAATAAACATCTTGGTCTTAAACAGGCTAACTATTAATATCTGCATGTTTGAAGAATCTAGCATATGTAAAACTAATAATAGTTGATAAAAGGGTTATCAAAACTAATTTCATTTGAAATCTACTTAGTTTATTTTATTTTATTTTAGATATATTTTTTATTCAGATTAATTCTTTGTAATTTATATATTAATACTTAAAAAAGGTTATAAATCAACCAATCAATCATTTAAATAGATTACAGTGAGAATTTATATCAATTTATTAAATATTATATATATAGCTAGATATATAGAATATATTAACTCTTCATTCAGAATTAATATATAATTGCACTAAACAGTAAATATATATTCTAAAAAATTTTAATTAACAGGATTCATTAAAGGAAATAAATGCAATTATTGTTTCTGAATATTTTTAAAATTCAACAAATTATATATTAATAATATATTTTTAAAATCATATTTTTATTTTCTAATTTTGAAGCAATCAATAGATTTTAATATATTTTTAGAACATTTATTCAACAGTAGTTTAGTCTTTTTTTTCTAATTTAGCAATGAATTATTATAAATCAGCTGAAATAATTCTTTTTTAGGTTCCAAAATTCATTTTACCATAGTTTTCACCATATAATTATTATCTACAAATTTAAGTTAATTAATGACTTTTATTGTTTTGTTATTTAATATAATTTTACCTGTATTCATCAATCCATTTGTTGATATTTTTTTAGACTTATTCTCTGACAAATTAAAGTTCAACAGGATCAGTAGCTTTAGGAGTAGATAAATCGCAGCAGTGTCCACATCCTTGGCACATAGCTACAAAGGCTTTCATAGGATCTTCATCTTAAACTACAGAAGCGTGTTACCAGGGGTCTTCTCCGCCATTAGCTATAGTAATAAAAAACATATTATAAATATGAAAATGTATACAGTTATGTTAAATATAGAATCAATTCATACTGAAAATTAAGTTTTTAACTCTGAAGTCTCTTCCTCCCATAATTAAATTAGTTTCAGGAACATCAGGAATATATTCCTTAAATGTTAAATTATTACTAAATTATTTGATTTAATAACTTGTATTTAAATATATTACTTTTCCAAAAACTTTTTAACATTTTTTTTCGAAGTAACTGAGGTCAACCTAAGTAGATCTCATAGGGTCTTTTTCGTAAGCAGTTTACTTTTATTTTATTTATTAGGTTTTAAAATTTAATTAAAAATAATATTAATAGATATTTACGAACCATCCGAAGGCAGAACAAGTTTAGAAGAACCATTATCTGGCATTATTGTCAATGTTATATTTGGTATCTTAAAGGTATTAAACAGTGTAGCTATCAGGATCGCTGCTTTAAGTAGCTAAATATTCTATTTATTATTAAATGGTTCTGTTATGTAAATTGTTGCAGAGAGTAGAGGCATTTCCATATTAAACCAAACCAGCAAATATCTATAATTAAAAAATATTTTAATTAACATAATTACTTAAATTAATGATATTTCTAAATTTTACATCAGCGAACATTTCTAAAAATTCATCATCGGCTAATTTTTCGGATTTGAATTGAACTTTCAAAGCTAAATTAGTTACAGGATCACTGAGTTATCTAGCTACATAGTCATTTAATTTTCTGATGGCTTAAGGACAATACTATCCGCTGTATCCAGTGGAAATTCCGATTTAGTGATCATAGGCTTGGAAATCTTCAATAGCTTAGACGACTCCAGAACTTGAGTAACCTCCAATGGTTAAATCTTTAAATATTCATTTATTTGTTATTGCTATTAAATTCTATAAATATTTTGTTATAGATTGATTACGTTCATATTTGTATCTGAACCAAGCAGACATAGCTCCAGGATAAGATCCTCCTACGGTTATGATAGGGGTGTCTTTTCTGATTCCGTGAACTCCTTTTTCTTTCAAGTATCCAATAAAGTAGGCTAAATCAGCAAGTCCTTATTGATGAGTAAGATATTATAAATTTTCAGTGCTATAACTGTCACCATTTTATCCGAAAGGTTAAGAAGCTAAATTTTATATTTTATTTTTAGTTTAATTAAATAAATGTAAATGTAATAATAACTAAAAAATACCTCCATAAAATCTGTGTTCTAAACTTATCACAATACCTTTGTGTTCTTCAGCAAGTTATTTAGTAAATGATCTAGATTCTGGCATTCCTCTGCATCTACTTTCACCGCAGATATACAAAAATATAGGTCCTAAAAAGTTCATTTTAAAATAACTATTACAATACTCATATATTAAAATTTTATATTAGTTTTTTGAAATTATTGATTATAATTAAAGAGCTAATTCAATTATTACCATATTCTCCATCAAAATAATCCTAATATTTAAAATTTATTAGTTTAAAGTTAAATTAAAAAAGTGAAATATTAGATGAATATAGTTATGTTATAAAAATATATGAATTATGAGTAAATTTACAGGTAGAACAAAATATCTCTGAGACCAGGTTTTTTTTGGGATAGGAATAAAATGGTCAAGAAGTTATTCTTCAAAGTAGTATTCATGCTAACTACCATACATTTTATCATTTTATTATCTAAAGTCAATGCTTCTGTAGGCACTTGCTAATATAACAAATGCGAAAATGGCAATAATGATTTTGAAATTCATTTTTTTTTCTTTGTTTATTTGAAATCAGCTTTTATTTTTTTATTAAAGTAATAGATTTTCTATGTTTGCTTACATTTCAGGGCTAATATAAAGTATGAGTTTTCTAATAACAACATTATTAATATTATATATTTACTAAACAGAATATGTTCATCATTTTAAAACAATGAAAATTATTCCTTACAAAAAAATAAAAGAATATACATTAATTAAAGAATAATTAATTATTTATTCATAATATTCCAACTTATATATATATATCGAAAATATGAACTTCGAATATAAATTTAAATTAATTTATTACTCTATTAAATTTATAATATATTTAATATATAAATAGTTCAATTATTTTAAAGAGAGTCTTTCCTGCTAATAGTTGTTGCTTTCGATCTCCTGGATGCTTAAGAGTTAGACACTCCTCTGCTTATTGGTTTATTGGAACTATATAGCGATTTAGGGATTTTTTTTTCATATATTTTTTCATCTGCCCATTCTTCTAAATCCACTATAACCATTCTCTCTTAACTTGCTTACTCAATTTAATCTCTTTATTGCCAAGTATATTATTTTAAATTATTAGAGCTAAGATTTTTTATTCCTAATTAACTTTATTGTTACATTTATGTTAATTTAAGTTGTTCTTCTTATTTTTTTCATTATATTAATTATATGTTTTCAAAGTCATCATTCCAATCTTTCTATGAAATTTATCTTATTTAGACTCTTTAGTTTTGCTTCCCATTTATTCTAAAACATCTAACCTAGCTTTCCTATTTTTCATTATTGCAAAATAAATTAATAATTTAAATAATAATATATACTACTAAATAAATGTAGCAAAAATATATTTCTATTTATTTTTATACCTTTATGGAGGTATATATTGCAGTTTTGAAATATTAATATCCCCTTAGCTAGTTAAACTCTCTTTATTTTTTTAATCAAATAGTCTGAGAAATGATTTTGATTTTTATTCTTCTGAATATGATTCTTCAAAATGCTTTCTACCCTTAAAAGGCAAATCCTTACCGAAAATTACTGATCCTAATTAGTCTTAAGGCTTAATATGTAATCTACCTCCTTTAAATTTTTAGGAATGAAGTCCTTACCAATCTTATTTTGATACTGTATTTCCTATAAGCATTTTATTAATAAATTAGTTATTTTTTAATAATATTAAAGTAATATGAATGAATTTTTGTTATATGCCTAAATTAAATAATTATTATACCAATATGCTATTACTTATTAAGAGATTTTTATACATATTAAGAAGAATCAATATAAATATATATGAAATATATTTAAAGAGAATTTTATAATTTAATTAATTTTTAAATTTTTTTTATTAACTAGAATTAAACATAACATATATAAAATTTCTAATAATATAATTTTTTATTATTATTATTGTTAAAATACTCTCCTTTTAAGAAATATTTTACTTATAAATATTATTATGTATAAAATAATAACTTAGATTTTAATATATATACAGATAGTTATTACAGTAATAAATATATTTAATAATTTTTCATTATCAAGTATCAAATTAATGTTTAAAAAAAAAAAAAAAAAAAAAAAAAATAAATAAAAAAAAAAAAAAATATCAAATTTTTCCCAAATTTGTTTAATTTTCAACGAATAAAAAAATAAATTTTTATAATTTTTTTTTCTTCTTCTTCTTCTTCTTCTTCTTCTTCTTCTGCATATTCTTAAATAAAAATATGTAATTTCTCAGATTATTAAACCTAAAAATTTTGAAAGGAAGAAAAATATTTATTAACATAAATACATAAAAAATATAATTATTAAAATCATTTAAAAATATTTAATTATTTTTATAAATATAATTTTTAAAAATTAATAATAATTTTTTATTGGTTATCATATTTTTTATCCTAAAAATAAAAAAATTATTTGTATTATTATTAGTACGATATGTAACAGATATATAATACATATATACTATTAATTATTTTTAGCTAAAGAAATTGCATCCGAGAATCATTTAACATTTGGAATTAGTATTAAAAAATTACTTATATCAAAACGAAATGTCAAAAACACAATCCTATAAAATACAAGAAACAAGAAAAAAAGAAATACAAAAAAACACAATATATTTTAAGATAAAATAAAAATTTATATTAATTAGGAAAAATTGTTAAACATTTAAAGCTCTTTTGAATGAATACAAACTCATAGCAAATAAAGTAATAATATAAAGTTCGTGATGAAGATGAAGATATATTCTTTGAAGAAAATGATACTCAGAATCCTAATAATAATAATGAAGTTTAAAAATAAAATAGCAAATTGTATAAACTAGATTATCTAATAGATAATATATATCATATGGTAATAATTACATTTTAAAAAAAAATATTTAAGAATACCCTTTATGAGAGAGTGTAACCAAGACGATTAAATTCAAAGAGGTGAAAATGATGAATTATAATAGCATCTCAAATAGACCGAATATTAAATTCCTGAATTTAAATATCGAAAAGTAATATTTTTTTAAAATAAAAATAATAATACTATGATTAATGATGGAAATGTATATTTATATTTTATATAATTAAAAAACTATGATATACACTTTATAATTTAATAAAAACTAAATATGTATATATTCAAATATTTCATATTATAATTTTAAATTTTACATGCTATTTTTTTTTTTTATAAGGAAAACTAAATAAATATTGGTCAGCAACAACAAAATTCCATTTTATTTTAAAAAAAAGATATTTAATAGTTTGATGATAGTTAAAAATAGATTATGAATAGGATAGTACTTTGGCATTTTGCGGAGAAGAAGCAGATATAAATGATATCCCTTCAAATACTAATAATACTTTAGCAAATTCCTAAATAGATACCAACTACAGCTAAACATATCAAAATCAATTCAATTACTAGATTAGTGAAATATAACAAAAATCTACCAATAAAATTAAAGAGGTATAGAGTATAAAAGTTTAGTCAATAGCTTGGAATGAAGGAAACCAAGATTATTAAGAGAGTTGCGATATATTAGATTTTATTTTAGAATATGATGATGATAAAAAATAAAAAAAAAAATGTAGAGACGAAACCAAAAATTTAATAAAAAATATGATTCATATGTTTTTAAGTATTTGCATGATATCAAAAATCAAAAATTTTTTAGATAACTTTTAAATTCATTAGATATAAAAAACTAGTAAGATATAGATATATTTTTTAATTCAGCTAATCCTAAAGAAGAGAAAATTAAAAGTAGGAGTGATTTTTAAAATTTTTTATGATTAGTCTTTATATAAAAATGAAAATCAATATTAATTAGCCATAAAATTTCAAAAATTATACAGAATGCTTTACTTTCATTTTTTGAAGGCCGAATTTAATTAGTTTCTATTTCTCAAATCTAAATAAGAATATAGTAAAAAAATAGTTTGCTTAAAATATAAAAAATACTTCTTATTAGCTTTATAATAAAAAAGTATGGCAGATATGCTTATTAAGTAAATTGAATATATTTGATTAAGCTATCCTTTGTATATTAATAAAATTACAATATGTGTATGTAT
The DNA here is from genome assembly GCA_037039885.1 of Miamiensis avidus. Classification (NCBI taxonomy): domain Eukaryota; phylum Ciliophora; class Oligohymenophorea; order Philasterida; family Glauconematidae; genus Miamiensis; species Miamiensis avidus. The sequence goes on from JAWVGU010000208.1 coordinate 1,135,263, forward strand.
ACTAAATATTAATTAATATACTATATAACCAACATATATTGATTTAAAAATATTAATATGATAAAATAATATAAAAACAATAACTTACTTTTGAAATATATATAATACGCTTAATAATATTTACTATCAGATATGTGTTTAATATAATAAAAATTACCCATTAAAAAAAAAAAAAATGATTATTATAGATATGTTAATATATATAATATTCTATGAAAAAGTGTATTTATAATAAAAATATTAAGTTTTCTTAACCATAACAAAGCATATATTATAATATAAAAAATAATATTTAAGTTAATTTTCAACAAATTTAATTTTGTTTTATTTTGTTTTTTTGTTTTTTTCATAATTTGATTATCGATTTATTATTTTTTGAAAAATATTATTTTTTAGAAAATAATTTTATATGCAAAAAAATTATGATTAGTTTACCATATTATATGTATATAAAATAAACACTTTTTTTCAATATAATTAATTTGTTGAAAAATTGATCCTCACATTGTATTTATAAAATATTAAATATAAATATCATAAATTAAAAATATTACTATACTATAGATAAATAATAAATTCCTAAGCACCTAGCAGAAAATTTCTAGTTTGTATATTTGTTATGAAATGTGTATTATTTTAATTTTTTAAACTATTTAATAATTAAGAAAAGAACAATAATTAATTTCTTTAATCTAAAATTATTTTAGAAATTATATGTATCTTCCTCTATATCAAATAAATTAATATAACATATATATATATAATACTTTCTTCAAAATAAATTTACAAATCAAAGATTGAATGCTAGGTTTTTTAAAAAATAATTTTTGCAGCATATACTTTAATTTTTTAGTATTTATTTTAAATTTTTATATTTTATACATTAATTATAATTATCGTTTTATAAAAAACAATTTTATCTTCGTAAAAACAGATTTTAAAAAAATATTATAAAAAGAATTAATAAATAAATCATATGTTAAAAAATAAAAATACACCAAACAAAATATACAGAAAAATTTAAAAAATTAAACTATTGAAAACATTTCTGATTCATATTTTTTTTTTAGAGTAAAGTAATGTTGGATTTAAAGAAAAAAACAATAATAAGAAATTTGAATTTATTTTATTAAATAATATTGTTTATATATATTTATAGAATATTTGTGTATCTATATAAAACCATATTTTATAAAATATCATATTTTTAAATTTAATATTTGATTTTGTTTTTATTATTATTAATAAGGATAAAATGAATTATTGTAGAATAAGAATTTACTTTATATAAAATTATATTTAAATAATTAGCATATTAAAACCAATGATATTAATATTAGTAAATTTGGAGCCAACTTTAAATAATTAACAATTAAATAAAATACTTATTAATAAATATAAAAAGGAATTGAGCATAATACTATTTTTAAATAAATTCAAGAAATGAATTTTGATTTATAGTAAGAGTTTAGGGCAAAGCTTTCTTTTAAAGATTCCTAATTATAGCAGGACATCATAAATTCTATTAAAAAATACAATATACTGTATTAGTCTGCACTTTCTAGATTACTTATGACTATTAAGCAAAAAATTTAAAAATCAGATTTCAAATTATAAAAAGCCACTCGTAAAATCTCTCACTTTTTGAAAGAAAGGTAAAATGATCAATCTCATTATGATAAAGGTATTTATTATTATTCTAGTTAAAATTTTTATGAATATCTTAATCATTTTTATATAAATTACAATTAATATTTATTTAAAAGCTAGAGTAGAAGTCATAAATATTAAATGCTAAAAAGATTTTATTCCTCCATAGACTTAGTATTATAGCACAATTGATAAAAATTTCATTTTAATGAGTTACAAAACACTTTATTCTAATTTAAGTAAATTATTTATTATTAAAAAATTGTAATAAATTATGAAATTTATATTAAATTATATAAATAGACAGTAATTCATTGATACCTGAAACTCTCAATATAAATAATGAGGATGGATATATGACAAGTGATATTATATAGACGGAAAAACATATTAAAGTTCTTAAAATAGTATTAAGTAGGAAATTATTTATGAGCGAGAGCTCCATAGACTATAATTCTTAGCCTAAAAAGTAATAGTATCTACTTTTTTATATTATGTATCTCCTTAATACTATTTATATAAAAGATTATGATACAGCATGGATTTAGTTTAAGTGTTATGTAAGTTTTCAGTATGGTGGTATAAAAAGATCCTCAATAAGTAGCGTTAAAAGTATGGTTTAATATGATAAAAGCACTTAAAGGTTCTTAAATTCTATAAGAAATAAGTATATAAACCTAAAAGTCTTATAAATTAAAACCAGCTAAATATATCAATTATTTTTGCTCAATTTGCCTAAAATTTAATTGCCTTGTTCATTTTGAAAAAGAACCATTTCACCAAATTTCTCCTATATATTAAAATAGAGAATATAATAGAGATTTTTATTTTACTGATTAAAGAATATCAGAAAAAGTTGCATATGAAATGAAAGAAAAAGTAAAAAAATAAAAATGTTTAGTAAATGCTTATATTTTAATGATTTTTTTAATTTCACAGGGATTAAAAATAAATAAAAAAATTAAAATAATAAGTGGAGAAGATGATTAACCGTACATTCAGTATTCTTAATTGTTTTAATGCAAAGATAAGTGTCCGCTAAATAACCATAATATGAAATCACAGATAATATAATAAATTTAAAATAATACAGAACCGACTTTGAAAATTTTAAAAACTAAATATAAGAAATATTAGTGGAAATATGTAGAATTTGCAACAAATTACCATTTAGGAAGTAGTTGTTTTATAGCATTTTCGTTTGACGGTAGTTTGAAATGTTAATAGGTATTTGAGATTTAATAACATCTTAAAAATCTAAAAAATATGCAAGATATATTAATGAAAGATCGAATTGAAGAAGAAGATCAAAAAAGTATAAATCTAAACTAAATTATTAAATATATATATATTTTATAATTGCATATAGAGATCCAAAAAGGAAAAAATGATATAAAATAACAGATTGAGCAGAGAGATAAAATATAATCTAAATATAATTAGTGCCACCATGAAGGAAATTGCAAGTAAATTATATTAATTAACCTTATTTAGCATGACCTATATTTTATATATAAAGTAAAGAAAACGGGTGTTGTTGCTTTCTTTTTAGAGGAAAATGTGAAAAATGGTGTATGTGTTCTTCCTCATGTAATTTAAAATTTTAAGGATGTGAATGTAAAAATAATTGTTAGATTAAGAGCTCAGATGATAAATAAGGCAAGAGTTGCTCATGTAGAGAAGTAGGAAGAGAATGTGATCCAGAGCTTTGTAATTGTTGCTCACATATAAATAAAAGAAATGTACTGAAATCTGATAGTTAGATCAGCTATTGCGAAAACACTGTATATTTTTTATTAAAATTAGTTTAAAAAATATAAAATATATATTTATTATAGGATATACTTTACAAAGTAAAACCAAGACTTATCTTATAAAAATCTGTTATTTGTGACGGACTAGGTGTTGTAGCAGGATAACACTTTTAAAAAGATGAATTCATTGGAGAGTAAAAAAAAACCAAATCATATAAATATGTTTTATATATTACCATAGTAATTATTATTACAAATAGATATGTAGGGGAAATAATAACTAAAGATGAATCTTATTATAGAGATCATGTATATTTAAAAAAGATATACACTATTTTTTCGATTTAGGGTTTTATTCTGAACAAATTATTGACCCTTTTCCTTACGGTAGTAAGGTAATAATAAATAATAAGATTTATTTTTTTATATATAAATATAATTAATTTTATATATTTAGGTTCGATATTTGAATTACATGAAAGGGTCTAATTTAGAAAATTGTACAGTCAGATATGTATTTTCTAAAGGAGAAACTAAAATTGCCCTTATTGCATACTAAAATATATAGCCTGGATAAGAGTTATTTTTCAACTATGTAAAAAATATTATTATTAAAATAAATGAAAAATAAAATAAATTTATAGGGAGATTCATATTGTGTAGATTGGAAAAAACATTTTGATTAATAATGTGAGAAGTGGGAGATGAGCCAAAATTAAAATAATAATCAAATATTTTATGAATTTTAAAAGAAATAAGAAATAGAAGAATCATAAAAATATTTTTAAAACAACAAAAACATGACAAATCTGCTTCCTTAAATTAAAAAAATACTTTCAAATAAGATTCTGTTCAAATAAATCTAAATAATGCAGTTTAAGAGATATAATAATATAAATCTAAGAAAAAGAAAAAAGAAAAAGTAAAATAGTAATAGATAGCGATTCAGAAGGAGAATATTAAACAATTGGATTTAATTAAAGATAATATAAAACAGGTTTTATTTGATTTTTTTAGTTTAAATTACATAATAAACATATTTCATATTCATATCAAAACATAAATCTTCCAATTTCTTGATTGGAGGAATTGTCGTAAATAAAGGTTTTGTATAAGAATATATAAAATAAAAGTAAATTAATAATTTAATAAACAAAAATTATTTATATAATATCCAACATCTCTCTTTTATATTTTTCTTTTTCTTTATTGGCCTTTAAATATTATATTTCTTATTCTTAACAATTGGGCTATTTAAATAGCATTATCCAATAGAAGAATACCCCATTTGTAAAATATCGGAATTCCACTAAACCAGAAGGAATCAATACTATTAATAAGTTTAGAATATGATGTTTTGTAAATATATAATTATATTTAAATTTATGATATACCAAGCAATGAACAGATAATGAAAAATACAAATTAAACACATTATATTAATTTTATTTTGTTTAATTTTTGGTTTTCCTTATCTCTAATTACACTCTTTATTACTATTTAAGCTGATATTACATAAACAGGAACCATTATATATTTGAACCAAGTATATTTTAAAAGAATCTCTACCATATATAAAATATATAGTGTCTATTATCAGCAAGCATGAACGGATGAACATAACTTTAAATAAAATATATATATAAATGAAGGAGATTTTCATATATAATATTAAATATACTTGAATTTGTGAACAATAATCCAACCCAAAATATTAAAAAGTGTAAACTTTAAAAGGTTTTTCGGATTAAGAAACTATTGAAAATATATTTTTAACTATTAAAATCTTTATTTTATACTATGAGGTGTGCTTATATATAAGAAAAGGAAATAATAAAAATTTAGGGAACATTTATGTTAGCTTAGTGATTTTATTTATCTCCCATTACGATAGATTTATTTATTAATATAAATATTATAAACCCTACTAATGTCAAAATGTGATATTAATATGTGACAATAAATTAAACAAATTTTTGAAATATTCCAATAATTATTAATTTAATTGCTTAAAATATCATCTTTAGTAAATTATCAACTCCTTTTTACTAGTTTAAGCTTTTTTAAACCTTAATATTATATTCCTAATTATTTTCTGTATAGTGTAAGATACACATATAACACACCCATACTATATTAGTTTATCGAACCATAACAGAGCTGGCTCCGAACTATTATATGATTTATAATATAAAATATTCATCTATTTATTAATTTATATATTGTCTTAATTACAAAAGCTGACATTCCCATTTTATTTTTTTATACTGAGTAATAAGAAAGAGCAATTAATAATATAGAAAACGTATCAGTGTAATAAAGGAAGTGAAAAAAATAAATAGTTGGGAATAGGTATAAAGATAGAGCAATATACAAATTATTTTCTCCTTTAATTCTAGTCTCATGGTCCATTATTTTTTTAATTATATATACAAATACTAATGAAGAAACCCTAAAAATTTAAAAAATCCAAAATTAAATATATATATATATTAATAAAAAAAAAAAATATCTTACACATTTAAAAATCTCATCAAATTAATTTAGGAATATTAAAATATTTATAATATTTTTAATATAGGCCAGTGAAAAATATACATCATAGGAGGTGTAGTTAGTTTCGGATTCCAATATGTATAATTTCCTTTCAAATAATTATTCATTTAATCTTCATGAAAATATTCATCCTAGGAGCATAATAAAATATAATATAATATTCTGACTATTATAAGATTTATAACATACCATATATGGACCATTTACTGTTTCTGCTATTTTAATAAATAGTAATATTTGTATTGAAAATATTATGATAAGGATAATTACTTTACTCATTATCTCAACAAATTATTAATTTGCAGATGCTTAATTAAAATTTATTTTCTACCAAATAGATTACTATATTTCTACAAGATTATTATTAATATTACGAATTAATTAATATTTTATGTTTTAAACTATTTAGAAATTTAATAATATTATTTTAAAATCAATTAAAATATAAATTTGAATAAGCAATTTAAATTATTTTTATTATAATTAAAATTATTTTTTAACAAATAAATTTTAATTAAATATTCCAAATTATATTTTACAAATAGAATATATATATATATTATTATCCTTGAAAATTATTTAGAAAAACTTAGTACCACACTAATTATATTTTATAAATAGTTTCCTATTTAATATAACTAATATATTAAAAATAAAATAGCATAATTATAAATTTATAATCATGAAGCACAGTAATGGTTCACAAAAGAGAAAATCGTTTTCATAATAAAAATTATCACGCCCTATGACTGCAATTTCTAATAATACGACTGAATAAGAAACGAAGCCATTTATAAATTTAGAGCCATAATAATAAAAAAGTCATTAAAGTAGTACTCACCATTCTTCATAATAAAATAAAAAAGTGAAAACCAAAGTTAATATGAATATTCAGAAAAAGATAATGTACTAATTACTTAAGCAAACATCACAAATTAAAGAAAAAAAAGCCATCCATATGTTAATATAATGGGGAGTAAATATTATAATCCTTTTAATCCTTAAAAATGCTATTAAATTGAGTTAGAAAATCTTAAAAATGAATAATCTGAAACTAATTAGTAAATAGAAAGGAAAAATAGTATACCTTATAAGAAATCCAATTTCAGGCCTTAAACAAGTACATAAAAGAGAGATACAGTTACATATTTTTTTAAAAATAAAGAAAATTCTAAATGGGAAAATATATATGTTGGAATGATGAGAGGTATATAATAAAATAACTTTAATTTTTATATTTACTAATATTATTAATTGAATATAATAGCTTAAATGGGCCAGAATTTAAGGATGGAAAGTAAATTTATGGATTTTATGATGGGTTTAGAATCAATAAGAGAGAAATCAGAAATAAAATTGACTGATTTCAAAGATTAAACTAAAAATACTGAAGATAATTTAATAAAAACCAAAAATATGGCGGCTAATAAAACTCTTCATAAATATTAAAAGCCTTCCAAACTTGACTTTCTTATACATTAAGCTGAACAAATAACCAATAAAGATGAAAAAAAGAAATATTTAGAATAACTAATAAGAGTGTATTCAGAAAAGAACTTAATTAAAAGTGTAAAAGAATTTGAATTCAAGGTAAATTAATATCTTTATGGAATAAAATATTTAAGCTGTATTTAATTTACAAGAAATAACTTAGAAAAATGGTAGATGATATTAAAGATGGAAAAAAATTAAAAGACAAACCCATGAAATATTTATTTAATAAAGATAAAATGACAGAATCGCTAGCTCCTCCATTAATGATGCCTGTATATAATAATTCGACCACTTAAAGATAAAGAGAAATTGTACTTTATTATTATACGGTTTTAATTAAGATATATTAATTTTTATAAATATATATAGATAGATTTTTCAAAGCCAGTTTAAATAGATTTTTTTAACTTAAATTAATCTAATGATATGGAATTTTAAGTACAGAGTTCTAAAAGTTTAAAATAAATAGAAAATAATAATGATTAAGAAGATTAAAAAAGCTGGTTGTTTGGGATAAATATGGTTTTAAAATAAGGAGATAAATGAAAACAATTACTGTATAAAGAAAGAAAAAAAGAATATATGTTGACAACTATATGTAAAGCTAAAATAATTATAATAATATTAGATAAATTTCAAGTTCTAATACTAACCTCGAGCAGTAGTAATAAAAATTAGCGTAACCTTAATAACAGTAGTAACATAGAAAAAGAAACCTAGATCCTCATTATAATTCTTAATTAGAGAATCAATCATAAGAACACAAAAAAGAATAATCATAATAGTAAAGAAAATAATAAATATAATTTTAAAAAGAATAGATGAATGATTTATTAGGTAAAATTTAATAAAATTAATAAAATAAAATAATGAAAAGAAGATATTTAACAGAATATCAAGTATATCAAGAACTAATATCAAAACATTGAATAAATGTATCAATAAACAAAACCATATGCTGATTTGGAATAATAAATCAAAGAAGATGTAATTATTTAATAAAAATATAAAAATTTAAATTGAATCATAATTTTTAAATTTAATTACTATATTTTAATTTTACCCTATCATATATCATAAATAATTAAATATAAATTTTTATAGTTTAAAAAATCGGTTTAAGTTAATTAATAAAGAATAATTTATAATTATTTTATTAATTTTTTAATATTTTACTAATTTAATATCTTATTATTTACTAAAAATATTAATTTAAGTATTAATTAAAATATAAAATCATTTTTTAGTAATAATTTTTTGCTAACTATACAAATTTTAACTATCTTTTTCATGTGATGTATTATTTGACGTTTGAGTAAAAGATCGAATTTTTATTTATGAGGGAGTAATTTGTTAATCTTCTATTAAACTCCTATTTAAAAGAGATTAATATGTAAATTTTTTTTCTCTATCTTATGAGGACGATATAGGTAACTATATCAATTTTTCTACGAAAGAATATTATTATAAGTCCTAAGACTTTTATAACTTTGATTATTTTAAATTATTATTTATATTTTTAAATTGTTATTTATTTTCTTTAAAATTTCTTAGTTTTCCATATTATTACTAATACTATTAAAATTTCTACATTTCATTAGTATATCTATGATATAAAAGTATATATAATAAATAGTATATTTAATAAGAAAATATATACCTATCTTTTAGTTATTTATTGATTATAATTAATTTTATGTATTTTCTTTTTATAATTAATATTATTAGAATTTTATTAGTTATTCGCTAAACTCTTCTAATTTATTTTTTACATTTGCTTATACATCTTATATTTCCTTGTATGTTAAATCACTCAGATTTTAAAAGTCATTTACACTTTAATCATTTTAATTTTACTTTTAATCTAAATAATTGATTTTATCTTAATACTATTAAAATATATTATCATAATTTTAAATTTAAGAATTTATTTTTTCTAAATTTAAAATCATGCTATTGTTTTTCTTCTTTATAGTCTTATTATCTTCTTACCACGAATTTTAAAAGCTTTTAACTTATTGCTCAATATTTTTATTAATATTATTTGTTTTTATATCAATAAGATTTGTAAGAAATACAGTATTGTCTTCTATTTTAGAATAAATTTATTTTTCAAGTGTGTTTAATTCATTTTTATTGGCCCTCCTATTTCTTTGGTTTCTTTGTTCAATATATTATTAATGTCATTTTTATTTATTTCACCTTATTCATTAATATATTTAATATTTTATTATAATTATGAAATTTCATTTTTAGTATTTTCCATATTATCATTTTTCAAGATTTTTATTGTTTAATTTATATTCTCTATTTATAATTAGAATTACTAAATTTTATTCTAAGCAGAATTATTTATTAATTATTCAACTTTATAGAGGAACATATCTTCAAAGAGTTCACTTTTGTCATTCAATAGTTATTTTTCATTTGGTTATTAATCTTATAAAATTTCTATCTATACCATTTATTTTTAGCACATTATAAATTTTTAATCTAAAGATATTGGTTAATTTTCTTCATTTACTTCATTAATATTATATTAAATTTATTCAAAATTAATTTCTCTTTCTTTACAATCTAATTTATTTATACTTGAATTATGTATTTTTTTTATTATAATTCTTCACAGGAATTTTATTAAAGTATGTATGATTTCAAATGTTAAATTTCTTCTTTTATATATCTTCTTAAACTTTAAAACTGTATTTCCGATGCATGATATCCTTTAAGAAATTTCTAAAAAAGTGTAACACTATCTTGTAATACTTTAGAATTTAGTTTTTCAGAGTTAATGAAAACCTATTACTATTCTTAAGATTCTTCTAAATTTTATAGCCTTTCTTCAATTTCACTCAACGTATTTTAAACAACAGGCGGCACGTTTCTAAAAGCTGAATTTTTGCAATGAATAGGTTTTAAGGATAATTTATTTTATTAATATTATTATTGATATATCATATAGTTTCTTTTTTTTTTTTTAATTTTTTAGTTTTTTATTAATTTTTATTCCTTTAATTTTCTTAATTTTTATTCCTTTATTTTTTCTATTATAATTACAATTATTAATATTTCATATTTTAATTTTTATTAGAAAAAATGTGAATATTGTAAAAGTTCTCAAAAATACAATAGTATTATTAAACTTAATATATCTTTTACTTTTAATATTTCTATGATAAGTTATAATTATATGTTTTAATAGTAGTGATTATAAGCAATAAATATATATATATATTTTAAATAATAATATCAATTTTTAAAATTATAATAATTGAATTTAAGATATATAACACTTGTTTAATTTTTATATTTAACGACTAGACCTCTTTTTTTATTAAAATATATGACATCTTCACCTCTAAACTTACAATTTTATACTATTTTAGGCTTTTAATCATCTTATTTTTTGTAATCTCTGATATAATTATCAAAATCAATCATCTAGTAATATACTTCTCCATCATCCTTTCAATAATTTTAAGAACAATTATAATTTAATAGAATTAAGATATTTTATTTACTTTTTGTCCTATAACATATAGTAAGTTGCCAAAGAATTTATGGCTTACAAGTTGACTAGCCTCAATTATTGAAACAGTTTATTATTTGTTAAGATTCCACATATGTAATTCTTAACTTGATAACATAATTAAAATATTATCATTATTTAAATTAATTATTCTTGTATCAAGTAAACGTGTTAGCTCTTATTTATATTCCTTTAGCAAATAAAAATTATTAAAAATTAACAATTTTAATTTATAGAAGATTAAGTAATTACCTTTATATTGGTAGTTTCTCCAATAATTACTTGTTATGCTTTGTTACTACTGTTATTATTATTTTTAATTATTTTTTAGAACAGTGATTGCAATTTTACTCATCATAAATAACCTCAATAATTTTATATATTTATTTTGTTAATAAAGTAAAAATTACTTCTTATCATACTTTATTGTTTAACAATAATAAAAGCTATCACCTTTATATTAAGAAACAATAATTAATAAATACATATGAATTAAGATATTCTTTTTACCTTTCAGAATGTTAAACATTTAATTAGAGTAGTAATTTAAAGTTGCAATTCTGGTTTTAGAATGTAATACTATAGCATTTATAAAAGGAAAGTCAATAATAGTAGACTTAGCATTCTCAAATTGAGAAATATCGGAAATTGGAATTTTTTTTATTAATTTTAAATTATCTGACTTTAAATAATTCAGACATCCAACTGAATCTAAAACTGCAAGCAAGTTAATTTTAGAAATATATACTGTAGATATAGCATTAATTTTTAAATTTTTAATTTATTTTTCTAAAAAATATATTATTTAAAAAAAAATTTAATATATAATATATTTGAGTATTTTACTTTATGCCTGATTAAATAACTATATTCTATTCTGTTATATAAGAATGCTTACTCCACTTGGAGTAATAATAAACTCTTTTAGTGGAGTTTCATAAGATGGAACTGAAAACTTCTAGACAATAGCTGGTTATTCTGCATTTAAGAATATATCTAAATGTGATTGTTATTCTTACGATTTTTTTAAAACTAATTCCAACATTTCATTTATTTTTTTATTATTAATGATTTACTTTTTCATATTATCTACTGTTGAATTCAATTGATCATCAATGTTTATAAATCTTATATTTTCTCTTAAAAATAAATTAATTACTTAATGAAAATTATATAGTAATATAATAAATTATATATTTATAGAAATATGAATACTGTTCCTATTATTCAAATTGTGTTGAATATTTAGTAGTATTATAGTATTCATTGGTGGATTTCAAAGCTTTTTCAACTATATACTAAATTATCTCTCCATTTATATCCTCATTTTTAGTAAATTGATTTTAATTCTAATATTAAAACAAAAGGAATTCTTCAATACAACGAAGCTAATTCAATAAGAGATCTTTACTTTATTTTAATTGATTTCTTATTTTATCGAAAACACTTTCTAGATCAGTTTTTTGATTTTTATAATTATTAATTATAACTTCTTTTATACTTTCTAGTTTATTTAAATGTTCTTAAATTGGCTTGCTTTATAGTGTTTATTTAATATCAATTATAGTTTTTTCTAATGGTTAATATTGATGGCCTTTATGTATATGATTAATGCAAAAAGGACATGATATTCGTTCATCTTAACAATTTTTTGTTATACAAAACATATTTTTAGTGCTATTAAAATGGGTATTTATACATCTTTAATAATCTACTCTAAAATCAGACATTTTTGATTTCGGATTTATTTTAATTGTTAATATATATTAAAATCTCTTTGTTTAGTATGATGAATTATTATTATTATAATCCACAAATTAAGAACTTTACAATATGTAAATAAATATTTGTTTTATCTATTATTCATAATTTATTAATATATTAAAAATGAAAATATAGATTTTTGATTTTGTACATATAATGTGAGTATGGATATGATTTCTATTTTTATAATAATACAAAAGCATAATCTAAAAATAAATGTATAAAAACTACTATATAAATTAATATCAAATAAGTCCTAGCTTTTTTAATTGAATGTCTTATTTAGAATCCTTTCTTTTATTTAACTATTAAGATATGTCTAATAAGGATATTTTATTCCTAGACTATTTTATATCATTTTTGGAGTTTATTTATCCTATCTATTGTGAAAATTAATTAATGTAAAAAAATATATTAGTTTATTTATACATTACTGATTTTTTTTAGCCTTTTAAGTAATTTCTTAATTATTTTAAACTTGCTTGTATTCACTATCAATTGTAAGGAATGAATCATTTTATACTATAAATTCTAATTAAATAATATTATTATGAGGTAGGTAATATATCCAATTTTTAGGTTTATCAAAGTATACAAAGTCCCATTCTTTCTCCTCTATCAACTTTTAGTTATGAATCTAATTGAGTTCTATATCATTTCCAAAATTTTTGATTAATTTTTATTTTAGGTAGTATTAAGCTAAATACTAAATTATAATTTTAAAATTATTTATTACTATAATATTTAAAATTGTGATATTTTAAATATGGTACCTGAGTTTTCCTTCTACTATAGGAATGTTGTTGTTAAATTCTTAATTATTTGCATTTATACTTTAAGTTTATTATTGCAATAAATTTGTATAAAACTAGTGGGGTGATGTCAAATGTTTACTTACTATACTATTTTTTCTGGAATCTGTTTAATGAAATCCTGTACTTTATCCATTAGAACTTTACTAAAATTATTTACTTTTGAAACCCGCATTATTTGAATGATTATAAATAAGATTATTATGCTAGTTTAACTATTATTATAATAAAGCTTGTGTGTTTTATTATTGCAATATTATTTCATTAAGCACAGATTAAATATATAATATGGGATTTTTTTATATTTAATCTTCTTGGGGTAATCCTGTTTGAGAAAAAGGAAGGAAAGCAGTCTAAGAGTTGAAAAACTAGTTATTTTATTAATTGGAAGTAGATGGTAATGCACTGAAGCTATTTTTACTTAACGGAGTTATATTGCCAGAATATATTGGGCTTCCAGGACTTTTTTAATCCAAATATTCTATTTTAATATTTTTTAAAATTTAAGTTAAGTAGTTTTAGTTTTTAAATTATACTTTACCTATTTTTCTTGATTTTTTTTTCCTTTATTTTTGTTAATATCTATTTGTTAAAATTTCTTCTTCGCCAATTTCTTCTTATTCTGAAATTAACTTTAAAGGTTACATAATATTTCTCATTTTAAGAGGTGATTCATCACTAATATAATCAAAACTTTGAATATCTATTTCGACTTTTTAAGGAGATATTCCATTATGTTATTATTATTAATTTTTCTAAAAATTTTAAAGTGCTTATAACATTTGTGAGCTTTATTGCTATTTTATGCTGGATTGCCTTCTTTACTTGATTATTGGTTCTTAAAATTTTTTTGATACTCTTCTTCGCATCTTATTATTCGTTTATGTATCAGATTAAATTTAACAATGAACCTTTTTAGGGCTTATCAATTATTATAAGCTTGTCTATTTATTGGTTTCTTCCATCCTTAGTTTTAAAATAAATGATATTTAAATTAATATATATTATTAAAATTACTTTAATATGGAATTTAATGTATCTTATGATCCTTCATATAAATCCATTTGCACCTTTGGAATAACTTCTTCTTTTAAATAAAAGTCTTAGTAATAATAAGCTTTCTCCAAAAGTTGTTCGTCTGGATTTTATAAATCGAATATTTCTTTAATAGCTTCTTCTGTTTCAATTTTAATATCTTTAGCATTATGTGATCTACGAAATTTAATAGTCTTTAAATTAGTATTATAAAATTAAAACTTTCTCTATTAATGATACCTATCTAAAATTCTGTCTTTAATACCTCTTAATTAAGTATCTAAATTAATATAATCATATATTAATTTCTTTTTATCTCCTATAAAATGACAATCTGGACAGTAAATTATTTAATGGCCTTCCACTTTGCAAAGCTCGCAAAAATGAGGTAAATATTAACTAGTGTCTGAAATAGAATTTAGTAAATTAATTATTATTTAATAAATGATTTAATTTTCATACTTTGTTATTAAAATTCATCTCTTATCATACAAAATATTTCGTAATCTCTATCACTTTTCTTTATAATTTCCATAAATAAATCTCTGTCGATTTTTAAAACCATGCATGATTCCAGACTTTTTACAGTAATGTTTTATCCTAATCCTGAAAAAAACTATAATTTTCCAAATATCTCATTTTTTTCATTGTGAATATATTTATTTCCTTTGCTTTTTCATTTTATATTGTTATTTAAGCTTTTCCTTTGCATATTACGTACAAATCAGAGCTTAATCCTATTTATTTTTTAATTAATTTTTTTAAATAAAATTTAAATAATAAGGACATACCCTTTGTAATATATTCATCGGAACTAAAATTTTATTCTTTTATTATAGCCAAAATTTCATTCAAAATTGGTTAAGAGAAATTTTGAAATGGTACTTAGAATTTATTAATATAGTGCTAATTAATTTCTTTCATGGTCTCTAATTTTAATTAAGAACTTAGTTAATCTAATATTATTTCTTCTTCTTATTCATTTTTCTCTAATTCTTTCTACTATACAAAATCTAAATAGAGAGTTATACGTTCTCTCAATTTTTCACTTATTTTTCTTTTTTAAAAATCTATTAGCCATTTATCTTTAAGCTTTGTATGTTTTCATTTTTTTCCCCATATCTTGTAATATCATTCCTATAGTATTCAAAGCGTACCTGTTTTATATTTTGTTAAAAAATTATTAAAAAAAAGCTTAGAAAATAATTTTACCCAAAGTTTCCAGTCATTATATAAATAGAAACTATACTAAATATGATTTCTATGTTCGTTTGAGGAATATATCTTTAAATAATATAATAAAACTAAAAAATATTCATCGTAAAATTAAATTAAATATTACAAAAGAATAGTAACCATTGTAGAAACACTCCAATAGATGCAATGACTAATTATAATAGTTTATTATTTTTTTTTCTTTTCTATATTATATTATTATTACATATATCGATCTATCCAGGGGAATCAATCAAGCCAAAAACATGAATCCAAGTTTTTGTTTCATTTTTTAATTCAATTTCCAGAATTGCAACTCTATTTATTTTATGTATAAATTATTAATTAAAATTAAAATATATATGATTCGTGATATACAAGTGGTAGCATAACCCAACAATATGGGACAAAGCTAATATTCTTATGCTAAGACTAATCAAGGGAAAAACTTCTGCGATTTTTTCATTTTCTGTTGCTACTCTTTCAAGTCTTGAATATGTTGTTGAAAGACTAAACATTTTTAGAAAAATTAATAATTCCATAAAATAACTTATGACTATCATATAAAACACGCTATTTTCATCAACAGCATATCCAAGAAATAAAGGGATCTAAACAATAATATCATTAATAAATGTGCCCTTTAAATATTTATTTGCTATTTTTTTTTTGTCAATTATGATTATTCCTTTTTCGTAAAACCCTGTATGAAATTATAGAAAAATGTCTAATACAAAACTACCATTTATTATTAGTAATATATTATTGCTTATTAAGGTAGTACTTGTTCTCATATCAAACATAAAAAACCCCATTTTTAAAGTAGTGTAAAACTAAAAAATGATTTATAATTAATAAAATTTAACATAAAATTCTAAAAATACTCATTACCATTCTATAAATAATCCAAAAACTATACCAACAATCACAAAATATTTTTATTTTTTGATTTGGTTATAAAGTAGGAATTTTACCCCAAAAATTTCTCATCTTTGAAAAAGAAACATATATTTTTTTCTAAAATAACTTTTTGCTCATGTTTATATCCCTAGATAAGAATACATTAGGATTCTAATCCTGTTGTAATTTATCATAATAGATTGTAGTTTAAAAATTAGCTTAATCAAATGATAAATCATTAATAGCCTTATAAACGTTGTCATTAATTTATTGCAATTAATGAATTGTTCTTAATCGTGTAGAAAGACGCTTTAAAAAGCGTTATACTAAAACTAATATTGTAATAAATTTCATAAAATTCCATAATTTATCTTGTTTTTTAGGTCCTTATCCTTGAAATATAAATTATTTACAATTTCTACTCAAAATACTATTTTTATGGATTGTTGCTTTTATATAACAATTATTTTATTTTAATAAAAAATATTAAATATAGAATTTATAATATTACGCTGCCTGCTTAATAATTTTTTTCCTTCTCTTTATAATTTTGTTTATTTATTTTCATTAGATCTTGCTTCATTCGTTTAAATCGAATTAGATTCTATTTATCTATTATCTGTTGTATTATATACATCTAAACACAATTTTTTGGTACTAATCTCTAAATTCTTCTTATTTTATTTATGAAAAATTAAAATATATAAAAATAATTCTAATAGTATTAAAAAATAAAATGATACAATAAAACATGATTAAATTAGTTACATTGGAAGGAATTTTATTTTAACTGCTATATTTATAATATTTCTCATTTTATAAAATATCAATGTCAAATTCGATATTATAAATATCTTCTTTTTATAAAGTATTCTATAAACTTGTATGATCTATGATATTGAATAATTATTTTTGTTGACTATTTTAGAATAAGCTTGTATTATCATTATCATTAAATTTTGACTCATCTTAGCTAAAATATATTGAATTATTTGTACATTACATTTTTTTTTTTTTTTTTATTTATAAAATACGGAAGGTTATATATCATAAAGTTTTTTTAATTATTGAATTGTATTAATAATTATTGAAATAAGCAGAAATTGATATTATTTTTACTAAGGATTCTTTTTAGATATTAAAATTTAATAATTTTAAAACATATATATTTAATTTTTTTTGTAAATATAAAATATTTACTGGGAAGTTTTTATAGATATTAATAAATCTATATATACCCTTCTCTATTATAAATTCTTAAAAATATATCGACATATTATGCGTAAATTTTGTTTTATACATTTAATCTATAAAAAATAATCAATTTATAATATTATTTAAAATATATTGATTAAATTTAATTAAAAAAAATACAAGTATATAGTAGTAAAACAAAAAATTTTCATTTTGCATTATTTTATTTTTTATCCTGATCTTCCTTAATTTCTGAAAAGACATTTAGTAATTTTGGCTACGCTTCTTAATGTTACTGTTATATATTTTTACTCTGTTAATTATTATCCTTTAAAATAAAAATAAAAATACCTAAATTTTTTAATATATGAGATATATATAGTGTATTTTTATTAAAATTTTACTTATTTATTTTAAAAGCTATCAATTTATAATTATTTACTATGAGAATAAGATGGAATTTATATAAAATTAACTATATTTTAACTAGATAAATTAGAATTTTCTGTTTGTTGGCCTTATTTTATAAAATCAAAAGTATCTAAGTTATTATAAGGCTAATATTTTTCCCAGTTTAACGGTTTATCAAAATTTATAAAATCCCATTCTTTATTTTCAATTAGTTTTTAAGATAAATTAACTTTAGATATAGAAACCATTCTATGATCATTTTTTATTTGTTCAATAGCATTGAAATTGCTATAGTTTGATGGCAAACTAATTAATAATAAAAATAAATTAACATTTCATATTAAAATTTTAATACTATGGATATATAAAAAATTTTACTTTAAATTTTAAATTCCGTTTTAATCTTACTAACTTTAATTATTAATAGAAATTAATTTTTGATAATTTTATAAGGGCTTATCTTTAATTTATATTATTTTATTATTATCATGCTATAGCTATTATAAATTTATTTACAATTATCGTATAATATTATAGAGTTATGGTAATTATTAAGAATTTCGCTAATTTTTTTTAAATTGACTATTATACTCTTCTTCCATTAACTATTAAGAAAAATTTAAATTTGAATTGATTCCTGATACTGGAGTATACTGAGAAGAAAATCCTGTATAAAAATTTCTAAAACTAGCTCTTTATTTAGGACTAGAATTATTGTTATTACCTAAAAATAAAATTATTTAATGACAAAGTAAAATATTGTTTTATTTTTACTACCCATATGATATCTGGATTTCTTATTTTTAGATAATTATTATAGACTTTTATTTAGATTAATATCGTCGTCTTCTTCTTCAATTTATTGAAGTTAATTATTATTTATTTTTCTCATCGGAGATTCATCTGATATATGTTCTTAGCTTAATTTCTGAGTATCAATATTAGTAATAGATTTTACATTTGGTATTTATATTTATTTTTTTTTCCCATTTACATCTTTGCCATTTTCTTAATTAACTATGTAAGAAATCTATCTTGATTGTTTCCTTCTCTTATTTAATTGTTCTATTTTTTATATACTTTATCTTTAAATATTATAATATCCCTATAATAATTCCTAATCATCAAAACTAAAAAAAAAATTTACAAGATTTTTCATTTTATTATATATATTTTGTAATACTTCATTTTAGATAAACTGGTCCTTTTTTAATCTGTATAAATAGTATCCATTTTCACATGAGGTATGATTTCTTCAGAAATATAAAATTCTCTCTGTTACATTGCTATTTTTGTTAAATCTTCATCTGCATTATCTGGAGAAAATACTTCTTATATTGCTTCTTCCATTTCAAGCTTAATTTCTTTCGCATTACTTGATCTTTTGTTTATAAAATAATAATATTATTTTTTAAAAAACTAAATTGAATAGTAAAACATTACCTATATTATATTCTATCCCGTTAGCTTCTTAATTAAATATCTAGATTTTTATAATCATATATAATTTTTTTCTTATTCAGAATTAAATGGCTGTCAGAGCATTAAGTAAAATCATGACCTTCAGATTAACATAAGACACAATTTTATTATAAATATAGACTATTATCTGATTAAAAATAAATATGAGTCAACTGAAAAAATAATGATAAGTTAAAATATTAATTACATTTTTGCCATAAGTCATCTTTTATATTACAAAATATTTAATAATCGTTATCATAATTTTTTATTATTTCTATAAATTTATCTCTATCTATTTTTAAAACCACACAAGATTCTAAGCTTTTTATTTTGGTATTAGTGCTTATTCCAGTAAAAACTAAAATTCCCCATAAATATTATCCTTTTAAAGTTATTGTATCTAAATAATTTTATTTTATTCCGGAGTATTTTGTAAAATCACTTTCGCAGTTCCCTTACATATTACTAATAAACTTGTGTTTAGATCTCCTATGTTAAATATATATAAATAACAAATAATATATTATATAAAAATATCAAAATACCAGTAAAAATAAATTCTTCAGAGCTATAATTTTCTTCTTTTATGATAGGTAAAATCGCATCTAAAGTTTCTTGAGAAAAAATATGTAGGGTTTTTTGAAAATAATTTATATAGTGTTAATTAATTTCTTTTAATGTTTCTATTCTCAATTATTAAGATAACATATTCAATATAATTTCTTCTTCCTCCTCATTTTTTTCAATCTATTATTTATGAACAAACTCTAGATAAAGTGATATTCTTTCTCTCAATTTTTCAGGAATCTTTTTCTTTTTAAAAAATCTATTTGCCATTTATCTTTGTGCTTTATAGGCTTTCAGTTTTTTACCCATATCTTATAATATCATTCCAATCGTATTTAAAGCATATCTATAAAAAAATAGCATATATATTTTCCTATTCTTATATTATTTATATTACCCAAATGCCCCTGCCATAAAAAATATTGATATTATACTAAAAATTGTCTCTGCATTTGTTTCTGGAATATATCTTAAATAAAATACTAATAATTATTTAAAAATTATTTGGCAGGAATATACAATTACAATAAGATAGTTGCCATTGTAGAAACGCTCCAATATATCGAGTGACTATAAAATATATTATAGGTAATACATGCTCTAAACTTTTTATAGAAGTGAAGTTACATGTATCGATCAACCCATGTAGATTCATCAAAATTTTATAAATGAATCCAAGTATTTTGTATGTTATAATATTCTAATTATAAGATTGCAACTCTAATTATTATTTAAAAATGACTAAATTCATATCATTAAAAATATATAATCCAATATTATATACAAATGATAACCTAGCCCAACTATGTGAGAAAGCGCGAGTACCTTTATACATAAACTGACTAGAGGAAATAACTATGCAATATTTTCATTTTCGGTTGCAACTCTTTCTAATCTTCTATAGGTAGAAAATAAACTTATCATTTTTAAAAAAATTAAAAGGTCTAAGAAATAGCTGATAACTACCATATATAAAGGGCTGTTTTCTACAACTAAATATCCCAAAAATAAAGGAATTTATACAATGATATCAGTAATAAAAGTGCCTTGTAAATAATTATATGCTATTTTTTTTTTATTAACAATTATAATTCCTTGATAATGATATCCGGTATGAAACTACATTAATATATCTAATACAAAGCTTATATTTATTACAAGTAATATATTATTACTTATTAATGTTGTACTTTTTCTCATATCAAATAAAAAAAACTAATTTTCACTGTTGTAAAAAACTGATAAAATAAAAATAAATATAATTTAAAATATTATATATTATTAATTAATCTATTAATTTTACCATTCTATAAGTAACCCAAAAACTTTGCCAACAATCAAAATTATTTTTAATTTTTGATTTGGTTAAATAATTGGAATATTTTCCCAAGCTTATTTAGACATCTGAAATGAAAGTTCAATAATATTTAATAGGGTAGTAAATATATACTTAGCATTTAATTTATTAGTAAAACTATTTTACACTCTATCTTATATAGTATTTTAATCAGCAGAATATATAGCAGTTTTATCTTTTATTTTACTCAATAAAAAAAATCTATGTCAAATGATTTATCATTAATAGCTTTGTAAACATTTTCATTAATATTTAAAAGTTTATTTATGGTTTTTAATTTATTTGATAATTTTTTTATAAATTATTGAACAAATACTAAAATTATTATAAAAGATGTAAATTTCCACTATTTTTTGACCTAGTCTTCTTAATAACTTTAAAATTTAGTTTTATTTCCTTAATTAAAGCTCTTTTTTATTATTCTAATAAATTTATTAAACGTATATAAATATAATAAATATAACGCAAAGTATGAAATATTGTTAAGAATTACATTTTTTTTTCCCTTTTTTAGACTAAAAGGAATAATTTTCTTTTTCTTTATTTTGCGTTAAGCTATTTGTATTGATATTGAGATAATCCTCTTGTTTATGATTTTAATCTTCGAGAATTGGGTTTTATATATCTTTTCTTTATGTTTATTATAAACTCTATAAGAAAAATAATTAAATATACAATTAAACTAATATATATCATATCGTTAATAAAATAAAAATAATTCTAAATTATAATGGATATCAATAAATTATTATTATGATATTTAATAAAATTTTTATCTATAATTTAGGTGATAGTATATATTGTGTAATTAAAATTATAAAAAATAAATTTAAAGGTGATTCAGTAGATTAAAAAATATATAAGGTATAATATTAGCTGTAATATTATATAGTTTATACAGTAAGTCATTTTTATAGTAATAATACTATAATATAAAAAGAATATTACACTATCTTATTATTCTTATATTGATAGTCTTTTATCTGGAAATATGCTCAGTTACTTTTCATTTATTTCCTCATACGAAATATCATCATCTTTCTAAATAATGTTTTATAATAAAATATGATCCTCTTGATTAAATAAATGTTATGCTTTATTATTTTAAAAAAGCTCTACTATTAGCTATCATTTAGTTAAGATAATTGTGTACTATTTTCTTAAATTTGTTACTTATTTTCCATATTTTTAAATTTTTGCTATATAGTTCTATTTGTATTTGTTTTATTTTTTTTTAATATTATTATTAATTGATATATAAAATAAATAATTTTTTTCTATTTGCTTATATAAGTTTTTATAACATATTCCTACTTTTTTAATTTAACAGTATTATATAAAAAAATTAATTAATTCATAAAATTAATTATAATAATTAGAGCAAGTAAATACAAAGGTTTATAAGTTGGAATATTAAACATTTTTAGTTTATATATACATCTTTATATTAAATTAAGTCTTATAATCTTCTAGCAATAAAAATATCATTTTATAAATAAAATTAATAAATACGCCTTTTTTCTAAATTTTATCAAATTCATATTTTTTTTTAATATTTCTTTTCTTTATTTTAATTATCATTTAATTCTTTATTAATAAAATTTGTCTATTTATTTTTAAAATTTAAAAATTTTTTTTTTTCCTATTTTAAATAAATACATTTAAATTATTAATTGGTAAATTTATTATATTATAATTATTTACGACTTTAAATGGATTGCTTTTTCTTCTTTGAAATGCTTATTAGAAAGAACCTTAAACATTATTATTATTAATTCCTTAATTAAATATCTTTCTGTGACTTTGAATTTCGGTATTTTCAGTATTATATCTAAAAACAAAATCAAATTATATTAAATTATTGTAAGGCATGTAAATATTCCAGTTTTTAGGCTTTTCAAAATGTAACAAATCCCATTCTTTTTCTGATAATAATTTTTTCTACATTATAATTCCATGCATACCATTTTTTCTATTTTCTTACCCTTAATTTTCCACTTATTAAATATTCGAATGCTACACAATACTTTATTTAATAAAGTTAAAGTATATATATTGATTTATTCTATATAATAACTATATACCTATCTTTATGTTAACTAACTATATCATGAACATTGTTATGATTAGATAATCCATATAATTATAAATTAAGATTACTTCCATTTTGTCCATTTAATTTGTGTTCTGAATATCTACTAAAAATACTATGTTTTTATCTATTATCTTATTATATATGAGATTCTTGGTTTTTTTATAAAATCATTTATTGTTATGATATTAACTTTTAAGTGGCTTGCTATTGGCTAGTTAGTTATTGTATCATATGTACTAATGGTTAAATTTATTATAAATTTAGTAGCGCTTAATTCTAAGGGATTAATGGTTCTTCAATATAAGGCTGCGATATGTTTATCCCACTAACAGCTGAATAGTTAGAACTCAATCCTGATTACAATTTTCTTAAACTACCTCTGTGACTAGGGCTAGATTCTTGCGAATGTTAATTTTTAAGACTTTAATTATCTGAAATAAAAAATTATAAATTTAAAAAATATGCAATTATTTTGATTTTATGTTATTATTTATACCTTACAAAGGCAGTTTGTTTTTTTATCGTATTCTCCAAGTAACATTATTTTTTAATTTCTATATATTTAATAGTTGCTTTTATTCCTCAACTTCTTGTATTTTTGACAGAGTTTTTATATTATTAATTTTTAACGGAGATTCATCTGCAATATGATCTTAGCTAAGCTTTTAATAGTCAGAACTGGAATTCATTTATTTATTTATGGTTTATCTTTATGTTTATGTAACTTTTCTCCTCTATGATCTCACATCTTTTTTATCCTAAAATCCAAAAAGTATGGTATTTTTAGACATTCTTCGCCTTTATGGTAGTTATTCATTTATATTATTCCCACTATGTCGTATTATATTCGAAGATTCTATTTAAGAATTTTCATTATCTTCAAAACTAATAAAATAATTATATTTCAAATATATTAATATTATGTGGCATTATATGTGTATATTTATTTGATTTTACTTCATTTTGGATAAACTAGTTCTTTTCCTATCATAACAAATCAAATCCATTTTTACTTGAGGAATGATAGAATCTTAGAGATAAAAATCTCTCATTTCTTATGCTTTTTATGTAAGTTCTTCATCAGCGTTATCTTTAGAAAATATATCTTCTATTGCTTCTTCAATTTCTATTTTTAGTTCTTTGGCATTATACGTTCTGTTTTTTTGGTTTAGAAATAAATAAATTATAATATTTAAAATACTTACCTATCTACTATTCTGTTTGCTTGACATCTAAGCTATATATCTAAATTGGTATAGTCGTATATAATTTTTTTTATTAGAATTTAAATGGCAATCTGGACAATTTATTATATGATGACCCTCTTTCTTACATAGTTCACAGTTAAAAATTAAATAACTACTATTATCTTTAAAAGTGTAAAATATAAAAAAAATTATTTATTAATAATTTGTAAATAAATTATACATTTTTGCCAATATTCATCTTTAATGTGGCAAAATATTTAATAATCATCAACTTTTTTTTTTATTATATCTAGAAATTTTTATCTTTCTATTTTTAACACTATACACGTATCCAAACTTTTTATTTTAATATCAGAACCAATACCACTAAAAATTCTATTTATCCAAAAATGTCATCCTGTTTTAATGTAAACACTTTTAACTAATTTTATTGTTAATAACTATTAACTAGTGTTATTTCTGCTTTACCCTTGCATATGACATATAAACAAGTATTGTTTCCTAGATAAATGATAAAAAATTATATAATTATATTAAATAATAGTAGTAATTAATATATTATAGTACTTGCAGTTATAAATTCATCAGAACTATAATTTTCTTCTTTAATTATTGGTAGTATAGCATCAATAGTTTCTTTAGAAAATTATTTAAATATTTTTTAGAATTTTTCAAGATAATGCTAATTTATTTCTTTAAGGGTTTCATTTTTTAGTTAGTTGGAAAGTTTATTCAATATAATTTCTTCCTCTTCTTCATTTTTTTCCATTTCTTCTCTATGAACAAATTCTAGATAAAGTGTTATTCTTTCTCTTAATTTTTCTGGGATTTTTCTTTTTTTAAAAAATCTATTAGCCATTTATCTTTGAGTTTTATAAATTTTTAGCTTTTTCCCCATATCTTGCAATATCATTCCAATGGTATTTAGAGCATATCTATAATTTTTTTTTAAAAAAATAATGATAATATGAAATAAGATTAAATTATCATGTGAAAAAGATTTAATACCCAAAAACACCAGTCATAATAAAAATAGATGAAATACTGAACAATATTTCTATATTAGTTTCAGGAATATACCTACATTATTATAAAATTTATTTATTATACCATATCTAAAACAATGATAAAAATAAATAAATTATTACAATAAAATTGTAACCATTGTGGATACACTCCAGTAAATAGAATGACTAATTAAATTAAATTGATAAATATGAATACAAAATAAATTATATATTATTTTACATATATCTGTCTACCCAAGACGATTCATCAAAATTTTAAACACTAATCCATGTTTTTTATTCTTGATAATAATGTATTTCAAATATTGCAACTCTGATAAAATTATTTTATTATATAAAAAAATTAGACATTTTAAAACAGAACTTATTTACAAATGATAAAATAGTCCTACAATATGTGAAAGGGCTAAGATTTTTATACAAAGACTAACCAATGGAAATATTTCAGCTATTTTTTCATTTTCTGTGGCCACTCTTTCTAATCTTTTATATGTTGATGATAAACTAATCATTTTTAAAAAATTAATAATTCCAAAAAATAGCTAATAATTATCGCAACTAATTCACTATTATGATCGATATAATATCCTAAAAACAATGGAATCTAAACTATTAAATCTGTTATGAAATTTCCTTTAATATATTTATGAGCTATTTTTTTCTTATCTGAAATTATGATTCCTTAGTAGTGAAAACCTGTATGGAATTACAAAAATATATCCATAACAAAGCTTATATTTATTACTAATAGTGTGTTATCGCTTATAAGGGTTGTACTTTTTCTCATATCAAACAAAAAAAACTAATTTTTACAGTTGAGTAAAACTAAAATTAAAACAATTTATTATTTCTATTTTTATAAATATAATATTTAATTATTAATTGTTTTTATACCATTCTATATATAACCCAAAAGGATTACCAACAGTCAAATATAATCTTTAATTTCTAATTAGGTTAAATAGTTGGAATATTGTTCCAAAATTGTTTGATTATTAAAACAAAAATCTATAACATCTTTATGCAAAATAAATGCAGCTTTGATTTTTAATTATTTTTTTGTGAAACTAATAAAGTTTTCAATTTAAGTGTTATATGCTACGGTAAATTATTACTATTTTTTCATTCACTCTTCCATATATAAAATAATCTAGTTCGAAAGCTTAATCATTGATGGCTTTATAAACATCTTCATGAATATATAATAATTAGTTGATAGCTTTTAATTTTGTTGATAGTCGTTTTATAAATTGCTATACAAATACTAAAATCATTATAAATGATGTAAATTTCCAAGGTTTTCTTTAATTATCTTCAAAATAGCTACATTTAGTTTTTGAATTTTTCTTGATATTTTTCAAGTTATCTAAAAATATTTATATTTTAAATAGTATAATTTATATTGCAAGTTTTTCATTTATTTTTTTTATACATGATTTTCTATCTCTTTTTGTAGATCTTACAGATTGTCTGTCTCTTGCAAAAGAAGAATTAAAGCTGTTAGCTATTTCATTATTTTGATCATAATATTATGAATCTATATAGTCATCTTATTAGGGGAGTTGTAATTTATTTACCATATCATTCTAAGATGATTATAATTAAGGAGCCTCAATACTTTTTTATTACATTACACTTTCAACAATTTCAATATCGTCTGATAATTCCATCTATCAAATAAAATTCCATAAAAAATAAGATAATATTATTTATTATACCATTATAATACATTTTCATTAATATCTTTTGTTGATTGTTTTTTTTCTCTCCCGTTGCCGACTGTTTATTAATCCCTAAAACTATATATTTCATACTCAGAATCATCATTCTTTTAGAGAATGGATTACAAATTTTAATGATCTTCCTAGTTAAAAAGTTCCTTTTAATTACTAC
The DNA here is from genome assembly GCA_037039885.1 of Miamiensis avidus. Lineage (NCBI taxonomy): Eukaryota > Ciliophora > Oligohymenophorea > Philasterida > Glauconematidae > Miamiensis > Miamiensis avidus. The sequence goes on from JAWVGU010000208.1 coordinate 1,163,189, forward strand.
TTTTGAAGAAACCCTAGTCGCTTACATTTAATACAGAATCTTAAATATCTTCTTATTGATTAGTGGATTAATCTTGCACTATCATTATATATTTTGTATATATTGTTTTTTTCTCTTTTTATTATAATCACTTTATTATGAATTAATATTAATTAATATACATTGATTTTAAAAAAGTTAATAAAAATACATTTTAATATTCATTGGTTTATCACTAAGTTTTTTTATGATTTTCATAAAACTTATTTTACTGGCTATTATATAAATAATAATATTAGTTTTTTCTTTATATAAACATTATTCGCTTTAGCCTATATAAACACTATTTATAGTATATGCGAAATTAATAATTATATATTAAAATATTAAAAACAAATTAAATTATATTTAGAATTATTAATAGTTTTTCAAATTTCATCCAGTTTACTATTTTATTAATTATTTTTATTTTCTTCTGACAAAATATGATCATAGTCAATTAAATCCATATTAATTAAATTATTATAAGGAAAATAAAAAATCCAATTTTTTGGTTTGTCGAAATTTAATATATCCCATTCTTGTTCTTCAATTTACTTCTTTTTATAATTTAGTTAGTTTTCTCCTTATATTTTCTAATTGTTATTATTATTATTTTCTTATGGTATATTCATAATACTAAAGTCAATGTTCAGTTAGTTATTATATAAAATAATTTACTTTTTTATAAAAATATATAATTACCTTTCTTTAAATATCGAGTTGCTTGGCCCTTATAGTTTATCAATTTTTTCATTCAATAAATTTTTACCTAAACCTGTTTTAAACATATCAATAAAACTAAAGGTATTATTACTTTTTCGATTTTCCATTGATAAAATATTAATTTCTTTGTTCTAATCAATTTGCAGATTTTATTTTTTTAATCCATTTGGATTCTCATATAATTTGATGAGAATTTCATTCATTTATATTTGTTACTTTTGCAAACTGTTTAATATTTAAGTTAATATAAGTTAATTATTTTATGAGCTAGATTATTTGTAGTTCATATTAAGTAAATCTTTAAGAGTTGATTTTCTTTTTATATTCATCTTTGATAATCTCAAATGCATTTAACTAGATCTCATTTATTTACTTTATCTGTTTGAAATATTTTGTCCATTCTCTACAGAAAAATTATTTAGTTAAATAGATATATGTTGAGTTTTATAATTATTTAAATATATATGATCCAAATACCCGATATTGATTATTTTGATTATTGTTTCAGATATATTTTAGAAAGAGTTTCTAATTTTTCAAAGTCCTTCATACTTATTTCTTCTTCTTGTTCTGGTATTTGATATAAATGAAGATTCTTAATTTTTACAGAATTAGGATCTGCTAAAACTAAAGATTATCTGTTGTCAAAATCTAAATCTGAATTAATTTATCTACTTAGCTTATACTCGGAAAATGATCCTAGATTGCTTTCCTCTAAAGATAAAGTTGGTTGTTTTTTTATTTTAAATTTGTTTTCAGACTAGACGAATTTTTTTGATACCCGTCTTCTTACTGGGGAAAGATCTCCCTTATCTCTTTCAGAGATTTAATTTTTTCAGGTTCTTGGTTTATCTACTTATCAAAGTCTTCTAAACTATAAATGGAATTCATATTAATTTAAGATAGAATATTTTAAATCATGAAATATAATTACTCCAATCTTTAAAGACCAGTTATGTTGATTTTCATATCAATGTCATCATCCATTTTAACTCTTGGGATTATTTCATCTTTTAGGTATAACTCTTAATAAAATAAAGCCTTTTCTAGAAGTTCTTTGTCTAAATTATCAATATCAAAAATATCAAAAATAGCATCTTCTGAATCTAATTTTATTTCCCGAGCGTTACTTGATTTGTCAACTATTCTATTAGCCTTTCCTCTTAATTGTATTTCTAAATTTAAATAATTATATATAAGTTGTTTTTTATCAGGTATATAGTGACACTAGGGACAATCAAAAAAATATGGTCTTCTTTTTTGCATAATTAGCACGATTTATTTAAATAATCACTGGTAACTTTAAGTGAATATATTAGATTTAATGAATAATCAATTTTATAGAATTTATAAAATTACACTGCTATTAAAATAATCTTTTATCATGCAGAATTTTTCATAATCTTATTTGTCTTTACTTAGTATTTTCAAAAAATCATTTCTAGCGATTTTTAAAACCATACAAGATTCCAAACTTTTAACTTTAGTGTTAAAATTCACCAGTCCAGAAAAAAATGGTTGATATCCAAAAACATCATCTTATTTCAATTTGTATATCTTTACATGATCACCAGCCATACAAGAATTCTATAATATTATCTAGGCACTCCCTTTAGAAATAACGTAAAGACAGGTACTATTTTCTATTTTTTTGTATTAAAAAATAGTAAATATTATTGTTTAAATCTTTTTACAAGTAAATGAAATGTTTATATATAAATAAATACCATCAGTGATAATTTCATCAGAACTGTAATGTTCTTCTTTCATTATAGACAAAATTTAATTTCGAGTATTTTCTGAAAAGCAGCTAAATGATGACTTAAATTTTTTCATATATGGCATATTTATCTCTTTAATAATTTCAACTCTTAATTGTTAAGACAATTTGTCCAAAATCATTTATTCTTCTTCTTAATTTTTCTCTTTTTCTTCTTAATATACAAAATCTAAATACAGTGTCACTCTTTCTCTAAGCTTTTCTGAGATTTTTTTTACTAAAAAAATCTGTTTAACATTTATCTCTAGTTTTTATATTCTTTCTATTTTTTCCCTACATTCTCTAAAATCATACCAATAGTATTTAATGAATACCTAATTTTTATTAAAATTTAATATATAATTTTGATCTAAACGAAAAAATAAGCAATACCCAAAAACAAGTGTCATTAGGAATATGGATGAAAATTGGTATACTCTTTCTATATTGGTTACTGGTTAATATCTAAATTTCATAGTTAAATATAATTATTATGATTCTCATTTTTTTATAATAAATTTGATAAATGGTAGATACATGACTATAGCTGCCATTATCGAAATACTCCAGTACAGACAATGACTAAAATATCATAGTATAAAATATAAATTAAACAATATTATGTTATTATGGTTAAATATATATTTACATATATCTATCTTTCCAATCACCATCTATCAAATCAAATAAGTGTACCCAAGTTTATTAATGGTGTGCAGTATACTATATCTGCAATATTGCTACTCTATATAAAATATTTAAAATACAATTACTAAGTTTAGTTTTGATTTATAGATTTAGGATAAATTACATGTTGAAACACACAGCAATGGCATGAAGAAGACCTATAAGTTTAAAACATAAGGAAATTAAAGGATAAATTTCTGCTATTTTTTCTCTTTCTGACACAATTCGCTCTAGCCTAATAAATTGAGTCTTTAAGCTTAATAATCTCAAAAAAATCAAAATTTCAATAAAAAAGCTTCCAATTATAAGAAAGTTCGAGCTATTTTAATTTGTAAAATACCACAAAAACAATGGTATTTATACTAATATATCAGTAGCAAAATTTTCTTTCAAATATTTAAGTGCAATTTTTCTTTTATTCAATATAATTTTTCCCTTTTCGTAAAATCCTGTATAAAATTGAAGAATGATATCAAAAATAAAACTGAAATGAATTATAAGCTATATTGGAAAACTAATTAAACTCAAACTGTTTCTCATGTCAAATAGAAAAAATCCAATTTTTATTGATGCAATAAACTAAGAAAATTTCAAAATTATTTAAATAATTTTTATTTTAATATTATATTTGTTAATTTACCATTCTATATATAACCCAGAAACTATTCCAACAATCACAAACTATTTTAAGTTATGAACTTGGTTCTATCGCAGGTATATATTATAACAGAGACTATATAATTTTTAAAGGAGAAAAAATTATATATAATATCATTTTCCTTATTATCTGACTTACTCTTTAAATCAGAGTATTTTTCTAATATTTTTTTAGTTTTATAAACTTTTAATTCCATAGCTATAATAATCTTGATTAAAAGAGGCATCATCTAAGGCATAAAAAACATCTTTATGTATTTTTTTTATTTACTAAATAGCTCTTAGTTTACTCGTAATTTTTCTAATAAATTTCAATACATATACCGTAAGCAAAATCACATCTGGAATTGTTTAATTTAATTTAGAATTGTGTACAGATTGTATTATACTAGTATTAATATATTCTAAGTTTGATTATATAATGTAAATTGTAAAATTTTATATATATATATTAATTAATATTACATGACTTGTGAACTATACTTTAGTGATCTTTTTTTTATAATGATCCCCCAGATCTGTTGGAATCAAGTTTATATATATTATTTGATATGCCGCACCTTTTCGTATTAATAATATTAGATTAAATTGGAGAGTTATAATCATTTTCTTGTACAATCTACGAAGCATGAGTAGAAAAACTAATACTTGGTTTTTTTTAACTATTTTCCTTAATAAAAATAAAATTATAATAAAATAAATTAAAATATAAATATTTTAAAAATTATTCTTATTATTCACTTTTAAATCATATTTATTATATTGATACCTATTATATAGAATCTATATTATTATTTTAGCTATTTTCCATATTTTTAGGTGAGATATCGCAATCTATTCCAAAATCTTAAAAATCCCTTTTTAATACGATCTTTTGCAAATTATCATGATCTTCTTGATTAAAAAGCTATTGTGGTTTAGATCCTTTGAATAAACTTAAATTCTCACTCTCGTTCATATTTTAATAATAAGAATTATCCATTTTTGTATTATTAGTGTCTTCCTGATTGTTAGGAAAGTCCATTTTAATTTTTATTTATTTTGAAAATTAATTATTATTAATTACAATAAAATATTTATAGAAATTAATAATTACACTCATTTTTCTCTTCATACTGACTTCGAAATTTGATTATAATTAATTAGAAATGCAAAAAAAAATAAATTATTATTAATTAATTATATTAAATTATTATTCCTAGGACTAAAAGTATATTTTATATTTTATAATTTAAAGAATTAAGATTATAAAAGTAAATATACTTTAATAATAATTTATTAACACAATTATAGTATCTATATATAAAACATAGTAAACTAATATATCATTTATTTGGTGTATTTCAATTCAACCTACTATCATAGTAGTTGAGACCAAATTATTCTCCCATAAACGAAAATATTAAACAATAGGAAAAAGCAACCCACTATTTTATTTTCATCTATAATGACTGCTATACTAAGTAAAAAGGTAAAGCCCCCGCAAAAAATAAAATGGAGTAAAAAAAAAATATACTCCAAATTGGAGGGAGATAGTAATGAAATTCTGCAAAATAATATACAATGAAACTATTTAGGGAAAATATAGACATAGCTTTACCTTTATATAATTTTAAAATTTATTATACTAAATATTCATTCAATATAAATATATATAATCTAAGTTATAAATAAAAATACCCATTCTATGACTCTTAGGCTTTTTAAAATTATCAATTTTAAATACTAAATTATCATCAAAATTTTAAAAAATGATAGCCAAGATCAGATGTACTAAATATACCAATAGACCTACTATATAATTAGATGGTGTTATAGATATAAATGCATGTCTTAATTCCATTTGATGGAAATAATAATAACTATTTATTTTAAATTATAAATATTATAGATATGTTTATATTATATATTTAATACCCCATCCAGCATATTATCGTCAAAAATATCAAAGAGTATGTTAGCAATATTTCATTTCTTTCTCTTTTTTTCTCTATATTAATTCTTTCAATATCAAGTGTAATAGTAGTGGCCACAAACGTTATATTTATTACACAAAGTAAGAATAATAAAAATTTTAAATCCTCTACCACTCCATTAGTATTCACACTTAAATATAAATCCATTAAAGTTAGTAATACCATTCCAATGCATGTACAAATTAAACTATCAAATTGCGTAACCTAATTTTTTTCAATTATATTTTTCCTTTTAGTAATAAAAAAATAAATAAATATTTAGAATTACCTCATAAACAGGGACTCCAATAAAAAAAATTACTATAAGAATCACGAGTACTATATTTAAACAATATATCCATACAGGTATTATTTTTATATTTTCTTATGGAATAATAAATTTCATTTTTTATAATTAGCCATCTTTCTCTATGTTTTATTATTTTATATAATTAGTTATTTATTAGTATTATTAACTACTAAACATATATTCTTTAATAGCCTGATAAATATTTTCCCTTATAATATCAAGATAATTTGAATTAGGGAAATTTTTTGGTAATATTTCTTTGTATACAAGATTGTCAATACTTTCAATTATTTTTAAACTTATATCTTCATCATCAAATTACTGTTAAAAAACATTAAATTCTTATTAATACATCTAATCTTAAATGAAATTTTATTTTTGCTATATATTTGTTTATTAGAATTAAATCTTCAATAATTTTTAGCAGGACAGATAAGTTTAATGGTTATTAAAATATAGATCTTTGTCAGATAATTTTTCTAAACATTTTTTATTTAATAAATATTAAAAATCGTTTTCTCTTAAGTGTTGCTTAGTAAAGAGAAATTCTTTCTATTGTTTTTAAAATTCAACTCTTTTTACATAATGGGTACCATATTTTTATAAAAAGGTCCAATAAATAAATTAATTATAAGAAAAAGGTAAGTGTTTCACATCGTCTATAAATTATTCAGATAGAATTTGATTTTTATATGTCTTTTACTTTCTATTTTTTCTTTTTTCGATAATGATTTCACCGTAATATTTTTCGTGCATATATTGATTGGATTTTGAATATTCTAAATAATTATTTTCAACATCTATTAGCTAATCCCTAGACTTATAGGTATTAAAAGCATTTGCATAAAAATTAAAAGTATGAAAATTTAAATTTTAATGAAGCATTTTATTAATAATTTAATTAGCTAGTAATTCTTCATTTAATCCCATAAATGTTTTCTCTAAACTGTTTTCGACACTATAATTTAATATTTTTTCTCTTTTGCTAAGTATTTATAATATATTATTGCAATAAGTATATTCTATGAAAGAAGTATTTAATACTTAACATTAATTGTCCTATTTTTATTTCTTAACTAAAAATTCATTAGTATTTTCATGCTTATTCATTTCTTTGCTGATGAATATTACTTAATGATTTCCTAAATTGAATATTTTTTCTTTTTACTTTAGTGTTAATATGTCTACTCCATAGATTATCTACTGTTATGATTTTTTTAAAATTGTTTGAACATGTTTAGAAGATTCTTTATAAGGATTATGACAAAATTAGTCATCAATATTTTTATTTCTATACATATTTTTTACTAAACATATTTATATTAATATGATGCACAGATATAATATCATTTTTTATTATATTTACTGTTTATTTAATTAATATTATGTTTTATTATGTTTATAAAATTATTTTGATTTTGAAATTTAGTTTTATAAATAAATTAAAATAGAATAATAAATTATAGATTTAAAATAGAGGCTGTAAAATTTTGCGGTAAACAAACAAACAAACAAACAAACAAACAAACAAACAAACAAACAACCTATCAATTTAATTTTATTATTATTTACAATACTATATCACTATTAATTATATGGTAAGTTCTCTTTTTGGTTTATAGGTGCTTATAATTAATTTTAAGAATTTAAAAAAGAACAGGTAAGTGGTTAGAATTAAGTCAAACTCGATAATTAATTCATACTAAGTGTATCTTTTAAATTTTTATTAGTTTATATTAATGAATCTTCTTTTGCTTAGGATAATTGCACCTATAATTAAATTTAAAAATTTTTTATTAAAATAACTTAATTAAAAGTGCAAATTTTTTATTACTGACTAAAGAAATACTTTTGATTTGCAATTTAGTGGATTTAATATATTTTTCATTTATAAATCCTCTACACATTCTGAGGAAACTTAAGATTCACACTGATATATTAGTTCTATTTTATCAATGTTATTATAAGGCATATATATAGACCAATTCTTTATCTTGTCAAAATTTAATAAATCCCACTCTTATTTTTCTATTTTATTTTATATAAGCTACTGAGATGTTAGATTATGTTTCACTGTAGAATTGGCACTAAATTTTGGAAATTAAATTAATATACTTTGAAATGCCTTTTATATAGAAAATGAAAATATAATTACTTAGGCCTAATAGATGATATAGGATTTTGGAAATACTGTTCACTTAAACTATTGCATTTATTTATTTAAATGGTTTATTGTTATTGTTGTGCATTTTTTTCTCCACTAGCTCCTCTTGGCCTTAAATCTTATTAAGATAATAATTTTATATTATTCAATTTCTAAATTCTAGTTTAGTAGGGCAAAGTTAGTAATTCGGATATTTGTATAGTATTTTAAGTTTAAGACTATTATGATAAGAATATATTATTATTTTAAGCATTATTTTATGAAAAAATTTATTAGCAAAGCTATTGTAATGTAGTTAAAATTTAAGCTGCTTAAGTTTGCAAACTAGTCTCCTATTTTTTAAGAATGTTAGAATTCATGCTCTAATTTGCAATATTTAGTTGATTTGGTGTTTTTTAATAGATATCCTTAGATGAGAGTAACACATTATTTAATGAAGATAAACAACTCAATTAACTTCTAGGACTTCCTAAACTTGAAGAATCTATTTAAAATAAATTTTAAATTATTTTTAAAAAAAAAAATAATATTATATTTTAAAGTAACCTGTTAAATTCTTAGTTAATTTTTGTTTCCTAGTAAAGCGTTTAAAACTACTGTTTTAGCTATCATTTTTATCATTTTTTAATTCTTCTTATTCAGAAATTTATTTCAATTATTAATTCATATTTCCAATCCTTTAGGCTGTATCATAGCAAATAAAATCCAGACTTTTTATTTCATTATTGCTATTTTCAATACTATTAATATTATTTACAGTCTAAATATTATTATTACTGCTTTGAATTTAAAGAGCATTTTGCAATGAAGTGTTATTTTATTGCCTTATGAAAGAGTGTAATCTACCTCTTTGATGCCACATATCTCTAGAATCTTGACTTACTAGTCTACTTATTTACCTAGACGATCTTCTATTTATAGAAGGGGCTAATTCGTTTAATTGTGAAACTTGTAGATTGGCAATACTATCACTTTTCATTCTAAGCGGTGAACTTTAAAAAGAACCTATTCTATTTAAGAGGGATATTCTTCTATACTAATTTAATTATATATATTTTTATGAATTAATATAAACATCAAAAATTATAAAAATAATAATTATGGATTACTTTATTTTTTCAGATTACTTATTTTAAGATTTATCAATAATTTCATCTTTATCCATTTCCACTTATCGTATTATATCATCTCTCATATATAATTATTAATATTCATTAGCCTTTTAATATAATTCTATGTCTACATTGGTTGAATCAAATATGAAATCTATAGCTTCTTCCATTTCAAGAATTACTTCTTTGGCATTGAATGTTCTAAAATCCCATAAAAAACCGTAATAATATTTATTATAAATTATATTTATTATTTTTATTACCTATATTAAATTCTATTAACATTTCCCCTAAGCTGTGTTTCTAAATTATTATAGTCATAAATTAGTTATTTTTTATTTACATTATAGTGAGAATCTGAACAAAGCTATAACGGATGGCCCTCTTATTTACAGAGTTCGCAGCTCTGCCTTAATAAGTTGCTGGTATCTAGATATAAATAAAATTATAAGGTATAAAAGTAGGTTTATAAAAAAGAAAAAATTTACAATTTTATAGAAATTCATCTCTTATCATACAAAATGTTTAATAGTCCTCATCATTTTTTTTACAATATCCAAGAATTTTTCTCTTTCTATTTTCAAAACCATACATGATTCTAAGCTCTTTACTTTTATATTAGTATTCAGACCGGTAAAAAATTGCAGCTGTCCAAAAATTTCGTCCTAATTCAAGGTATAAATGCTAAGATTTTTATACAATTCATTTTAAATCATGATTTCTGCTCTTCCTTTTGCTATAACATATATACTATGATTTTCACCTAAAAATAATAATTTTATAGGGTTTTTTTTTTATTTTAAAATAAAAAAATAAAAGTACCATCTGTAATAATCTCATCTGAACTATAGTTTTCTTCTTTTATTATTGTTAATATTTCATTTAAAGTGTGAGCAGAAAAACTATAAAAAGGAATTTTAAACTTATTTATATAATGCTAGTTAATTTCTTTTATAGTTTCTGTTTTTAATTGCTGAGATAATTGATTTAAAATAATCTGTTCTTCTTCTTCATTTTTCCCCTTATCTTCTTAATGTACAAATTCAAGATATAAAGTTATTCTTTCTCTCAACTTTTCGGTAATTTTTCTACTTTTAAAGAATCTGATTGCCATTTATCTTTAAGTTTTATATACTTTAAATTTTTTTCCCATATCCTATAGAATCATTCCTATAGTGTTAATCACATATCTTAAAAAAAAAATTATAATACTTTACTATTAATAATCTAAGAATTTAATAATAATTTACCCAAATACTCCTGTCATAATAAAAATAGAGAAAATACTATACAGTATTTCTATATTAGTTTAAGGTATATATCTATTAAATCAATGCTTAATCAACTTAAAATTTCATAAAGAAATATAAATAATTATTTACAATAAAATGGTAACCATTGTTGATACACTCCAATAAATTGAATGTCTGTTGATATAGAATTTATAATTAAAAAACAATACTAATAAACAAGTTATATTTACATATATCTATCTATCCAGTTGGAATCTATTAGATTTTATTTATGGATCCAAGTATTTTATTCTTCTAAGTATTTCATTTCTAATATTGCTACTCTGGTGTAGTAATAAATGTATTATTATAGAAAAAAATATAAAAGTTTAATTAAATTTAATATAATTACAAATGATATAAAAGTCCAACGATGTGAGATAATGTTAAGACTCTTATAATTAAGTTTATAAGGGGAAAAACCTCTGCAATTCTTTCATTTTCTGTTGCTACTCTTTCAAGTCTAGAATATGTTGTAGAAAGACTAAATATTTTTAAGAAAATTAATAACTCTAGTATAAAACTAATCGCAATCATAGTAAAAGCACTGTTTTAATCAATTAATTAACCTAGTAATAAAGGCAATTAAACTATAATATCAATTATGAAAGTTCCCTTCATATATTTTTTAGCAATTTTTGACTTTTCTAAAACAATTATACCTTTTTCATAAAATCCAGTATGAAATTGTAATAGAATATCAAAAATAAAACTAATGTTTATGATTAAAAGAATGGAGGAGTCTATTAATTTTGTACTTTCTCTCATTTCAAAGATAAAAAAGCAAAATTTAACTGTAGTAATAAACTGCAAAATATAAGTTAAAAATATTAAATCAATACTAAAAATATATCAATATTTACCATTCTATACATTACCCAAAAACATTACCAGCAATCACTAAATATTTTTAGCGTTTGGTTTGGATATAAGGTGGGAATTTTGGTCCACACATTCCATAATTATCTAACAGGTATTGTAACACAAAATTAAATTTATTTCATTAAATCACGTTAATTGATTTTTTTATCGCAAGTTAAATTAATATTATCATCTTTATTGTATTATCTTAAATATAGACTTTCTTCTTTAAAAAAATCAATATTAAAAGATATGTCATTTAAGGCATAGTATACATTTTAATGAATAGACTTAATTCTATGAATAGCTTTTAACCTAAAACTAAGAAGTCTTATAAATTTTTAAACCAAAACTACTATCAAAACAAACTGAGTAAAATGCCATGAATTCTTGTGGTTTGGATGAAATCTACTATTATTCTGAATTGTACTATGTTTTATTATTCGTCCCAAAAAAGATTTATCTTTTAAATTATTTTTTTATAAGATTTATAAAATTTTATTTAGAAAAAATAAAATTCATATTTTTATAATGTAATTTTTTTACTCTATTTTATATTTTTTTACTATATGTTCTCTGTCTATTTAATTAATTATCACTATCTCTAATAGATGAGGTTCTTAAGCTGTTTCCAAGGGGGCTACTAGAATTTTGACCTTTGAATTCTTATCCATCTTCTAAAAATACCTAATCTTACTAGGTAGGCAATGGAGATTTCATAGTTAAGCTCGAATTAACTTCTTTAATAATAAGATCCTACATTTTATTTATGTTCATTAAAATTTACTATAAAAAAATTTAAATAATATAGAAATATTTATAAATGTACATTATTTTAAATATAAACTTTTTTATTTTATGGTTCCAATTTGATTTAGTTCACGCTTTCATTTTATATTTCTTCCAACTTTCCTACTGATTATTAAATAATTGATAAATCTTCAATGTCAATTGAGAGAGAATCTTATTTTAGTATTGTATTTTTTAAATTTGTATGGTCTGTAATATTGAAAAGAAATTTTTATTAGCTTGTTTATAAAGGACTATTTTTTTCATATCCTTCATTATAATGAGAACTATTTAATTTATTAATAATCAAACTGTTATTTAGCATATTTATGTTTTATATTATAAAATTTATTGTTTTTTTTTTCAATTGTTGTTTTTTATTTGTTAATAAGTTAATATATAACAAAAATAATAAAAATTATGTGAAGAATTATTAATTAAAAAGAACATAAAAATAATATGTTTTATTGATTCTAAAAATATATTACTGAATTTTTATTTTTTATCTCCTGTACTTACTTTCACATCAATCAATATTATATAAATTTTTTTTTTTTTAATTTGAGAAGTCTATTTACATATATTTATATTTTCTTATACAATTTACTAATATTTATATTTATTTATACAAATATATGATAAAAATTATTTTGGTATTTTTCAATTCTAAATTCAATATTAACTAAAACTATTATTAATATATTGTAAAAAAAGTTATAAATAATACCTTAATAATATTCTATTTTTTTATATAATTCATATTTTCTGTTAAAAAGAAAAGAAATTTTCTTCTGAATTCTAAAAAATAGTATAAAAATTTAAAATCATAAAACTATAATTATTAATATGATAATAATGTACCTTCTTTTTTTTAGAACTAATATTGGGGGTTAATTTTGCATTTTTTTTAGAAAAAGTATCAATTTAATTATTTAAACATTGTTCAGATACTATTGGTTTAGATATCCAATTATTTATAATAATTAAATGTTCTAAATTTGAAAGGGGAAAATATGAGCTCCAATTTTTTGGTTTATCAAAGTTAATAAAGTCCCATTCTTTTTCATGATATTCTTATTTTTTTAATACCAAATTGGCCTTTGCATTATAAGATTATTTTTATTTTTACTCACTTTAATAATTTTAATTGATAAAAAAAATTTATAAAGATAAATATATTTTAATTATAATAAATTTTACTTTCCTAATGGAAGACCCTACTACTTCTGTTAATTTATATATTCACTAGACTTATTTTGAATTGATTAATTAAAGCTTTGCATAAAGTCTTGAATAAGCTGATAAACATTTTACTTTTTTTAGGAGATTAAACACTATTTAAATTACTATCTAATACACTATTATTACTTCCTAAATACTGGTATATAGAATATGAATTTCTGTGTTTATCATAAGTTTGCGGTTTTATAGTGTTACTAGAGTTATAAGAATATTATTCTTGTAAATGTTAAGAATTATCCATTTTTATAATACTGCTTTTCCGTCTAAAATCTATAATTAAATAATAGTTAATAGTTTTAATTTGCTATAATTGTATATTTTACGTGAAGAATTCATTTCCTTATCTTTTATTATTGTTTTAGTCTAAATATTGTTATTGGTATTATTATTTTAATTTTTGGGTAATATATCAGAAATGGGAGACATATCATTATTTTCTTGATTTAAACTCTTATATGAATTATTGTGACATATTTGCTCCGAAATATTATCTTATTAGCTTTAAAAATTCCATAATGATTAAGAAGCTGACGGATTGTTTTTTTAATTTTTTTCAATATTTTAATAATTTTTCATCTGTGAAGGACTGCTAGGAATGTTATAATGTGATTTTAATTTTAAATTAAATCCATTTTTTTCTAGATGATCGCTTAATATGGTTTAAAAAAATTAAATAATCAAATTATATGAGGCTTTTTTCTAAAAATATTTTATATTTATTTATACAATCTCGTAATTGCACGGTTAAATTATTAATTAATTGATGCCTATTTGTCTTATTTAGTTTTGGGAATTATTTCATCTTGAAGATAAAACTCCTACATTTCTTATGCCAATTATTAAAGCTCTGTATCCGAGTTGTCATCATCAAATAGTTTTACATAGGCGTTTTATAAATCAAATTAGATATCTTTGGAATTAAATTCTCTAATTAGTAGTTTGAAATAAAAAACAATTATATATAACACATATTTTTTAATTTTTGATTTACCTCTCTGGTCTTCTTACTATTTTTCCTCTTATTTAGACATCTAGATTAATATAATTATATATTAATTTCTTTTTATTTCCTATGAAATGACAATCATAACAATTAGATATAATATGACCTTCATTTTTGCACAAATAACATGAATATTTAAGGTAATTGCTGGTTTCTATTGTTGTAAATTTATAAAATTATTTAGTAATTTTAATAAAGTATTTTACATTTAATGGTATATTCATCCCTAATCATACAAAATTTTTGATAATCATTAAAATCTTTTTTTATAATTTGAATGAATTTATCCCTATTAATTTTCAAAACCACACAGGATTCTAAACTTTTCAACATAAATCTATCCGAAATCCCTGAAAAAAAATTATACTATCCATATAAATTATTAGCTTTTAAAACAGAAACAGATATGCAATTGGTTTTATCATTGAAATAAACGATTTACACAGAACCTTATTTTATGAAATATAGACTTAAGTCATTTTCTTATGTAATTATTTCATCCTAGCCAAAATGTTCTTCTTAAATAATAGAAACTAAATCTTATATAGCAGATTATGAAAATTCTTAAAATTATTCTGAAAATTTATCTATATTTTCTTTATTAATGCATCTTAAAGTTTCGATTCTTAACTACTCTGACAAAGAATCTAAAATATGTTCTTCTTCTTATAAATTTTATTTTATCTACTTTGAATAAACAAAATCTAAGTAAGAAATAATTTTTTCTCTTAATTTTTCAGGTAAATGTCTTTATGAAAAAAATCTATTTAATATTTATCGTTAAGCTTTGTATTAATTTTATTTTTTTCCCATTTCCTAAACTATCATTCCAATAGTATTTAAAGCATAGCTAATATTAATATATATATACAATACATAAAAGTACACAATGGTATTAATATATAATTATTTTTTTACCCGAAAGCTCCTGCCATTATAAAAATAGAAAATATTCCAAATATTATTTCCATATTAGTTTCAGGAAGGTATCTAATAAAATATTTCAGATATTAATATATATTTCATAAAATAATCTATAATTTATTTATACAATAATATAGTAGCCATTGTAGAGACACTCCAATATAGGCAGTGACTAAAAATAATAATAAAAAATTAAATTAAATTTATTAATTATAATAATAAAAAATAATAATAATAATTTTATTCTACATATATCTATCAAACCATGATTTTTCTATTAAATCCATTGTATGAAGCCAAGTTTTATTTTCTTAAAATTATTCCACTTAATAAATAGCTACTCTACATAATATTAATATATTTAACAGAATTTATTATTTTATATAAATAATAATAACTTTTCTATATTAATTATTACATATGATAGAAAGTACCAATAATATGAGAAAGTGTTAAGATTTTTATAACTAAATTTATAAGCGGGTAAAGTTAGCAAATTTTTTCATTTTCGCTCATAACATTTTCTATTCTAGAAAATGTAGAAGATAGACTAAAAATTTTTAAAAATATTAAGGTATCCAGAAGATACTGTATTAAAATTTCAATGTAAGAACTATGATATGTAACAAGATATCCCATAATAAGAGGAAGTTATACAATTATATCAGTTATAAAAGTTCCTCTCAAATATTTTTATGCAATTTTGTTTTTATTTAATACGATTAATCCTTTTTCATAATATCCTGTGTGAAATTATAAAAATTAGTCTACAATAATGCTAAAATGAATAATGATCAAGGTGGGAAAGTTTATTAAATTAACACTATTCTTTACATCAAATAAAAAAAAGCCAAGTTTGATAGTTGTTATATACTGAATAAAATATAAACTATTTACTTTATAATAATAGATTGTTAATAAAAATATTTACCATTCGATAAATAACACAAATGCTATACCAACAATCAAATACTATTTTTATTTTCTAATTTGGAGACAAGGTTGGAATCTTTAGCCATAGTTGTATAAAATTGTTAAGAATTTTTGTAAAATAAATAGAAATAAAGGACTAAGTAATAACTTTATTAAAACTTTATTTGCCATTAGAAAGCTTATGTGACTTGTCTATATTTTTATTTTCATCATTTTCTTTTAGTTTCTATTTTTACTGTGGGGTAGCAGTATTTTTAAAAAATTATATATCAAAACTTCTATCATTTAACGCTTAATGTACATTAGTATTCATTTACAAAATTTATCTTATATCTTTATAACTTTTCGATATTTTTTAAATAAATTATTTAACTATCATTATAATTATTGCATACTCTATTATATTATATTTTATTTTTCTTATTTTTTATACTTATAGACTTTACTCAAAAAAGCTAAATTCGTAGGTTTTACTTAGCCTTCCTTATTTAATCATTTCTACAAATATTTATTTATAAATCATTTAATTTTCAATTAATTATAAAATTTTTTACTTGTATTCAATCTAGTTGAGTTCTTTCTCATAATATTTGAATCATTTATGGGAATAAATAGTGTATTTTTTCTCTCTTATTTACCCTTATCAATACTGATTTATTCTTAGGTTTCAGAAGAGGTATCACTTTACTCTTATTTAGTATCTTCTTTCTAACATTAAATATTTAAATATTTAATAAAACATCTTATTTAAAGGATTGAAATTTAATAAAAATAAGGCTTTACAACTAATATTTGTTTACATTTATCTAAAA
The DNA here is from genome assembly GCA_037039885.1 of Miamiensis avidus. Lineage (NCBI taxonomy): Eukaryota > Ciliophora > Oligohymenophorea > Philasterida > Glauconematidae > Miamiensis > Miamiensis avidus. The sequence goes on from JAWVGU010000208.1 coordinate 1,180,433, forward strand.
TGAATTCACAGAATCAAACATGTCATTAGGATTAATAGAATCTACATCTTCCTTTAATTTCATTTCTTATAGAAAATCATGATCTTCTTAATTAAATAAAAATCCTTGCTTACTTTAATGTATTGAATGTTACAATACTTCTGTTTCATTTTTTTCATTATCTGTCATTTTTGTTTTATTTTCTTAGTTATTATTTTAATGTTAATTATAAATTATATAATTCATATTAATTTTATTATAACATATTACTACTCTTACCTATTTAATACTGGAAAGTATTTGCGCAAATAATTTTATAATTAGTTAATATTATAAACATATAATTAATAAGAATGAAAAAATAATAATAATTATTTTTTATAATAAATTAATACATTAATACAATAGTTTCATAAGGTATAATAATAATCAATTATAAAAAGAACTACTCATTCAAAAATTTTTCTAGTTTTTAATAAAAATTTTATTTTATAATATAATTTTAATAAATTATTCCAAAAATTATAACTATCTATCTATAGATTATACACATATTAATACTGAATTTACTACAATAAAATATTATAACTAAAATGAAATGTTAAATTCTTAATGTGAATAAGTTTATAAATTGCCTTATATTATTTTTATGAGGATTTAACAAATTCAAAAAAGAAGATGAGAGGTACATATAGAATAATAGCATATTGGATTTAATGTGTATTTTATTTATAGTATTCATCTTTAGCAAATATACTTTACCTAATTAATATAATATACATATAAATATCCATATATATGAAAATCTTTCAAATTATATATTAATATTTTTAAAATATAAATATTGATTAAACTATCAGTTCGATTTAAATAATTTTTTAAATAAAAGATATAATCATATTTTTAAGTGAATTTAATATTTAAAATTATTTATAAAAACAGTTTTTTGTTGATCTATTTGTAATTAGTGAATAAAATTATAATTTCAACAATTAATTTATTAATAAATACACAAAAATAAATACGAATAAATTATGGAAAATAAGTAAAGTCAATATAAACTAATAGACTCAATAGAATTAAATACGACTGCAGACTGCATTAAATTTTGTCCATTTGAATTAAATTATTTTGTGACTGCTTATTATTAATTGAATGAGGAGGAATAAAAAGCATATGGTGGTTTAGGAGTGTTTAATAGTTCAGAGTAATTAAAATTGTGAAAATTAAAACTTCTCAAATATATTATTTTTATTTTTTTTAGAAAGATAACGCAGATATTTAATGTAAATTCTGGAGGAGTTTTGGATTTTTGTTGGATTCCATAAAAAATAAATAATAAAACATATTGTGTAACAGCTTAATGTGATTCTAAAATTGTGATATATGAATTTAATAGCGCTGAAGAAATAAAGGAAAAATGTATTTACTGTTATTAAAAATATAAAAGAATAATTTAAAAGGTTTATTTATTTATATTTATTGGGATAGTAATATAAATAAAATAAATTGATATTGATTCTGAAAATGAAGCCAAATGTCTATTTATCGATTCAGTAGTCAATGGGAATTCTTTACATATTATAGTGTCCACCGACATAGAAAAAGTGCATATTATTGAAATGAGTATTTTAAATTTTGGTAATGGAACTAATAATAATACTATTAAATTGATACAATTAATATATTTTTAAACATGTTCTCTAAAAGATATATTATAGAGAGAAACAATCAAAAAACACGAATTTTCTGTATGGGCCTGTGCGATATCTCCTTAAAATCCGGAAAATATATACTTTAGTGGAGGAGATGACTGTAAATTAGTAATGTATGATACAAGATTACCCAATAAAATTGGCCAAATAAATAAAAAGTAATAGAATGTTATAAAAGAATAAAACATTAATAAATACATTTCAAATTTAAAGTTCTCATCTACAAGGAATTACATGTATGTATTTTTCTCCGCATGATTCAAATATTCTAGCAACTGGGAGTTATGATGAACATTTCAGAATGTTCGATATAAGGAAAATATAGAATGAAATTTTTGATACAAAAAGAGCAGGAGGAGTGTGGAGAACTATATTTGATAAAAATGATAAATAAAATATTTTACTTGGAGTTTACTCAGAAAAATATTTTGAGGTGTTTAATTATTAATCAGGTATATTATGTGTATAAAATTAAAATGAAATAATAAATTAATAATATCATAATATTTAATAGCATCTGTATAATAATAGCTTGAAAATCATGATTCTTTAGCATATTCTTGTGATTATAGCCCCGATTCTAAACAAATTTTAACTTGTTCTTTTTATGATAAAAAATGAATTTATGGCAAATCTGATTTTTATTAATTAACGGAATATATTACTAATTATTCATTCATAAATATAGAGAATTTATATAAATATTTTAATTATTAATTATGTATTGTTTAATTATTTTCTATTATTTATTATACGCTTAAAATTATTTTTTATATGCATATAATAAAAACGAGCGTAAAATAGAAATACCATATATGTAATCATTCTATTAATTAATTATAAATATGATTAAATTAAGTATTTAAAAATTATTGTAAAAAAACAAAAAATTATAAATTTAAAAATAAATTAATTTTTAGTTACTCCTTTAAAAAATATTATCATAACAAATCATGGAATAAGATAACAGTAAAATTTGTCTTTTTGATGTGGACGGTACTTTAACTAAGCCAAGAAATGTATAATATGAAACCACTAATTAATCTATATATAATTATTAACACATAATAATATTTTAATAAGCCAATCGACATACCAATGGTAGAAACTCTTTTAAAACTAAAATCAAAATGCTAGGTGGGAGTAGTTAGTGGATCTGATTTGAATAAAGTAACACAGTAATTGACATAAGATGGTACCATTATTTTAATATTAATTTTTATATTCTTGGATATTTAAAATTATTTTATATAGTTATTGATTAAATGGATTGGGTTTTTGCAGAAAATGGATTGTATGTTATAAAATAAAATAAATTTTATACTTCATAAGTAAATATTGATTTCCTTACATAATCATACTTTATAAAATTCTATTTTTTATATAAAAATTTTAGTCTCTAAAAGAACATTTAGGAGAGGAGAAAATAAAAAATTTGTCAACTTTTGTCTTAGATATATAGCAGATTTAGATATCCCTGTGAAAAGAGGAACTTTTATAGAATTCAGAACTGGAATGATAAATGTATGTCCTATTGGAAGAAATTGTAGTTAATAAGAAAGAGACGAATTTGAATAATATGATAAACAACATAAAATAAGATAGACTATGAAAGAAGCTATAGAAAAGAGTTTTCCCGATTTTGGATTATAAATTTCAATTGGTGGATAAATAAGTATGGATGTATTTCCTATTGGTTGGGATAAAACATTTTGCTTATAATTTTTAAATGATTATAAAGAAATCAGATTTTTTGGAGATAAAACACATTAAGTAACTAATTATTATTTATTAAATTAAAGTAAATAATATTAATAAAAATTAATATATCAGGGAGGGAATGATTATGAAATTTTTGCACATGAAAAAACTATAGGACATACTGTTAAAACACATGATGAAACTATATAATAATTATAAGAAGTCTATAAAATTTGATATTCGTTTAATAAATATAAGAACGTTATAATATTTTTAGAAAGAGAGAATAGCATATCTGGCTAATTTATAGAAATTGATTGATGAATGTATACATTAGTTAATTTACGTCTTGTTCATAACAATATATTAAAATATTTATTACTAATGCCTTTAAACACTTTTATATCTTAATAATTCTAATAAAATTCAAAATGCCCTCACAGCTGGCTAAGTTTCTCCATCTTATTATTATGTATTTTCTGTTTTATTTTGTTCACTATCAGATCCTCCATCTGGAGAGGAAGAAGATTCATTCATTCCGAAAACTGTCCAATTCCATATTTCTACAGATGCTTTAGATATATCTCCCCTGTTTTCTTCAAGAATTTTTGCAAACTTTCCCCAAGCGTGCCAATACTAAAGACCACCCATCATTACGAACAGTGTATTAAACATCAAGTAAATTAAAAGTCCATTCGATTCTGAATTTGTAGCAGCAATGTCGCATTAAATAGAATTTAGGTAGCTCAAATTATTTCTATCATGATGAGATTTTTAAGATTAAATATCTAAATTGTTAAATATATTTATTAAATAATTATAAATGAATATTTTAAATATAACTTATCCCACCTTAATTTAAAAGTCTAGCATTTTTAGTGGAATTATACACTAAAATAGAATAAAGGGTTATATGAAGGCCTATAAGATTAAGCCCAACCAAATACCCCAAAACGGCTTTTCCTCCAAATAAATAAGCTAAGAGCAACAGCAAAATAAAACACTTATAAATTTATTTATTTATTTAATTATATATGATAACAAATGATAAATATTAGAAAATTATGTAATTACTCCAATTATATGAGTTAAAATTCTAACTACTGGCATTGCACCTATTTTAGATTAAATATAAACCTTGAATCCTTCTGCTTTATTAATTTCGTGTTAATTGTGACCGATATAAGAACTTTATTTATCTGTTTCATATTCTTAATAACTTCCTTCCCCTTCTTTCTTTTTTAAATAAATGGAATAATTTTTAGAAGATAAACTAAAGAATAAATTAATTAATTTAGTACAACTTATCTAGCTGTTTGTATTATTTAAGTATTGGAAGATGTTCTTAGGAAATAAGCAACAGATCCTCCGATGAAAACTCCTAAAAGAGTGAAGGCATCCATAATTTCAATATTTTTTTGTTTGCACAAATATCCCATTATTCCAATTAAGGCGATATTTAGATAAAAAACGGCGGATGTATTAATTATTTAAATATAAATACTATAATTCAAAGCTCCTTTAGCCATATTCCTTACATTATAAGTTGTATGCTCGGCTAAAACTCCAAGCTAAAATGAAAAATGTTTTATTTTAGATGAAATAGATAATGAATTGTGATATATTCAATATTTAGTAATAATTTATTACTTTTCCATAGATACTTCCATCGTGAGCAAATCCAGAAAATAATGAAATCGTCATTATCAGTATAGGGGTTGAAACTAAGCCAACAAGGCCACAAATAATCCCAAGAAATCCTGCAAACAAATAGCAAACTACTATACTAGATCCTATTACAAGCATACAGAGTCCATGACTCAAAGAACTAGAAGTGTATGACTGACTTAACCCTCTGCCAGCACCTAATTAAAATATTAAATGATAAATGAATCATAATTATTGCTTTAAATAAAATAATATGTTTGTTGATTTTGATACCTTTCATTTATTCAACAGCTATTTATCTAGTTGTTTTAAAAGCATTTGAAGTAAAATATTCTCCTATAAATAGCAAAAGAGTTTAGGCGACCAAACCTGCTTCAGTGCACCATACAATACTATAGCTTGTTATTTTGGAATAATAAAAGGCTTTGGAATCATCTTATGAACCCAATGAAAACTCAGTGTTTGGAAAGAAGTAAAGAGGTAATATGATCAATACAAAAATAATAATCAATTTTGCTAATATAACTTGTAATAAACTATTTTTAGCCACGAAAGTTGCTGGAGTTACCTAGTTAATTTATTTATATATTTATTTAAAGTAATAATAAAATTCCAATTTTACTCTTTATTCATTGTCGATAACATTTTTTTTTATGAGGGCTACTGGTGTCAGGCATAGCTGCACTATTACACAAAATAATAAAGTATAAACCGGAAAGTACATCACTCCTCCTTCATTATAAGTAAGTAGTTCTTTGCTTTATGTAATCATAATTCCGAATACTACAAACATCAAAGAAACTATGCATAAAAAATCTAAGAGATTACTAAGCGACTAGCTAATAACATGCCCAAATATTTTTCCTAAATGAAAAATCAATTTTCATTCTATTTATAAATTATATAAATAAAATAAACCTTATTGTATTATTTCATCAGAAACTGTTGTTATTTCAAAAAGTCTATCAGGCTAGTCTTATCCTATCATATCACTTCCACTTTCGAGTCCTTTTCCAATTTCGGTACCAATTTGTCTATAAAAAATTCCTCCACTCAAAACTATTAAATAATACATTTTTAGCTTTTAAACAAAAAACATATATTATTAATAATTTTATCATACCTCCCCAAACAAATCCCATCAATGTAAAATAAAATCCTATCATTTTATCTTTATTTTTTTCTTGTTCTTCTTTAATCATAAAATCTAAAATGATAATTATATAATAATTATTTCATTAGCTTTTAATATCATATGCTCATACATTTTGAAAGATGGAATATATCAGTATATAAAAATACAACAAAACATAAAACTCCGGTAGAAATAGCTGTTCCAGCTCCCCAGCCAAAACTATAAGCTTTTCCTCTAGACATCAAACTTTCATTTAAAAACCTAACCCCTGAATTAATCGATAATTTAAGAATGATATAAGAAGCCAGAGAAACAGCTACCATTCCGTATAACAAAGAAATAAAACTCCAAAATATGGAATATTTAGCGCTAAAAGAAACCTATTAGTAAAAAATTAATTTCACTTATTTTGTATATTTTTTTTTTTTTTTTACATAAAATATGACCCATGCACCCAAACCAAATATAAGCATAGTTATACTTTATCTTATAAAAAAAATGCCTGCCAACTCGTGGATTTAATCAATAACAGCTTAATTTGTAAAAATTGAAACATTTAACTTTGGTGTATAAGGACTAGACTATCTAGCTTTCATTTCATCAAACATTAACCCTGTAGTCATTAATGCATTTTTTTCATCGTCATCAAAATCAAACTTCTTTTCATCACTCTATTCATCTTGTTTGCATAATTTATTTTTATTTATAAAGTTCTAAATAGTTTTTATGAATTAATTTTATGTATAATAATATTTTAGTTAAAATTAAATATTATAATTTTTGTATATACTTGCACTAATGCTACTACTAATAAAAATATCAATCCAGCCACGCAAAATGCTTATATTGTCCAAATGGCTGCTGTTTCTGATATCATCAGATATTTTTAATAAATTATTTTTGTTTATATATCGAGGTATTATAGAATATTTGTGAAGTATTTATCAATAGTGTTGATGAATTTTTTTCTTAAATTTATATATGAGAATTAATTTATTACGGTAATTAATAAGTAGAAACGGACATAAAAACGAATATAAATATTTTAATAATACCATTATAAAATTTGCAGAATAATAATTTTTTCATTTATTAATTGTGTAAAATATTAACAAAAAAGAGAAAATATATAAATATATAGACAATTCCAGTTTATACAAATGAACATATTATAGTAATACAAATTGATTATATTTAAGATAAACTCATTTAGGAGTGATATTTTTAAATTCGGCTGCAATTCCAATTACTCCACAAGCAACTCTAGGTCCGCTGTTTCCTGTGGTTAAACTTAATTCATGACCTCCTTTTCCTTCATCATCCTTTAATTGTAATTAAAATAAATAATGCAAGCAATAATCGATTTATTATCAATATATAATACTTTGTTTTAATGAACAACACAACTTCTTCCTAATACACTAAATTCTCCATACAAAGTAACTAATTTATCTTTAGTAGCTTGATAAGCATTTCCCTTAATAATTTTTATTTTTATTTTATCTTTATTTGCTTTGTTTTAATTGCAATACTATGCTATATATATTTTACCTTTTCATCAGTTTTCAAGTTTCCTAAGTCACCTACGTGTCTTTCTTGGTCTAAAGGACCTCCATGATTTTTTCCTTCAGGATTGTAGTGGGGTCCAGCAGTTGTGCATCCTTCAGTCAAGTCTCCTATAATATTAAATTATATAAATATATTTATTAAATGATGTATATGAAATATAATTATTGCTAAATTTGAAATTATTGTTTGTGTTACTAAAATATATAGTTTATTTAAAAATAAAAATTTATAATTTTATACCAAATTCATGAATGTGGAATCCATGACTAGAATTAGGTTTAAGTCCTTTTACATTAACTACGATTTTGCAAGGGTCGCTAAATTTATCTTATTAGAATGATACTATTCCTTTAACTCCGGAGTTATTATCGGGATAAAGAATGCAAATAGCATTTCTTTAAGTTGATTTTTAAATATTTTAAATAGGAGTATTAGTGTTTTTTTAGGAAGATAAATTATTATAAATGAATGCACCTCCAAATCCACAAGCTAAAGTTTTTAACATTTTATAAAACTGAATTCTTTATTGTTTTTTTTAATTTTATAATTATTACTATAGTGATAGTTTTTGTTAAATAATAGTTTTTATATTATTATTTTTAATTAATAGTATATTGTATTTATTATATATTATTTATGGCTATAATTTAAATATCATACTTCAATCTCATGTTTAATTGTAAAATAATTTTATCATAGATTGAAGAAGCATATATTATTATTAAACTCATTAAAATACTATCAATATTGCGGACATATTATCACATCCATATACTTCTATACAAATTATAGATGTAAATAAATTTTAAATTATATTTAAAAAAATTTATAACTTACATTAAACATTGGGAGCTATTAACATATCTAATAGTTGTTCTAAAATGGGTATTAGAGGTGTTTTTTTTTGTCAACTAATTTATCCCTTATATAAGTAATAATTTAATTATTAGATAAAGTTTCCCATATTCCATCACATCCCATTAATAGAAATTCATCATCTTATTTCAAAACTTTTTTCCTTATATCTGGAACAGCTATTATTAATTACTTTTCTTGATCTAATTTCTAATTATTTTTCATATTTAAATCTCCTAAACATCTTGATAAATTTAAATTTTTATTTATTCTCCCTTCACATACATTTCTAAAATATATGATTTAAAAATTAGCTTCTAATGAATATGCATTTAAGATTAATAAATAAAATATTAGTTCAATACCCTCCAGCCTTTTCAATTCTTATTTTTTCTCTTAATTATTCAGGTTTATGGTCTACTGAAAGGGAAATTGGTTTTCCATTTTTGCATAATAATGTCCTACTATCTCCACTATTTGCTACATATATTATATTATTATAAATAAGTGCTATATTCGCTGTGCACCCCGAATTACTATTATATTCATCAATATTTTCTGAGCTACAATCTAAATAAAATGGAATTAGTTAGAACATATTAACATAACTACTTTATTATTCTATTACAACAACAACATAATTTACTGTATTTAATTTGAGCTAATCTCTTTTTTGCCTCACTCGTTCTCAAAATTTCATCCATTTTCATAAAATTTTCTTTAATGCCATTTCAATATTTCTATTTATAAAATTTTAATTCTATTTTAAGTATTGGACAAAATTTTCTGCTACAAAAACAGCTGCTTCTTTTCCTATATATTATATTAATCTTTTTTCATTAAGTGAACTCAAGTTAATATTATAATTACCTCCATGACCATCAAAAACTCCGAATATACTACATTCTTTCTTATCATCAAACTAAATTTCAGATATATGGGCATCTTCCATATTATTTCTCCAACCTAGATGATAGAGTGGTAGTTATAAATTTTATCATGTATTAATTAATTTATCTATTTATCTATAAATAAAAGTATTTCTAAAATAATGAAATACCTTGCATTGAAGAACTTGCATATCTAATTTATGAACTATCCTTTTTATTTGAAATTTTTGTTTTTATAGGTTATGACAGATATGGTCCCATTACAACTAATAATTTTTTTATAATAAATAGTATAATATAGTTTTTTGTTTAAATGAATAATTTTATTCTATGTTACTTTAATTATAATATAATAACTTTAAAAATTAATTAAATATAGAAATATAATATTTTTTAATAATAAACACTTAATACAATATTCTAAAACTATTATTGCGGTTTGTTTAAAATATAGGCTAATGATACTAATTTTATGAATGTGTATAAAAAAGAATAAATAATTGGGGGGGGGGGGGGGTGGGAATATATATATGGACAACAAATTTTTTTACCAAGTATAAAATTTTGGACATAAGGAATTTCCAAGGGGTAAAAAAATTTATACGTGGTTAACATATTGTATACCACGTATAAAATTTCAAATTGTAAATTTTTTTATTTAAAAGATTATTTAGTATTTAATTTAATAATCCACATATATAATACGATAAAAAAATTATAGTTATTTATTTTCAGATTTTAGCTTATTTCTCAGAAATTATTATAATAGTATACAAATTCTAAAAAAATTTAAATTATTATAAATATAGTGATAAATTTGTAATTTTATATTTTGTAAATTTTTTCTGAAATAACAATAGCCAAATAATTATAAAAATATATGGATAGTTTTTACAGAAAATAAATTAAATTTACATTCTTCTTTGATTAATAAAATACTTCAATTTTATTTCTTTAAATCTTATTTATGTACATTAATAATAAGGCTTTTACATATTATATTGATAATAAATATTACACATATTCTTATAAATTAAATTTAAATATTTACACTAATTTAATTTAAGGTTACTTATTATATAATAATAAAATTTGGATTGTATATGAAATTTTAACATAATTATCAAAAATTAAGTAACAAATATTTTTTCACTTTTTTAAAATTTTTATACATGGTAAACATATTTTTTACCACGTATAAATTATTTTACCACGTATAAATTTTTCTACCTTTGAAAATTCCTAATGTATAAAATTTTATACGTGGTATAATTTTGTTGACCACGTATACTAACCCCCCATAATTTAATTTTTGTTTTAAAAAAATAGAAAATTATTCAAAACATTATCTATTATGTTATCAATATTTATAATTATCACCTAATTGTAGAATATATTATTTTATAAAAATACACTTTAATTATATATCGCGAAATACACCTTATTGATTTTCAATTATTCTTACTCATTATTTAATACTTATTCATCAAAAATATATAGTGCTTAAATCTTTTCCTGAAATATAATATAATATATAATATTAATAAAGAATTACAATAAAAATAATAAATTATAAGCAATTTTTTAATTTAAAATGGATATTTTACATTAATAAAATTCATTCCCTATATATAAAATCTGCTTGACTGGGTACTTATTTTTAAAAAACTATAAACACAATATTTAAATAATATTATTCTTACATTTAGAGGACCTTGTGCAGGAAAAACTACAGGTATTTTGATTTTGTTGAATAGAAGAAAAATATATCATTCAAAACAATGATGATATAAATAGGATCTTCATTAATAATTTTTAATTAATAGCATTAACCCAATTAAAAGACTACTTAGCTGAACACAACTTCAAAGTATTCACTGTTCCTGAAGTTCCTACCCTTACCATGGTATATTATATTATTTTTTAGATTCTAAAATCCATTAATTTAGATATCTAATTATTAAAATAGGAAGGGGGAGGAATGATTGTTATGGGAGGACTTACTCAAGACAAAGTTTGTCAATTTTAAGGACTTTTAATGAAAGCTCAAATGAATTTAGAAGACTATTTCTACGTAAAATTATAATTCACACTATTTCTACTATTTCAATGACAAATATTACATTAATATATTTTATATTATTAATAGAACTTAGCTGTGTTAAACGGAAAACCCGCCGTTATTTTATTCGACAGAGGAGTAATGGACCCTAAAGCCTACATGGGTAATACATTTTTTAATAAATATGTATTTTCCTATTTTATTTAATTAAAAATATTTAACAGATGAACCCACCTGGTAAGCTGTTTTAGATTACAACAACTTCAACTCTGTTTACTTAAGAGATAAAAGGTAATTATTAAATTTTATAAGAAAAGGAAAAATTAAAAGATAAACAAATGCTTATATATTTAATAGATATGATGTTGTTTTACACTTAGTAACTGCTGCAGATGGAGCTGAAAAATTCTATACCTTAGAAAATAACTAAGCTAGATATGAAGATGTTCCCACCGCTATTAAAGTTGACTAAAACCTTTAATAATCTTGGGCTGGACACCCTCACCAAATTATAGTTGATAACTCTGAAGAAGGATTTGATAAAAAAATCTAAAAAGTTATCAATGGAGTCGCTAAATTCATTGGAATTTCTACCACTCACAATTTATTCAAAAAATACTTGATTGATTCTTGTAAATAAATAAATTAATTCTTAAATTTAACTAAATTACAAATATTTATTTTTTTCTTTTCTTTAGTCGAAGTCCCTTCTGATGTTAAAATTAACAAATTTGATGTTGAAGAAGTCTTCTTACACTCCGGTGATGGATAAGAATATTAATATATTAGAAAAAGAGGAGCTAATGGAGCTTATTCTTATGCTTTGACCTAAAAGTTCCTTGTAATTTAAAATTAAAATTATATACTTGAATGTGAAACAATTTTATTTATTTTTATATTTGATTAAAGGAAATTGATGCCACTAAATAAAGAGTTTTAAAATCTACTATTTCTGCCAAAGATTACATTATTTTATTAGAAAGAAGAGATTAATCCATGAAAGTTATTTAAAAAGAAAGAATTACTTTTATTCACAACAAATAGTAATTTATTTCGATTATATCTAATATTTTATTATTGTTAAATACATGATTATTAATATATATATATAAAGATCTTACATTTTGGAAAAATTCGCCGACTCTAAAAATAACTAAATTACCATTTTAAAAATTGATATTGCTGATACTAATTCTAACCCTTCTATTCCTTCATGGATCAAAGTTGCAAAGGAGGTTACTGGAGATTAAGCTTACACTACTAACAACTTAGCTAAAATCTAATGATTTACTATTTAAAATTACTAATTACTAATTTTAATATTTAAGTGTATTTTTAAGAAAATCATAAATTAATTATTAAGAAACATTTATAAATTAGCATTTTAAGACATTAACAAAATTTTAATTATAACTCATTGTTTAAATTCGTATTTTTTTTTTAAACTATAACAATGTATAAAGAATAATTTTTGGTTAATTTTAGTTTGTTTTTTATATAAATATTTTTATATTCTATTAATAAAAAAATAATTTTATTTAATAATTCTAATTTTTATATATTATTATTTAATTTTAATTTTTTCTTTTTAAAATTATATTTAGTAAGCATTTATAATTTCATTAAGTTCATATTTATCTTTATTGTTGTTATTAAGATTATTATTCTTATTATCGCTATTAAAGTTTCCTTGCTTCATAATCTTCATCATCAGTAGGTAATTCATATCTACAAGCAGGACAAGAATTATGTTATTGGAGCCAAGGAAGTAAGCAATCTGGATGAAAATAATGCTTACAAGGCATTTCTATTACTTATTCTTTTTCTTTATATTCTTCTTTACAAACAAAACATTCTTTCTATTCAATCTAAAAAATTATATATTTAAATAATGTTTGCATTTTTGTATTATATAATTTATCTACTTGATTTTAGTATTCCATTTTTTTTAAAGAATCAATAGCTTATTTAGAAGCTGGAGGAGTTCCGTATTAATTTGGGTCATTTCTCATTATCATATCTATGATATTTTCTAAATATCTTTAATCATTTCCAAAATTTATTTAAGATAAATTATTATTAGATAATACATTTGATAATAAACCCATAATACCTCCACCACCATTTGATCCATTTTAAATAAGTTAAAAGGGATTGCCATTATTTGAGCCTCTTATAGTGATATTAGTGGAGGTGAAAGGCCCATTATTATTTAAATGTCTTTAAATTATTCTGACATTCCCGTTATTTAATATTTATTATTGCTATTATGATAATTAATTTTATTATACGGGTTGTCTTAATTGTTACTACTATTATTAATTCATTTGCTATTAGTTTCCTTGTTAATTCTAATTCTATTATTCTCCAAAAGGAACAAATTATCGAGGATCATCTTATTGTTCATTATTCAATTCTTCACAAAACTCACCCTAACACTTTTCGCATTTATAACTATCTTATTCTTTACATTAAAACTCGTATTTACACAAATAGCAATACAATCTTTTTGCTTATTCCATAAATATATTTAAATTTTATTTTTTATAAATACTACTTTTAAATTTGCTTTTTAATATTTCTTTATTTTTATAAATCAGAACTTTATATATTTGTTTATTGTTAATAATTTAATTAAATAAGAAATAGTATAAGAATAATCAAATAAATCGAATGAATTGTTTTCTTTCATTAATAGAAATTTCTAAATTTAATATTTTTACGAATTAATAAGTCTACAGTTATTCATGTAATTAAATATAATATAAATTATCATAATTTATTATCCTTTTTTCCTAAATAATATTTATACTTTAAATTATAATGGTATTAAGTTATTATTCAATATTATATATATATTCAATTTATAATATTTTTATTTGTAAAATATAAATTAATTATTATAAATTATATTTTTTATATTAATATATAATATAAACTATTATAAATATTATATAAAAATATAATATAATTTCAAGTAAAATATGTAAACTCTCCTTTAGGCCGGGGATCTTCATTTTAAATCACATTGTCATCTTTTAATTTAAATAGCTATTTTAAACTTTCATTTCTTTATACCTTTAATAGATCATGGTACTCCATCGTAATCACATTTTCTTTGTCAAATTAATGAAATTAAGTAATTAATAAATCCATCAGTCCATTTTCTCCCTAAAGAAGGTCATTAATTTGACCCTTAAATTCTACATCGTACGATGTAGTATTAAAATCTATAAAATAGGGTAATTTATTTTAATGCTATATTATTAATAGTATGATGAACTAAACATAAATATATGATATACCATTTGTTACTATCGAAGAAAAAAACTGTGCCAATTACTATATATATTTTTTAATATTTTCTCTTTCATAAACTGAGATACTTTTTTATTTTATTAGTTTTAGTTTGTTTTACTAAAAGACTGTGGTAATATTTTAAATTACAAATCACTATTTAATCCAACATTTTACTAAGATATTTCGCAGTTAATTATATTTCTTTAAACAAATCTCATACATGTATCTAGTAATTCATTAAAAGCTGGAATTAAAATACTTTGTTATAAAATATGGTATTGTTCATTTTTAATTAAATCAGCTATACTTTAGGTATAATATTCTAGCTATTAAAACAAAAATTATATTAAAATTATTTAATATATTATTTTTAATGTAACAGTTTATTACTTATATATATATTTTGAATTGTCAGTCCACACATACTATTTTTTTAGCAAAGTAGGGTAATCATTTTTTGAAGCCAACAAATAACAACATGCATTTTCATATGAAGCTAGCGTTTTATATAGAAACATTATATTTTATTCTTAAAATATAAATGTAAAAAAAATTACCATCATTTAAATTATATTAGTGTAATGTAAATAATTCCTCACTTTCTTATTTTTTAACTTATAAAATCACATACATTTTATTTTCATTTTCATCATACTCTTATTTTGACTTTTGTAGTAAAATTTGTTTATTTAGTAATTTTTCTAATAATTATTAAAAATGAAATTTTTATGTTATTAAATACCTTAATAATTTAAAAATTTTGATTTAAATAGTCATTTTCTGTGTTATCTATTTCCAAATCAATCTTAGTTTCTTCCTGATCGAAATCATCTTAATTCTCCATATAATACTGCCATTATATTTGATTTTTATTTTTCTACTAATTTTTACTACTATCTACATAAAATATAAAAAAAAAGTTTAAATTATTATAAATCCATTTACTAAAAAGTTAAAATATTAATTACTTTCATTGATTGCAAGATCTTTAAAATTATTTTCAATATTTGAATAGCTTGATATACCATTATCCATTTCAAAGGAAGAATCAACATTAATTTTTAAGCCGTTTTGTTCATGAAAAACCGGTTTATATCTCATACTAGGAAAGTTATACTCTAATAAGTTACCTTAATTTTTAGGACTCATATCCAAATCTTCTTCTAATTTATCATATTTTGGATGTTTCTAAATTTGCAATTAAGTATATTTAGTAGAATAATATTTGGAAACTAACAATTACATACTTACTATTATAAATATAAAACAGTTTTACTTTAATTAATTCAATTTTTTAGGAATCTAAGTTTTGATTTTCTGTCTAATCAAGGTCATTCCATTCGATTTTTCGCTTACTATTTATTTTGTTCATGTTTATTATACTTTTCGTATTATTTAAATTATTCTTTTTTCTAATCTTTTTAGTTAATTTCTTTTATATATATAATAAATATCAATAAACATACAATTTCCAAAATCACTACATAATTCGTGTGGATAACTTTGTAAAAAATTAATAATTAGTAATTTTTTATAATATTCTATTTTCGTAATGTAATTTCAAAAATATAAAATAGGAATTTAATAGATAGAAAAAGCTCTATATTAGAATATTTATATAATTCTTTTATTAAATTTATTAAAAAAATATATAAAATTAGATACTTATTGATTTAATATTGATTGATTCAATTGCATAATTTTTGAGGTAATTATTTATTTTGGCAGATTTCATTATCTAATAAATTAAATAAAATTAGCGGTCTATTTATAATCAGTTTTTATATTTTCTTTTATTAAAAAAGAAAAATTTTCATAAAATAAATTTAGAATAATAAAAATATTATTTTTTTTAATATCAATATTATCTTACTTTTCTAATAAAAATGTAATTAGAAGAAAAACAAGTAATATGTAAATATTGGTAAGGTTCAATATATATGCAGATTTCAACTGATTATTAAATATATGAACCATTGAAAATAATATCATATTAATATATTTAGTGGCATTTACATTGCAGAGTACAAGCTAGACGTACATGAAGCTTATTGTGAAAGAAATATAAGAGAATGTGACATCTGTAAAGTAAAAATAATGAAGGATTTGATGGAAGAACATATTGAAATCCATAAATAGGTAATTTATTAAATTCCTAATATATTCTGCAAATATTACTACTTGTTAATTTTAAATAAATGTTTAAAGATTAAATGCTAATATTGTAATGAAGAATATTCTAAGGCTAATGAATAACAACATATTTAGGGTTGTTTATTTTAACCTTAAAAATGTTAATATTGTGATTTATAATTTACAGTAAATGATATATAAGAACATGAAGAAAGGTGTGGAGCGAGAACAGAATAGTGTGAAATTTGTTAAAAATAAATAATAAAAAAGGGTAAAATTTTATTTGATTTTTTTTTTCATACTTAAAAATTGTTAATTGTATATATTTTTAGATATAACTAAGCATATGCCGTTGTGTCTTAGTTAGTTTTAAAACCACTTTCCAGAAATTAAAGAAAATAGAAAAATTGATTAATATATTCCTATGTAGCCAGAAGAATAAATTTAATATAAAGATTATGATTATTAAAGTGAAAAAGAAAATGAAGATAATTATAACGATGATGATGATGATGAGTATGAGGAAAATAATGACCATGTATAATTATTAATAATAAATATAAAAATTTATAGCTAATTAATGTATATTACTTAGATAGAAGATGAAGAAGATAGTAAAGATCTAAATGATTTGGTAACTGAAGAAGAAGATGAATCATAATCTTATTCTTTCAATACAGCAATTAAAACTAGATAAAATAAAATATTGTAAAGCAAAAGTTAAGTTTAGAGTAAAAATTAAAAATAACCATAGAAAATTTAAACAAGAGGTCATGTGTAGGAAAGTGAAAAAGTCAAGCCTATAATTAATAAAATAGAAAGCAATGTAAAAAAATAATAAAAAAGTTTTATAACATTATAATTAACTATTTATTATAATATAATTTATTGCATTTAAAGACATAATCTAACTCTACTACTAAAAAAAGAAGACTGTAAAAAGTTACAGATATATAAGAAGAAAATGAATAAATAAAAAAAAATAAAAAATTAATAGGCACTTGATTAAATGGTTAAAGGTATTTATTGACTAATAATTATGATATTGAGATTCATCATTAAGAAATTTATATATTTATAATTTAGAAAAAAAGAAAAAGTTTTAAGGGTCAAAGAAAAAAAATAAACGAGTATAATATGATGAAAGTAGCGAAGAATATGATTTGAGCTCAGATAAATATGATGAAGAAGAAGATAATGATTTAGTATTAGAAGATGATTATAGCAGTTCTAATTTTACAAATTAAAGATAAACTAGAGGAAAGAAAAAGAATTAAATAATAAAAAAAAACCTATTTAAAAAAGAAATAATAATAGTATATAGATATTGATGAAGACGATAAATAAAATATAGAATATAGTAAAGGAAAAAATTAAAATTAAAGAAAAAACAAAATGGTAAATTAATAATATTAATTAATATAAGTAAACTATCAATTATTTTTTTTAATTAGGCCATTGAAGATGAAGATTTTGAATTGTAATAAGCCTTAGCTGCCAGTATGAATTAGGGTAAAAATGATATATCTCCCTAAGAATATATTGATATGGATGAAGAAATGAGGGCTGTATTGGAATTAAGTAAAAATATTCAATGATTTATTAATGATAAAATATTTTTAAAAAATAATTTACTTGTAAAATTGCTTATATTAATAAAAAAAAATATATATTTTAAATTTTCAGTGTGTTTTTTTAACAAGTTTTAATTTTTCTTCATAAATTTATATATATATATTA
This sequence comes from Miamiensis avidus, assembly GCA_037039885.1. Lineage (NCBI taxonomy): Eukaryota > Ciliophora > Oligohymenophorea > Philasterida > Glauconematidae > Miamiensis > Miamiensis avidus. The sequence continues at coordinate 1,199,180 of JAWVGU010000208.1, forward strand.
TTGTCAATCCAGCAAAAAAATTTTTTATTAATTTTGCTATAATATAAAACTTAAGAAATTTCATAAAAATTTAAATTATAGAATAGTTACAAAAAAAATTTAGAAATTAATTTATTTCAAATTTGGCGCCATTTTTCTTAATAATTTAAAATTGTGAGCAATTGTTTAATTTTATTATTAATTGTTGAAAACTCAAATCAATAGTTAATAAATAGACTCAATTGTTGAAAACTATTATACTACCTTGAAAAATCAATATAATTTATTAATTATATATAAAACATAATTTGAAAATTTTTTGTTGATTTTGCTCTATTATTAAAATGGCTCTAAATTTTTATTAAATATTTTGTATATTTTTTTTTTCTAGACTAAGTATATTAAAATCTAAAAAATTTATTATAGTCATTATAAATTATATAATTATAAATAAATATTGCATTTTTATAAAATTAAAAAAAATTCCAAAAATTCAGCTACTTGAGAGGCTCGATCTCTCGACCTTACGCTTACTAGGCGTACGCTCTACCAACTGAGCTAAAGCAGCTAATTAGCTTTCTATTTTGGATATTTTATATTTTAATTTATAATATTTCTTTAAAATAAAATTGTAAATTTATAATATAAAATTAATTCAAAAAAATATAAATTATTGATATAAGGTGAACAAATATTAAGTGAACATTATTATTGAGTGTTTACTTTTTATATTATATATCAAAGCCTGGTTTTAGTTAAAATAAGAGGTAAAACAGTTACTATAATTGTATTTAATCAAAAGTATTCTTTCACTAAGATTATAATAAAAAAAGAGAAAATATACTATAAAGTAATAAAGATATATATTTCACTGTAAAATTTAATAATGATAATACCACATTTTATTTCAAAAAAATACATATAATCATAAGGATTTAATTAATGTTATTAAGAATATAATAAACTATCCAAGTATAATTATCACTCCTAAAAAGAATGTAGGACCTCTATGACGGACTTTGTGATAGGTACATTATATTATACTGTGAATGTATCTTGAAATAATAAATAATAAGCTAAATCCGAAAAATCCTTTAAATAATTCATTTTCTTCCCCTTGGAAATCAATTTTTTAATTATAAATGTTTAAGCTTAACATAGCTAAATTCAGACTGACGTATAACATGGGGACTTCAAATAAGTTAATTAAATTTCCATTGACTCCTTCTACTTCTCTTAAATTGTCCATGAGCCATTATCTATCACTCACTTTTTAAAGAAATAATAAGAAAATTTAATTTTTCTCATCAAATTTGATATAATTTACAATAAGACATATTTTAAAATAAATCCTTTTTTTTTAAGTAAAAAATTCTCTTTAAACTCAACATGAAATACACTATAGCTATTAATACAATAAGACAACATATCGGATATATAAGCTATTTAACTTCGTCAATAATTTTCTATTTAGTAATTACATAAATTAATTGTGATAAATATTTATTGGTAGAAAATTAACAATTTTAAATTATAATATTCTATAATTACTTCTTATTTTCTAATATCATCCCATAGAATAAACCAACTAATAAAGAGAATTATACAACTTGTGAAATGAAGGCAGAATCTGAGAGGAACATAATTGAAAGAACAGTGAACAAAACTGTGTAGAATTCTTAATCCAACATAAGTCCATGCTAAACCAATATATTTTTCTTCAGTCATATTTAAGATATATATTAAACAACAAAGAGAGTAAAATACAGCAGGCATTTCCATAAGATTTCGCAAGTTTTCATTAGGAACTAGTCAATTTTAAAAAATATATATTTTTGTTGAAAAACTTATTTTTAAAGTTTTACAACATGCAAGCCAAACTTGATATACTTTTTTATTTTCATTAGAATTATTATCATCATCCTTCACCATCTATGTGATGTTATTTTCTACTTATTTTTTATGCTTTTATACTCTCTTTTTTGTTAAATAAAACCTATCAACCATTAAACTTATCCATACCCCAATTGTAAGAGAACCTTAAACAAAAGCTGGCTTTAATATATCAACTTATTCTATTGCCATTAATATAAAAGTAATTTTTTTTTCTTTTATGTTTGTTTTTTCTTGTATTATTTTATTTAATTATAATTGAAATATTTAATTCTTTCTTTGTATACTTTTATAACTTATGAGAAAATAAGAATTAAACCAGAATTTTAGTTTTTGGTATAGATAGTTTTTCCTAAATAGCTTTAATAATTTATGAAAAAAAAAAAATTCTAATTCCTTTATTTTTTCAAAAACTTTATTAAATTAAAATACAATTTATCGAATAAAAGAATCAATAATATTATTTTGACACTTTAAACTATATTTTAATATAAATTATAATAATTTTGATAATTGCAATATTTTATGTTGGTATTATTTTTATAACTAAAGTGATAATAGATTTCAATTTTAAAAAATATGCACTCCTATTCTAATCCATGTTACAAACAAAAGTATGCAGGAAATTCCATAGGCTGGAGCTCTGTGAGCAATTTTATTATAAGTTGTGTGTATTAGTGAATGAATAATTCTGAACACAACATAAAAAACAGCCAAATAAAAGTAAAAATCATCTTAGATATCCATAATATAAATTATCAATATTGCTGCATAAAATAGTATAGGCATTTCATATAAGTTTGTATAGTTATCATTGAGATTTTAAGAGTCCACAAGAAGTTTCCTTGTAATTAAATTATTTTTAATTTGATGTAGAAATGATTTAGAATTTATGCTTACTTTTTCTCTTCAGGATCAATTATTATTTAAGGATTGATTTTGGTTTTCTTAAAGAATGATAATCTTTTATAAGCTAGACATATTAAGACTATTAATGTTAACAATATTTAAACCAATGCAGGAAATAAAATTTATGATCTTTCCATTTTTTTGACAATTATTTTACAGAACTTTATTAAATTTTTTTGTTAGTATTGAAAGCTAATTTAATTTGCTGAATAATAAAAAAAAGAATACATAGATTAAAATAGTGAACAAATTATGATTATTTCGACACAGAATTCTAATTTTTTAGCATTATTTCTTATTGATATAAAATTAATTTTAAAAAGAAATATATTATTATATTCCAAAATTATTACTAGCATATTAAAATTACAAATTAGAATTTTAAATTTTTATTCAACTAATATTAATGGTGTTATTACCAAACTAAAAAAATTTATAATTTTTAATATTTTTTATTATTAATAATATAAATCATTTGATGATTTTTTTATTTTAAAAGCTATTATAAATTACTTTATTAATAAAAGCATAAATATAGAAGTTTCATTATATATTTCTTAAATATAAAATTATATTTATATGAATTGTTATAAAAATTATATGGGTAATGTGTTATAATATTATTTAATTTTTATAACAGTACAAAAAAATATGCTTCTCAATTATCCAATCATATGTACTTAAAAATATGGCTTATCTTTTTATGATAAAATTATTATAATAGAAATTTCAAATTATTATCATTCATAAATTACAATTATCTATTTCAAAAAAAAGATCGAATAAATATATGTATATTTATGAATTAATGGTTTTTTTAAGAAAAAATAATTAATTTTGTTAAAAAAAAGAATATTGTGTTGAAATAAAAAAAATGTAAAAAAACTAAATATAACGAAATAATATCTTTTGAAAATTTTATGATTTGAAATTTTATTTCGATGTTAGTAATATATGGTATTTTCTAGATCAAAAGAATATTTTTTTGATTTTAATGGTTATAATATACCAACTTTATTAATATTGGATAGTAAATTGTATAAATTTCTTGTATTTTTATTGCTCATGAACAAATTTATTTTGATTAGTGTAATAGAGAAGAAAAGTTATTTTGATATTCAGCATTTCTTAATTATCAATATCAATCTTGTGAATTTTATAAAAATTAATACTAATGGATAAAAATAAAGTTCTTAACCATTGATAGTTTTCGAAATTTTTTTAACAATAAATACAGTTTTAGAATTATTTTTATAAATTTAAATATGTAAGCACCACCACACTTACTTATCAACTAATACTATACTTTAACATTTTGGAAAGGGTATATATGTTTTTTTATAAGTGAAGATAGCATAAATTTCACCCCCCCCCCCCCCCCCCTAAAAATTGATCAAAATCTTCTAAGAAATTGGGAGTTTATAGATGTGATAAAAGAAAAGAATATGAATTAAAAATGTCAATTATTCATAGAATAGCGGAAATAGCTAATTATCTCAGATGCTAAGATAATCTTTATTTTCAAGACAAAAAATATGAAGGATAATAATGATTGGGATTATTTATTTAATCAACCTTAAAAATAAACCCCAACTCTCTGAATCATGTCCATATATAAAATATATTAAGATGTATCCTAATTTCTATAATTGTATTATCCATACTTATATATATTTATAAATAATAAGCTGATATAATTATTATATAGATCATAAGTTGTTTTTTACAAAAGGCAATAGCTATTACTTCGGTATTTCTTACCGTGTTCTAGTAATGTAATGTATTTTTACAATAAAAGTTAATTAATTTCCGTAAATCGGTTGAACAGTTAATATAAAAAAAGTTTGATATATTTAATTTTTGTTTTTACTAAATTATTTCATAATTATAAATTCATTTGTAAAAAGTGTCTATATTATAATTTGGCGGTAGAAAAAACATATAATAAAATTAATCAGAATTTTAAAATTGAAGTTTATTAAAGGATGATATAAATAAATTTTTATATTTAAATCTAAGTATATTATTTTTTAATTATAAAATGGATAGAAAGTATGGTTCCCCCAAACCCGATAATAATCGTGAAAGATCTAGAAGTAACAATGATAAATAAAAAAATGAGTATAATGTCGAATCTGAGTCTAAAGTAAATAATTTTAACAAATTAAAAATATTCATATTTCTATTAATTTTAGAATATGTTATGGAATTAGGAACTTTATGATTAGTTTTTATTAAAAGAAAAAAATGGGACTTTTAAAAGGCTAGACACATTCAAAAATATAAATTCTAATATTTAGCATTAATGTAATTAATGCAATAGAATTTGGAAACCATCCCCTAAATAGTATAATTTCTATAAAGTAGAACTATATAAATTACTATATATTTTTCATTATTTAAATTGTATTTAAGGTGTTAAAGAGATGATTATTATTGTCCTTCTTGTGCTTTGCACCATCGAAATAATATAGAGCGTTTTAAATTAGACAAATTTAAATGGACCCAAAACATTCCTAACACCTTCTACTTATATGAAATAGTTGATCCAAAAACTAAAGAAATAGTAATTAAATATGGAAGAACTCAACATATATCAAGTAAAGATAGATACTCTTCTAAAGAAGTTAAAGAATATTAAATGAAGTGTGTTCTTAATTTAAGGGGAAAATTAAAAAATATGATTGCAATTGAAAATTTTTGGAAAAAGTGTGCAGTATAATATAAATTGAATTATGCTTTTTCAGTTAAATCTTTTCATGGTGCTACTGAATGTATAATAGTTGATAATAAACTTTAGAACCTATTAATAGATATTTCGAATCAAATTTTATAACTTGATACTAATACTTATGAATCTTTTGACATAAATTAAATAGAAGAAAAATTAAAAAATACATTTTTATCATATATAGTTTAATATTCATAAAATATTTAGTAGAAATCTGAATGAAACAATTCTTACTGTATTCTATATATAGGAAATATATTTAATTTTATGTATTTATTATTATATAGTTCTAAATTTTACAGATTATTTAAAAAATTTTTTTTAAAATATAATAATGTTAAAATGTAAAATAGTAAAATATGCATTGGTGTCTATTTATTATACAATTTTCTCTTTATTATACATATAAACTATGATTTCTAAATAAAAATATCCTTTTTATGATAAAATGATGTATAAATAAATAATATTATTATTCTAAAAATTATATGATCTTATTTCATAATCCATAAATATTTGTAGCTATTCTAATCCATATAATAAACATAAGAATGCAAGAACATCCATAAAAGGTAGCCCTAAGTGGATGGAAATTAGAGGTTGTATGAATTATGGTATGCAGTATTCTAAAAACAACATATAGCCCAGATAAGCTGAGATATAGGGCATCTGAGATATTTTTGAAATATACTATCGAAATTGCGATATAAAATAAAACAGGCATTTCAAATAAATTTATTAGATTGTTGTTTATATTTAGCTAATCTTTGAGAATTTCCTTTATTTTATTATTAATATATTTATAAATATAATTATTATTGAAAAAAATTTACATCTTTTTTATTGTGGTCTGCGATTTTTTAGGGATTAATTCTATTTTTCTTGAAAAAAGTAACTCTCTTTTTAGCCATAGTAAATAAAACAGTAATGGTAAGTAATATTTAACAAAGAGTAACATAATAAATTTCTATATTTTGGGCTTTAATCTTATTAAAATTATTTATTTAATATCAAATAACATTAAATATTATATATTTTTGTTTAACAAAGTTGTAATTTACTAGTAATTCAAATACATAAATAAATTATTAAATTTGTTATAAAAATCTAAATATTTATTTTTATTCTAATATTAGCATTTTATCATTATATTATCAACAATATAATATTTTCAAATTTTAATAAATATCATTGTAATTTTACTAATATAATGAAGAATATCATAATTTATCCTGTCAAAGCTAAAGTAGCGATCAAAAAGGCCCAGAATCTGTGCAATACCTTGTTATAAGAGCATAGTATGAGAGAATGAATATATCGAGCAATTATGAAAATAATGTTTAAAATGTAATAGATGTTAAATATCTCAGAATTTTAACCAGCAAAATCTAAACCTTTTTAGAACTTAGTAAAACCTATTAGTGCTATATTCAGAGTGAAATAGATTACAGGAGTTTCAAAAAGATTAGAAAAGTTGTCAGTTTAACCCTAACCTTCTTTTATTTAATCCATTACCCATTTTTTATCTTTCACTATTAATTTGTATTATAATCTGTTAATAATATAATATAATCTAACTTCTTACTTCTCGTACTATGGTTTATAGCTCCACTCTTTTTCAAATAATAAATTCTAGTCATTAACAATACCATCCATGAAATGAATATCAATAAAATTAATAATAAAATCATTTATGAAAGCTTCAGAACTTCTTCACTTAATTTCTATAAATTAAAATAAAATTAATATTATTCTAAAATAATCGTGTATTTATTAAAATAATTACTTCATTGCCTAAAATTTTCTTTCCAAAAATATACCATAAAACAAATAAATCAATTCCACTTATGAAATAAGCAAAAAATCTTAAGTTCACGTTATTAAATGTTATATGAATCAAACTGTGGATAATCCTAAAGACAACAAAAATCCAACTCAGAGTAATTAGAGTTTAGTCTACTTATTCTAACAAGTAAGACAGGATGCATAAAACATAAAAAATAACAGGAAGTTCGAACAAATTTTTTAAGTTATTATTGGGGACTTTAAAGTAAATTTAATTGCATAAATATAAAATTTGTAAATATAATATATTTACAGCAATCTATGTTTGGTTTATATTCTTCAGATGAAATATCAGTTTTTTTCTACAACTCTTTTAGCTTCATTATTCTTTTTTCATAAAGAAAAACTTATCAATAAGCATGCATGTCCAAACAAAATATGTGAGAAAAGCCAAAGCTACGACTGGTTTTAATATATCTAGTTATTCTACCATTTTTACTTTTGTTTTTTTAATTTAATAATTATTTATTTAATTGTTAAATCAATATTGGAAACTAACTTGGTTATATTTTGCTTTAGAATAGCAATAAAATTAATTTAAATGATATTATAAAAGAGCACTATTTAATAGAATAAGTAAATAATCTAAATCAAAAAATTAAACATCTCTATTTAGATAAATCAATGTAAATTTATATGATTATCTTTTTATAAAAGGTATTTTATCTATAATATTATATAGTAGATCCTCTTTTTTATAACTAAAATGGAAACTATGATATTATGATATTATGAGAAACATTTATTTTGTTGAAATCAATTTATGCTTACTTAGATTGTATTTTGATTTCATTTGAAAAGAAATCATAGTCTTCATTTTGATCAATATAATCAAATAAATATGCAAATTAATATATACATATAAATACCAATAATTCCTAAATATTTAAATTTAAGAAACACTCGGTTGATAAAGAATATTAATACGAGTAACAAAGTTAGATTAATAGCATTAAATTAGAGTCATTGTTTAGATAAAGTTTAATTAACTTACAAATATATGTGATATAAAAATAATAAAAACATTTTTACTTTTCTTTTTTTATATAAAAAAAAAAAAAATGAAATAAATTTAAGAATAAGAACTAAAATCGTTGTTTAGTTGCTTTATAAAAATAATATTAATAAATTATTTTTATATATGAATTTTATGGAACAGTTATTAGTATAAATTGTAGAAAAATATGTAATTATTATTATTATTTAAAGCAATTAAGTTTCAACACAAAGATAAGTTACAATAAATTTACTATATTATATATATATTATATAGGGGATTGAAATAAATTTATTATTTCATTATGAGATATTTATTTTATTATAGTTATATTTGATATTTTTAATATAATTTTATTATTAAGAAAATATAATAGGATGTTTTTTAGTAATAAATCTATAATTATAAAATTTTATCAAGACTACCGAAATTATATTGAATTTTTTTTATGTTAAAATTATTTTCATAATTATTTTATATTTTGAAAGAAAAATTATAATGTAAATATGAGAAATCTAATATTAATTCACTGATATCTTTTTATTCTTTACATATTTATCTAAGAATTGAAAGCCTTAAAGGCTCAACCTTGCGTAAAATCTTTAATAAATATGGAAGTGGAAAGCTTTATAAGATTTAAAAACTAATAGATTTTACAGTAAATGATATTGTAGATTATGTTTGGCTTATTTATATAATTTTATTTGTATTTTATTTATTTGTGAATATTATCTTTATTAATTAGTAAATTTACTTAACTAATAACTGTTAAAATTTAGTTATTAATTATTTATAAATTTTATTCTGTATTAAAATTTATTAATATTAGCACTTAATTAAATATATTAAAATTAATATGTAAATAATAAGCTAAGACTCTAATAAACTAAAAACGATAAATTAATTAATATCAACTAAGCAATTTCCTAATATTTATGTAGCTAAACAAAAAATTATGATTTATAGCTTATTAAATTTTGCGTTTTTAATATTAATATACTTTAATTTTTAATAATAATAATTTTAAAAATAAAATCAAAATATTAGAAATACATTCTTTTAAATAAATAAATAATAATGGAACAAAGTAATATCAACTATTATTTTGATCCTGACAGTTCATCGGATGATGAATAAAATGATAGTTTATGCTAAAATAAGGATTATTAAAAATAAAACAGCAATAATTATTAAAATGAAGAAAATGAATAGTTAATATAAAAACAGCATGCTTCTTTTACAATTAATAACAGTGATTCAGGCATTAATAGAAAATAACAATATGATAATAAAGAAAAGAATATCACTAGTAAAAAAAATTAGTTTATTTTAATTTTAAATTAAATTGAATAAATATCCAATATTAATTATTTTAGATAAAAAGAAATTGTAAAATTATAGTTACAATGAAAATTTGAGGCATTATTTATATGAAAATAAGTAGGAAGGTTCAAGAGAATAGTGGTTTGAAAGGTTTTGCATTTTGTTTGTAATAATAGGCTTATTAATTGTTTTGTTTATAATATGCACAATTTTAGTATCAACATTTAAAGCCTAAGAAATTTAGCATCAATAGGTAGCTAGTTATATAATTCATATATTTATTAATTAACTACTTTTTACTATTATAAAATGGTTTAGGATATGCTATTAAAAAGGCCAATAATTAAACCATAGAGTGATGAAAATAGCTATAAGACAGTAATTCTGAGCAATGGCCTAAGGGTAGTGTTAGTAAATGATCCAAAAAGCAAATTATCATATGCTTCAATGGTATATAGTTATTTAAAGATAGGAAAACATGAATTAATAATTTGATAATAATTTTTTTAATAAGGATGTAAATACAGGCAGTTGGACAGAGCCATCTGAAGTACCTGGCCTTGCTCATTTCTTAGAACACATGTTATTTTTAGCATCGAAGACTTATAATAAAACATCATATTTCGATGAACTATTATCTGAAAATGGAGGAGCCTCTAATGCTTATACTACAGATTTACACACTAATTTTTTTTCCATGTTGATTCTTAAGTACCAACTTTTATTTATGAAAATAAACTGATTTTTACGTTATTGAATATTAAATGATTTAATTAAATAAAAAGGCTTATGAAGAATCATTAAATATATTTTCTCATATGTTTGTTGATCCTTTATTTGTGAGAAATTAGGCTAAAAAGGAAGCATCTAATGTCGATAATGAATACTAAATAGATGTCAATGATGATAGCTGGATGCTCTAAAATATGATATCATTACTTTGTAAGTCTTCTCATCCGATGAGTAGATTTACCATAGGAACTATAGATACATTAATTAAAAATACTGAAAAAAATAATATAGATGTTATTGAAAAATTGAATAGTTTTTTGATTCCTGGTATTCATCTAACTTGATGACGCTTGTAATGTATAGCAATTTTTCTTTAGAAAAATAAGAAGAAATTCTTAAAAAAGCTGCTTTTTAAAGCATCAAAAATAAAAATGTGTCTCCTCCCTCCATGAGTTAATATGGACTTCCTTTATAAAAAGAGAATATATAGTCAATTTATAAAATAAAAACTCCTTCTGGCCAAAAGACTATAAATATTATTTATTAGCTAGATGGTATATATATACATATTGGTTTTAATTATTATTAAAATATTATTTTAAAAATAAGGGATAAAAAATGAAAATAAAAGAAGTCTAGAATATGTCTTTTAAATGATTAATTATTAAGGATAGAATTCTTTTATTGATAAAATGAAATCTAATGGGTTTATTGTAGATTTATCTTATGATATTTTGCATAAAGATCCATAATTTATAATTATATTATTACAAATAATTGCAACAGATTAAGGGTTTTAATCTCCAGGCTTAGTGATAAATTGTTTTTATTCTTATCTTGAAAAAATAAAAAATGAAGGAATAAAAAATGAAATATATTAAGATATGAAAATATAGGTAAACATTGCATAATTTATTTGTTCTAAATTTTATTAACTATCTACTTAAAACTGCAGGCTGAAAATGAGTTTAATTATTAAATTTCTAATGCAGATGGACAATTATTAGATGAAAAAGTAAGTAAACTATCCTCATACTCCAATTAGTATAGAATTCCTGACATTTTAATATAAGATTATTTATTTGAAGAGTTTGATAGGTTAATATATTAAAAAGTTTTATTATCTATTATTTAATGAAATTAAAAATGTATATATAGGGAAGATATTCATTAAATGGTAGAATAATTATAAAAGATAGAAAATAGTATAATTTTATTAGGAAGTAAAGAGTTCTTTGAAGAAAATAAATTAAATTCAGAATTAAATAAACTATCAAAATAAGTAATTTAGTGTAATTATAAGATAAATAAATAGAACAATCAGTAGATGGAGAAGCTGTATAAGAATAGATTGAAATGGAAGAAGTAGCCACTGATGAATTAAATTAAGACGGAGAATTTTTAATGAATGAAAATAATTAGCTATCTTTTTTGGAAAATGATATACTGGGGGCTAAGTTAAAGGATTTTTTGACTAATTAGTAGAATTATGAACAAAATAAATTATATAAATTAAAATACAATAAAGAAAAGCTAAGCAAGGAAGTTATAAATGAGCTAAAAACTATAAATTAAGAGTTCTATAATTCTTTATTACTTCAATAAGAAAACAAATTTCTTCCATAAAATAAAGAACTTTATGATTTATGCAATGATAATTTACTTTAATAGATACAATAAAATGAGTAGGGATAAAATAATAACTTATTTGTTGGAACCAAGTATATTAGGGATCTTAAGGAATCTACTCAAAGTAACCCCTCTCAAAATTAAGAAAGTTCTATTATTTCATCAGAAGAATCAGAGTAAAGTAATTAGTTAGAATAACAGAACAATAATCCTAAATAGATAGGTACTGTATAAGTTAATTTTGTAAAAAAAATAATTAGTAAAAAACATTAATATTTTAGGAGAAAATACAATTATAGAAAGAGCTGACGGTGAAAGCGGGGAAAAAGAAACATAATAATAATTAGAATTTTAATTATTTGAACATAATTATTTTTAAAAATTTTTATTTACGCCATTTATAAATCTAAATCAAACAAAAGAAACTTGTGAAACAATGTTAGATTTATATAACTAAAATTATGATTTTCCTTAACTGATTTCTATAAATACTTTTTATAAACTTGATACTACTTTTAAAGTACCACAAATTTCTCTAATAGTAGAGCTTTCATAAGATTTAAAGGGAAAGTAACTTTCGACATAAACCATGCTTTAAAATTAAACCAAAATAAAAATCATTGGAGAGATAATGTAGGCACAAATATTAAAAAAAATGGCCTAGCCACTATCTGTTGATTATAATTTGGAAATAAGTACTAAAAATAATGGATTAGTAATCCTGTTAGAAGGTATTAATATACATTATATACTAAAAATATTTATATTATAATTTATTTATGGAATAGGGTGGAGCGATAATTTCGAAAAATTCATAGATATGTTTTTAGCAGAATTTGAATAGGTAGATATAAATAGTGAACTATGCAACTGGGCGAAAGATGTTGTTATCTCTAATTATAAGCAATATGAAGAATTAGATGCGCTTCACTAAGCATTCCAAATATCTTTAAATGAAATTCTTATAAATCCTTATTTTCATTATACTTAAGTCATTAAAGCAGCTTCAGAAGTAATAAGATAACAAATGCATTATTAAAAATTTCTAATCTATTGTTTTTCATATTAATAATTATTTTAGATAGGTCATGAAGATATTATATAATATTTAGATGAATTTAAAACAAGTTTAACGTTAAAGCAACTAATAATAGGAAACATAAGTCCTAAAGAAGCTAACAAATTGACTGAAAAAATAACATTATTTTTTTTACGAGAAGATCAGTTTTACGAATCCATTAATACATAAAAAACATAAGAAACTGAATAACAGAATAATATCTAAAGTTTAAACAAATAGGATAAGTATATTAATAATCGGTTCTTGTTTACAGGAAAAAAGGAAGAAATAAGTAAAATAAGAGGAGGAAATTCCTTTGTCTATAGATAGTATTTAGACGGAAATGAAGAAAATTTAAATTCTGCCACTCTTAATTATTATCAATATGGGCCAAGAACTTTGAAATCTTTTGCAAGTATGCATCTTCTAGTTGATATTTTAAATTCTCACGAATTTAATTATTTGAGAACTTAGAGGGTATGAAAATAATCAACAATATATGCAAATATGCTTATTATTCATTTATATTTATCAAATATAGGAATTAGGATATGTAGTGTTTTGCATGATGGTTTCCCACAGCTGTATAGATGGATTTGTAATTGGTGTTGAAGGAAGTCAATTTTCTCCCTAAATAGTAGATGGTGAAATAGAATAGAGTTTGTTTAGTTTTAACGAAAAACTTTTAAATTTATAAGATGATGAATTTTTAAATATAAAAGAATCTACTATGTAATATATATTTTTAAATATACTATTTAAATAAAATATTTATTTGTTTTAATATATAGATAAACTCTCTCTTTGCAATAAAAAGATTTAAATTAGGAAACTAAATTCTATATGGAATATATGATATAAGAAAACTATACTTTTGATTTAAATAAAAGGGCTATAGATGAAATCAATAAATTAGAGAAGAATGATCTTATTAATATTTATGAAGAAATATTTAAGAGCTAAAATAGTGGAAAAATAAGTATTTAAAGATATACAAAAGCCTAAATGGATAGTATTTAAATAGGAGATAATATTTTAAAAAAAAGTTAATCTTTTGCTAATATAGATTAAGTAGTTATCAATGACATTAAAGATTTTGTCTCTGATAGAAAAGAGTAAACCTAGTATAGTTGTTCCTTTTGAATTTGATCTATTAAATAGAAATATAAATGGTTTCTTAATTAATTAATATTTTAATATATTTTATCATTTTATATAATTAATAACTATTATCTGTAGAAGAATAAGAATAAAAATAAAAATAAATTATCAAGTATTCAAAAATAGATAATTATAACATGAATAGCAATATATATATCTTTTTATCTTGTTTTACTTTTATTATAACTATCTTTGTTATTTTAAAAAACTCAAATTTAAAGACAAGTAGTCTGCCCAAAGATTTTGTTTATCTAAGCTCAGTAGATAATACTATTTTATAAGAAATAAGGTTAATATAATTCTAAGTATAAATAATAATATATATTATTTATTTCTAATAATGGATAAAAATAAATTATTCATACAGATATGCTGGATTTCATAATTTTGTTGGAAGACCTATTTCAGGATATGAAGCACCCGAATGTATTCTCACTTTATAAGCTGCCACAAACCTTTCAATAGTTTAAAAGATTCTATTATCATAAAATAAATCTTTGAAAGTATAACATTTATATATACTTCAAAACTATACACTATTAATTTATCGTTTATTTAAGGTATATGATTGTTACAGACCGTAAAAAGCAGTAGATGATTTTATTTAATGGTCTTAGGATCCTAGATAAATTTCGATGAAGGAAGAATTTTACCCTACTATAAACAAAGATGAAATATTCCCACTTGGATATGTCGCCAAAAAATCAGGCCATACCAGAGTATTTAGATTAATTTAAAATGAAAATAATTTTTATTTAAACTTTTAAATTATAGGGATCAACAATGGATGTAACAATTGTTGAGTTACCTCCGAGAAAAGAACCTGTATATATTCCAGGGGAAATTTTATACAGTTGTATAAATCCTCCTAATTCTAGATGGCCAGACAATTCAATAGATTTTGGAACCGGATTCGATTGTTTTAACGAAATGGTATTTTATATAAAAAAATTAATATTTAAAATATATTATTTTAATACAGGCACATACAGACTCCGAAAATGTTACTCAAGAAGTTCATGAAAGAAGGATGTATTTCAAAAACCTTATGCTAGAAAATGGCTTTAAAAATTATATCAATGAGTGGTGGCACTTCACTTTAATAGATGAACCTTTCCCTAATACTTATTTTGACTTTAATATCCTCCCAAAACAGTAATAATAGAATTTAAGGTCTAAAAGGAAACAATTTAATTCTATATATTGATATTTAGTAAAACTATTATATTTTATTTTAATTTGTTATAGTTTTATAGCAAAAAAATATAATATAATAATACTAATTTAGTTTTTATATATAAAACTATAGTATATACAAAGAAAAAAAATTATTGTTTAATCAGTGATGTGATCTTTAAGAATTTGAGTTTAAATTCATAAGCTCTACATTTGCCTTTTCTTTAAAATGATCGGCAAACTATGGGGATTTTTATTCTCTTAACGTATCAGTCTATGCAAATTATTTGTGCATATCCTATAAATTATGATCATGTTCTTATTCGATTTATATTTCTGTGCTTAAATCGGTTGGTTTGAAATTATCTAGTTTTATTTCGCTATTTTTTATTGATTATCTCATTTCTGAAGACCTAAAATTATTTAAAATTTATTATATTTTGACAAAAATTTTTCATTGGGTTACTCTTTAAGGGCTGTAATAAACCTAGCCATTTAAATCACATATCTTACTATAATTATACACAAAGCTATCATATCGTCTTCTTCTATGTCTTTATCAATTTTAACATCTCTAAATAATTTTTATAAAAAATATTAAAAATTAAATAGTTTTATTAGCTTATAATTATTCTTAATTATATATTACTTATGCATTTCCGCCGAATAAAATATTGAGATTAATATAACCAGTACGATAAAACTGAAAAGATCAATCAAATTAAAAATATTTCTAAAATATTTCTAAATAAATTAAATAATATTATATTGCCTCTTGTTACATTTATTATGAATAATTTCTATTAAAAGAAAAATACTTTTTATTGAAATTACCTTTTTTTCAACTGCTATTCTTAATCCGATATCTATGGCAATTACTATCGTAATTAGTATTTCAAGCAATAAAACAATGGAATTTTATAAACTAGAAATAAAAACATATTTTAAATCAAATAATAATATCTAAAAATATTATATTTTTCACTAATAAATACTTTTCTAGGGGGTTCAGCATTATCTATATTATTAAAAATAGTTTAGAAATTATAATATACCAAAATGATATTTGATATAATATATTGATTTGCAAAAATATATATTATACTTTGACATTGATTTTATTTATCATATAATTATATGAAATATTGAATTTTTATTTAAATTTTAATTTTTTAAAAGCATATATGGTTTTTTTTTTGTAAAAAAAGTAATAGATTATATTATTACATAGATCAAAAGGCAAAGACAAATTAACAGCTATGCTGCAGTGAAGTAAAAATAGCACTTACTTGTTCTTATTCGATTTAATAAATATTTAAATCTCATTTTTTTAATATTAATAAATTCTTTAAATATTTTATGTAATATTATTTTCGACTTGAAAATTTTTTTATTTTTTTTTTAATATTTAGTTTAGAGTCTTTTATTAATCGAGTTTTAATGTAAATTATAGTTTAATGCCTATAAATTAATGAAAGGAATAAACTAAAATAAACAAATACACATACTTTATTTTAAAGAAAATCGTGGTTTTTCCTAGCTCATTCTGGTTGGTTATATTATAAAATCTACTATTGGTTATTAATAAAACTATTGTCAACTATATTCTTTAATATCAAAATATTTCATTATAAATAAGAACACGTATATTATTTTTATTAAATAGTTTTAAAGTTAAAAGTATTTAAAAAATGCTAAAATTATAAATCATTTATCTAAATTTTAAATCTTGTCAAACAGTTCTTTAAAATCTTCTCTAAATTATTTTTATTCCTAAATTGAAGGGTCTTAAATACCAAACTTCTATTTTAAGTTTTCAATATCGTCAGGGCCATCCCCTACATAAAATTCGCAAGCAAGTATATTAATTACTATATCTTTTAGTTTATCAAATCCAAAGTAAATGGAGGCGTCTAATAATTCTTTAGTTTTTTAGATTTAATGGAAACCTTAAAATCTAATAAATATATATATATATTCACAAATAATTTTATATATATTATATGAATATTACTCTTTTAAGACATTGAAACTAATTTTATCAATGTTATCCTAAAGATTTCCATTTTTAAGCGGCTATTAGCATTACATTGTATCCGGATTAAAGTTATGATTGATTAAAAATTCTTTAATAACTAATAAATATTCTTCACTTACTAATTTACAAGGGAGTGGCTCATTTTAATCCATTTCTGCTACCTTAAATTATTATAATTATTAATATATTTATAGTTATATAGTAACTGCTGTATTATACTTGTGTAGAGAATAAACCAAATCTTTTATCGAAAGTTATTTGCGTACCTTCTTTACTTATAATAATAATTTCTTATGATTCTTCCATTCTTTTATATGAATCCTAATAAAGTTAGTAATTTATTTAATTTTTACTATTTTTTACTAATTTTTCTTATTGAATTTATTACTGCCCTAAATTATAAAAAACTATATATAAATTATAATGATCTGATGTATTCCAATAATAAAATTACTTAAAATAGAAATGGACTATTTTATTGTATATTAATAGTTTTGCTTTTAAAACCAAAATTTCCTAAATGATAAATATCAACTATCATATATAAAATATTTTAAATTAATAAATATTAGAAAAATGCTTAAAAAGTTTACAAAATACCTTTTATTTTAATGATGCCTTTCAGAATATATTAGCATAATAATTATTACTATTATTTTCAAAAATTAATATATAAAAGCAAGATACAAAAAGAAAATTAGTTTTATTATAAAAAACATGTAACAACAACTAAGTCATGCAAAGTAGTTTTCAGATTTTAATTTTTTCATTAATTTTCCCTTTCAATTATAAAGCTAATAGTTATTGTGTCAGAAAATAATAAATAAAGTTATATCTTGTGTTGAACCAGATTAACGAAAATATATTGAACCATACCCTATTTTAGAAAAAAAACACATAACAATTGGATAGCTATATTTAAAAAGCGAAGAAGATATTGTAAAAGCTTAAGATTTATTTTAGTAGCTATAAAAGTAAATAATAGAGTATTTAAAAAATAAAAATTACTTATAAAATTTAAGAAAGTAAGTGTTTTTCTATCTTAAAAATATAAAAAAAAACTAAAATAAATGACAATTAAAAAGCTAATAAATGTAAATAATATTCATATTGAAATTGAAGATTCTATTTAACTAACAGATATTTCTAACATAATAATCTCTAGATTTTTATAAGAAGGACTTATAAAACTGCCGGAAATTCCTTTGATGAATTGTATTTAGACCTAATTAAAAAACTAATATATAATAAAACCTTATAGATTTCACATAACTCTTATGAAAATAAAGAATAAAGAATAAGATTTTACCAATATAGTAAAACAAGCAAGCAATTTATTGACTGAAATATATGAAAATAAAAATTAATAAATTAAAAAAAAAGCTAAGATTTTAATATTAAATAATAAAGTAATGTTAATATAGAAAAATAAGATTTTAATATTAAATAATAGAGTAATGTTAATATAGAAAAATAGGATTTATAAATTTCAACAGAACATGAATAATATTTTATTGAAGAATGCCAAATTAATGAAATCCATCTAAGTGTTAATAACTAGTAAAGAGAAGATTTGTACTATTTACCAAAAGCTATTATATATTTATGAAATTTTAAGTTAATAATATTAATATTTTGATTTATATTTTAATATTGAAAATTGAATTTAAATTTAACATTTAATTTTTTTTATTTAATGAATTCTATTTGATATCTCATTTAAAATATATCAAACATATTTATATTAGTGATAGATAATCTAGTTGTGAGAAATTAATTAAGTAATATTATTTTATTTTATTAATCCTGATTGCTATTGGTAAGTAAATACAAAACAAATAAAAAGAATAAATTAAATAAAATTTTGTGATTCACAAGATATAAATAAAGTTAACATTTGTAAGAAAAATAAATATTTGCATCTATGATTGGTGAAGAAGAAAAAATACTTGGGAAAATACCAAATAAAAAGCTAAAAAAGGAGATAAAGATAGTATTCTTTTCATTGTCAATTTAATTTCTGCGTAAAAGATTAACTCAATAATTTATTTATAAATATATTTTTTTTATATTTTTATATTTTTAAAATTAAAATGTATTAAAATATTAATTATAGACTATTGGTGTTTTCGATAGGAGTATATTAAATTATTACTTTTGCATTTTTCTTGGGTGCCTTTTCTACTTTGTAATTCTTTGCCATGTTCGCTCCCTTCTTTTATGTGTAATTATTACTATATATTATTATATATAATAAATATTACCATAAAAATAAGCATTTATTTCTTTTTGTTGATATTAATGTATATATAATATTTGGTTTAGACTTTTTGGACTAATTTTACTTTTCATTGAAGTGGGATACAAACAAGAAGAAATATATGAGCAATTTAAATTTATGAAAACATATGTAGGAAGAGGTTTATTCCATTTCTTGTAAAATTACGAATGTTAAAGTGCTCATTTTAAAATATATTTTTATATTTTTTATAAAGGTTGGCATGTTTAGTAACTGCTACTATTTCTGCTGATGTTGCTAAAATTATTTGGGGTACCATATTGTGTTTACCTGGAGTATATTATTTGATTATGGCTTGCATGGTAAAAAATAGAATACAATTTTTTAATAAAATAATAAAATAAAATAGCTTATATAATTAATGTAAATAAAGGGTAAAAGAGAATTTGATTTTGTAGTAAGAAACAAAGTAAAAGAACCTGAAGCAGCATGAATAATAAATTAATTACATATTTTGGTATTAATCTTATTATTTTACATATATATTAATATTTATAATGTATATAATAATAAATTTATAAGTAGACAAAAAGTATAGTCACTAGTAAATTATTGTTAATCGATATATACCCATATATTCATTATTTGGGTTACTATTTTTATAATTCAGTCGTAATCTTTTTTTATTCCAATTTTAAATAGCCTAATCTCCATTTGAGTTACTTTATATCTGATTAATAGCACCAAGCTTTTGTCTTATAAGAGTAAGAAGATGGAATTTTTTCATACTATTCTTCTAATCTTCTTAGTTTATTACCCAAACCCATTGCATAATAATTTCTATTTTCGTCGGTCAAGCTTCTAAAATGGTCTACCTCCCAACTTTTTATATTATCAAAAATTTCTATATCCTTAAATATTAAATAATATTTTATGTACATGAAATAATTATTTTTTAGAAAATGTGCTTGCTCAAAATTATATTATAAATATTATTTACTCTTTATTTTTTACAAACTATAAAATTTTCATATTCTGCTTAACAAGCTTCTCTTTCACTAATATATTTTGTGCATCTAAACATTTTTAATAACTCTTCTTCACATAGATTTTCTTAAAGGATAAAATTACTTATATATTAACTTTATTAAATATTAAATATTGATATTATTATATATTTAATAAGAGTAATAATAAGGTTTATTATAAATGTAGTTCTAGTACCAGGCATTTTATTTTTTGGAAAATCTTTAGGAATAGATGGAGAATATTCTTCCATAACAGATGATGGGTTATGTCCTTTATCATCAAAACCAATCATTTTATATTATAATTTAATTTTTTATAATTTATTAATATTAAATCTTTCTTTATAATATCTTTTCAATTTCTAATGAAGAAATATTTTTTTAAAATTATTTATTGCTTTAACTAAACTTTGTTAGAAATAAGTATTTTATTTTATCACTCTATAATTATGCTATCATATTATATTATTAATTAGCTAATATAGAATATAAAGCAAGTATGTTAAATTATAACTAGTATAGGTGTATTTTAAACAATAATTATGATTTTAAAACAAGATAAATATTTTTAATTATATAGAACTGTATTATCATTTTATTATACATGAGAATTAAATAAAAGTAATGGCATCAGAAATTAATTGAGTTTAATTTGCTATATCCTTTGGTTTATAATACTTCTTAGACTATTGAACAAGTTTCTTAATTAAAAAAAAATAAGGTAATCTTATTTCATCTCCACCAAATTTTTCATTTATTTGCTTTTCTAGAAAAATCAAGAAAACCATATCCATATCTTCCCATGTGTTTTAATTATCTCTTTATGGTCATGAAAACAAGCATTATAAAATAGAATAATAAAAATGGCCAGAAAACAGGTAAATCAAACACTTCAGAAATAGTGCAAAACAAAGATACTAATGATGCAATAGTAGCATTTTACCAAAATTTGAATTCACTCATTGATCTTATAAGAGGACCTCTTTCTTCTTAGCCCCCTCCAATATGAGTTGGCAGCTCTCCTACTAATAATTCATCATCTTCTTCTTCTTCATCCGCGTCAGGTAAGCCTAATTGTATTTATAATAATATTATACTTTTAGTGATCATATATACAAATTATAGAAAACCATATAAATATATATAAAGTATAATTTATTTTACCCAAAGGAGTAAAAAACTAGACTGTTAAATGGAGTAAATACAAACCAAAAATATAAGAAACAACATAAAATCCTCCAATTGATAATATTCTAATAATGTATAAGAATATTAAAAAACCAGTAAATCCCCATCTTCCTCTTGGGTATATTATATACCTGTCAATTTTAGATCTATATTATCTCATTAATTTATTTAAGGTTTTTTCTAAAACTGATTCATTTTCTTCTTGAAATAAGTTATCTGATCTCATTCTAATTATTCTTTTACTGTAAAACTATATGTGGAAAATTTAAATTATATTTAATTTGTCTAAGATTTCTCCTATTTTTTTCTAAAATTCTTTCTTTTATATTATACTGAATTAGTATTATTTTATTTTTCTATATATATTTAAATACAATCAATATTTTATATGAGTAAACATATAAAATAAATTACTAAAATTAAAATAAATGAATGACACCATATTTAAGTAATCAAAAAACGAAATGCGTGTGAAAATACGATGGAATTAATATTTAATTTCATTATTTTAAATAATTATAGATATTATATGCAAATATGATAATTAAAAATTACATAATACTATCAAATTTCTCAAATTTTCTTTTAAATAAAAAATATACTATTAAACAATTTATTATTTTATTATTTACCACTATTTATATTTTAAGAAATAATATTAATTCATATGCATTATAAAACTTAGTTATAATCTACTAGTTTTTATAAATTATAAAAAACTTCCATTAAAATTGATGGTTTTAGGTTATAAAAGTAGAATTTCATAATAATAATTATAACAATATATCATTATATTTAATATGTAACATATTGCTAATTTATTACATTACTTTTTTAAATATTGTTTATTAAATTAAGAATAAAATTTGATTATTATATAATAACTCTAAAATAAATAAACAACAATAAAACAACTGATAAAATTTAATTTAACTAATAATACATTCATAATATAGAAAAATATAACATTACAATATGGAAGAATTAGGAGCAGATGTAATTTGCAAATTATAAAATATGAATTGTTTAATTATAATACATAGCTGATTATTTATTAATTATTGTTAGAAAGAATTCATTAACTTTGAAGTTCAAAAAATATTAGATGATGTAAATTAAAATAAATAGATTGCTTTATATAGATTTTTATATAAGAAATAACTTTGAAATATGGATATCGTCTATTTTATTAGCTAAAATTATTCTAAATATTTATAATTTTTAGGCTGTAAATGAATGTTTCGGAATAAAAGAATAAGATTAAACTTAATAAATCACAACTATATATTAATAAGATAAAATTACAAAATGGTCTACTAAAATTATAGACAATGCTATAAGAGGATTATCAAAATTAAATAAACCCTTTAAATATGCAGTTACTTGCATTTTGTAATAAAACAATGGGGCTGGAATGAGTGTAAGTGGTAATAAAAATATATAATAATTAAATATTGATATCAAAATTTTGAATTTAAAATTATCAATAAAGCTGCGGGATATTATGATGGATAAAATGATGGATTTGTTAACTGTTAGAAAGAAATTAACGATATAGTAGTCATGGTTAGTGTATTTGCATTATTAATTTGAGAAATTGTTTAGTATATTTAATACCTAATATTATTTTATAAAAAAATATACACTATATTAAATAACCTAGTATGTTATTATTGTTTTTTTTTAAAAATGAATATTTTTACCAATATTATAATAGAAAAATATTTTTTATATAAATTATTCTTTTAATGAATAGTAATTTGTCAAAAATATAATTATTATTCATTATTTAGAACAATTTTCTACTTTATAAAAATTATATATAATTGCAATGCTAATTAAATACTTACATAATATTTAATTTCTGATAAAGTAATAAAGTTAGAGTATAATACATATTTTTAAAAATGCAAGAAAAAGACTTATTTGATCTGTCAAAAATCTCAATGAGTTCATTAAGAAAATATAAAGTAAAATGATATTAAATATAGTTAATATTCAAAATAGAATAATTGCATTTATTAATTTTTTTAAATTTCAACTTTAAATTTAGGCATACTATAATATATAATGTGAAGAATAAAATTTGAAAGAAGTGGTTAAATAACATTTCCATGATCTAGAAATAGACCCTAAAAAAGTTTAGGATAAGTTCTTAAAGTTAAAGAAAGATGAAAGAGAAGATCCCACACTTGCTAAAAAGTAATTGTTATAAAAAATATCTTTGAAATTTTATACTATCTATAACATAATTCTAATTGTATAAAGAAAACCAACAAGACATAAACCTAAAGGAATTACATTAGATAACTGAGGTCTATTTATCCTCACATATATTAGAAATAAATATAAAATCTGTAAAATATGAATAAAAAATACTAATTAATTACTTATATAAAGCTTAATAATATACAATTTATTATAATATGATTATTAATTATGCCATTTAAAATTCATTTTTTTAAACGCTTAGACATCATTTTAAATTATATTAAATTTTAATCTGATTTCTTTAGTTAACTTTTCAATTGTATTTTAATTCTATTATTATTTTATTATTTCTATATTTTAATCTAATATAATTATAATTTTGCACATTTATCAAATATAGATAGTAATTAATTATAATTTTTATTCAATTAAATAATTATAATTTTATAGAAATCTGTTTATTTATATAATTTTTATTTTAAATAAATATACTCAAATAATGAATTCATAAAAGGGAGGGACTTTATAGAAAATAAGCGTAGAAGTTAGTTTACGACCATTTTTAAATCGTTACAATATAGCAAGCGGTAATTGCAAGTAAGAAGTAAGGAAAGAAAATTGATTAATTTTTTCATAAGTAATATTACTTTAAAAATACTAAATTTAATGTAATTTAAAGTCTTTAATGTATTCTCTTTGCGTAGCCAATAGAGGTATGAATGTATAGGAAAAGGAATGCCAAAAAGAATTTACTTAGTTTTTACAATGTTTGCGTTCTTAGGGTAGATTTTGATATTCTAATTAAATAAAAGGAGAATGAATAGAATAGGAGTATTATTTTAACGAAAGAAAAAAATTCATCTGTATGCATATTATATATTAATGAATTATTTAAGATATATGAATATTCAATTATTTTCAGAATTTTTAAATTATTAAGCACAATATTTCTAAATTTATATATAATTTATAGTATTTATAAATATGCAATGTAATATAAGTAGTTATTTGAATGAGAAATTATAATATATATGTGTGGCAAAGATAATTTATTATTAAAAACATTTTACTATAAAATTAAATTTAAATTTTGATAAAACTCCCCAATATTTTATAATATATTTATTAATATACCAGTATAATTATTAATCAACAAATTTCTAATAATAATTATTTAAAAATATAAAAAATGTAAGATCCTAAAGTATTATAAAAAGCTAAAGAAAGTGCCAAACAAAGATAATCTTTTACTCATTAAGGTAATTTTTAAGAAAAATCTTACCATAAATGATAAATCTATAAAATATTTAAATATTTTAAAGGTTAGTTGATTTATTAATGGGAATAAGATCTAGATGATCTTCATATTTATATATAGCCTCCAAAATTTGTATTGAAGAAATATGAAGATGAGGTTAGAAAATAATTATAGCCAGGTCAATAGCTTCCCAAATTAGAAATAAAAATTGAATCTAAACACCTCACAGTAGGAATTAAAGGAAATCCCCCTTTTATAAATGTATATATATAATCATTTCAAAGATATTTTCCTCATTAATATTATCTAAAAATAAAATTATAATAGGAAGATCTTGGAGGGGTATGCTAAACTGATGATAGTTATTGGTGTATTGGTAATTCACGATAATTTCAATTAATTTAATAAATATAATATTTATATTTTATATATAGAGGATGAAGAATTACATATTATGTTATGTAAAGCATATAAAGGATAAGTATGGCAAAGTGCACTGAAAGGTCATTAAACAATGGATCCCATGACAGAAACGGAAGTGAAGAAATAATTATTACTTGAAAGATTTTAATAAGAAGTAAGAATATTTTTATGAAATGATATAGAATATATTTAGATATTTTATTATTTTAGAACCCTGGATTTGATTTTTCTTAAGCTGAAGTAAATGGGCAAACTCCTGATCCCAGAAGTTTTATGGGAGGAATATCTCATAAATGAAAAAAATAATTAAAAAAAAATATTTTTTTAAAATTAATTCTTCATAAGTAAAATTATATGATATTGGTAATTTAATTAAAAATATTCTATTAAATATTGTATTATATATAAATAATATTTTATAATTAGTATATATATAGTTTATAGTTCAGAATATTTTAATAATAAATAAAGTGTAGTTATTAATCAGTTGAATAGGAAAAATTTACAACTCAAACTCTTTTTTTCTATTCATCAAAATTAATTTATTTTATATAGCTTAAAAAGTAGTAAGTAGTTTAAAAAATAGATTCATATGGCTTGTACTAGCATCTTTGTATGAGACGCTACATATAATCTAATAGCTTTAAATATTAATTCATAAAGAGTCAGCATAAAAGCTGCATTTAAAGCTGATTATGAAAGCTTTGAATTCATATCTTTATAATATAAATTAAATAAATAAAAATAATTAAAATTTCAATTAAATAATAATTATACCTTTAAAGAATCCTTTCCATCCATTTTATTTATAAATTTTTTTAATAATGTTAATGTAGGAAAGCTTTATTTTACTCTTATTAAGCTAATTTTATTAAAAATAATTAATGAATAAAATATATGATATCTTAAAATATGATTTACATGAGCATGGGCTCTTATAACTTAATAAGGATAAGTAAAAATTGTAGCTATAGTTTTCGCAAATGCAGCAGAAAAAAAAGTCATGATAAATTTAGGAATATATCCTGAGCATAATCTTTTTTTAAGATTTTCATAAATAATAAATTATATTATGGGGTTAAAAACTAGTCCTAAAGAAGCTTCAAATCCCTTAAAAAAACTTGTTATTCCCTCATTTTTTGCCATTTTATATGATAATTGCAAAAAATTATCTCTTTATTTTTAAAATGTCATTCTTGTTTAGATCACCCAAAAAGGGTTACTTCCTAATGTAGTAATAATTCCTGACAAAAAAGCTGCTTTTGTATAGCCTAAACATAGAGGAATATCCGTTCCAAAATAGTTTTTAAATAACTCATACCTTAGATTTATGAAATATTATGAGTACTATATTTTAAGTTATTTAATTTAGAATTTTACCAGAAGAAATAAATCCCATATGATATAAAATTTCCCATTAATAAAGGCATAATTCCATTATAAAGGCCTAAAAAATTTGATATTATTTAACATTCAATATAATTTAATGTATTCTACTAATTTTTATTTATAATACCTTAAATTCCTTCTTTCTGGTAAATCTATTTTAAAATTTCTAATAATTTTTCTTCTTTTCCTGTTTGTTGCTCCCTTAAAATATTAATTATGATATAATAAAAATATTTTTGTGGTTTTATATCATAAAACCTATAAATATTTATGATTTGTTTTTACAAAATATGCTTTCTTGTTCTTGCATTTTCAATTGGATACAAAATTAATGTAGTTAATACACTTGAAATTGATCCTGACATACCATGTAACCAAGTGTCAAAAGAATATTCGATTCTTCTATCCATTTTAGAAAAAATGTTATTAATTTTTAAATTTTTTTTATGGTTTTATTTTGTTTATTATAGAATTAATTTGAAATTATGAGATTTAAAGTTTTTTTTTAATTTCTTTTGTAAGTTTATTTTATTTTAGAATACTGATTTTATGATGAGAAATTAATTTATAGATGGTTATAAGTTTTTATTACGACTTATCAAGTATGATTACTTAAAAATATGTCGAAGTGTAAAGTGACGTAATGTTTGTAATACGCTTAAATGAGTGTAAAATGCAAACAAGAATCTATTTTTATTCCAAAAATATTCTTCAACAAATTATTAAGCGCATTAATAAATAAATATATGTGATTCTCCATTTTTCTATAATATAATAGAATAATTACAAACATATAATATTCTTTTGATAAAAGATACTTTAAGATGATGAAATGATATATGAGTAAATATAGTTGATATAAATATACTTTATCTTAGATAACTATTACTATATATAATTAAAATAGTTATCTATTATGCTTGATATTTATTGATCATTTATAAACAATAAATTAGATCATACCATTTGTTTTTTTAATTATATAAATAATTAAATTTTAATAATATTATTATATTCTGTTTTTTATTTTATAATGTTAAAAAATAATTATATAATAATAAACTATTTAAATGATTGTAATATTAAGTAAGAAATAGCAAATAATTTTGAGGATATGCAATATTTAATTATATATTAAATCGTTAATATATATTAAATTTCTTTAAATATATTTAATTACTAAATAAAGAGAAAACAAATTAATTAAATATACTGTTAGGAAAACAAATAAATAAACATATAATTAATAATTAAAATTCAAATTTCGATATGAAAAAACTATATATATATATTATAAAATTTTCTTTACCTCAAACTCAAATTTTAAATTTTAAAGTAATAAGATATATGCAAAACAGTTTTTATTACCCCTCATTTAATTTCTGCAAAGGAGTTAGATGTGAGTGTGAATCGAATCCCTTAGTTTTTTACGCTAGCATATTTCTTATTAGTTTAATACACTTTGTGGCAGGCGTTTTTCTGGTTCTTTCTAGCCACGTCAAAGAAAATATGAAAAACCTATGCCAAGGAAAGTTGGGTTCTAAATTCCTTGATGTGAGGGGGTCAGAGAGGTGAAGGAAAAGGGGGGAAGGAAAGGAAAGGAAAGGAAAGGAAAGGAAAGGAAAGGAAAGGAAAGGAAGGAAAAGAAAGGAAGGAAGAAGAAGAGAAAAAGGCAAAAGGCCTAAGCTATGGCAAAAGGCCATTTATATATATAAAATAAAACTGCATATAATATAAGCAGAAATAAATAAATATAAATGCGATTATAAAGCATAATTTAAATATAAAAAAATAAAATAAAAAATAAATAAATATAAACATCGAGACATTATTCAAAAATGATGATCTCAGAAAAACAAAAACTAACAAACAAAACAAACAAAAAACTAACAAAGCATTCACATAACAATTCAGCTATTATAAGCTAATAAACAACAAATAAACTAACAAACAAACAAATATAAAACTATAAAAATAAAAAATAAACAAAAATGCTACCAATAAACTAACTAACTAAAATACTTTATTTAATTAAAGTACATACATGTATCATATAACATTTGTATTATATATTTTTTGGAGTAACATATTATAAAAACTTTAATCTTTTATTTTATTAGTAATAATATACATTTAATAATATATTTTAAATTAAATGAATAAAAATTATAATTATTAAGAATTAATAATTTATATAGATGTTTGTTATTATCTTTTTCTTTTAAAGTTATTCTCAATGATAACTTAATTTGGATAATTATATTTCAAATCAAATTATACATTATGATTTGATTTAATATTGATACTCGATTATGTCATAAGCGCATTAATCGTATAATTTGAAAATCTTTAAATGGTATAATTTATTAAATATGTAATGAATATATCTTAATTAATAACAAAACACTTTTAACTTATCTAAATTGATTCTTATAATTTTATATTATTCTAGATTATATAGAGAATAATATTTAATAAAATATAAATTATTTCTAAATTTATATAAAATAATTAGTTTGGATTAATATTATTGCATTAACTATAATTTTTTTACTAGAACTTAATAATATGCCATAATATAATATGAATGATTAAATTTGGTAATCATATTTTATCATATTTAATATATATTCAACACTTCATTTAGTACTCAATTTTCAATATTTATGCTAAGAAAAAAAAGCCATTAAATAATAATCATATCTAAAAATATAAAACACTCAAAATCACAATCAAAATAAAATATAAAAATACAACTTAAACCGACATGCAAGATTTTTCCCAATAAATTAAACCCACTCTCAAAGATAACATTATAAATCCTCTGCTAACTGATAATTATCAGTTAACAATGGCATATACTTACTATTTGCATAATCGCCACAATAAAACATCAGTTTTTGAAGCATATTTTAGAAAATGTCCGTTTGGAACAAAATAAAAACCGGGATAAGTAACAAATGTTTAATTTTCAACTTTTTTTATTTAAGTTAATTTTTGAAAACTATCAAAATATATATAAATAAAAAGTATGTTATATTTGCTGGATTATCTGAAGCTCTCAGTTTTATAAAGTATTTTAAATTCACTGAAGAACAATTGGAATTTCTCAGGTATTTACAAAATAATTTAATTTAAAATGATCCAAATATTAAAGTTAGTATAATATAAAATTTAATACTTATTTAGATAATAATTGCCATAAGCAAAGGAAGAATTCTTTTAGTATTTATCAGAATTAAACGGAAATTAATTGACCATTTCATGTATCAATATGTTTTATTTATTATTAATTCTATTTATTTTATTTTATTTTAAAATAAAAATAATATAAATACTAATTCATTTTATAATAGCTATTTAAGAAGGATCAATCGTGTTTCCTCATGAACCTCTTATCAGAATAGAAGGACCACTGGCTTTTGTTCAGTTAATTGAGACACCCATTTTAAATTTATTAAATTTTTCCTCTTTAGTGGCAACAAATGCAAGCAGAATCAAGAAAGAAGCAGGCTAAAGTAATATTAGAAGATTTTATAAAAAAAAATATATAAAAATTAAAATGCTAATAAAAAGATAAAAGTTGTCTTGAATTTGGACTTAGAAGAGCATAGGGTCCTGATGGAGGATTAACTGCTAGTGTTTATTCTTACCTTGGAGGATTTGATGGATCTTCCAATGTATTATCTGGAATGAAGTATGGAATTCCTATTTCTGGAACAATGGCTCATTCTTTTGTTACCTCTTATAAAGATCTAAGTTAAGTTTCTGAATTTGAAGTAGGAGGAGTTAAAATTAAGGAACTCGCTTTACTGTATAGAAGTTAGTTAGGATTGGAAAATACAAATGAAGGAGAATTAGCTTCATTTTTAGCATATGCCATGGCATTTCCAGACAAATTTTTATGCTTGGTTGATACATATGATGTTTTAGAGTCTGGAATTCCTAACTTTTTATGCGTATCTTTTGCACTTATGAAAGCAGGGAAAAATCCTATTGGAATTAGATTAGATAGTGGAGATTTAGCAAGCTAATCTATGTAAATAATTGTATATCATTATTATAATAATGTATAAATTTTTAATATAAAATTCAATAGTAAAGGGAAGAGCTTATATAAATAACTTGGAGAAAAAGTGGGATTAGATACATCAAAGTTAACCGTGTTTGCCTCTAATGATATCAATGAATCTACTCTGACTTAATTAAATTAAGATGTAACTATTAAAATATATAATTTCTTAAAAGTAGCAAATTTTAAATAATTTTTTACAGAATCATCAAATTGATGGTTATGGAATAGGCACTTAGCTAGTTACATGTGCCAGTCATCCTGCTCTTGGGATGGTTTATAAATTAGTTAGTTTTGAAGGTGAGGCTAAATTAAAAGTCGTAGCTACTGAGCCGGAAAAATCAACTTTACCAGGAAAGAAAAATATATATAGGTAATATTTGTTATTCTTTATTAATTTGAACAAATAATATATTTTTAAACTATTATTTACTTAAAAGAATATGGACAGAAAATTATGATTACCCTATATTAGATATTATTTGTTTAGATGAATAAATAATTGAAGTAGGAAAAGAAGTAAATGTTGTCAATAAAAATAATCACCTTGAAAGATACACACTGGTTCCAGTCAAAGTAGAAAAGTTATTATAAGACTTCTGGGTAAAAGGATAAGTTAATAGACCTATAATGACAATAAAAGTATAATATAATTACATTTTAATTATTTCTAAAAATAGAATTATAATTTTATCTATTATTAGGAAGCTCGATCTTTTAGCATTGCTTAAAAATCTCAATTTAACCAAGAAGTATTAGATAATCACAACCCAACTAAATATAATGTTTTACTTTCTGAAGATTATTATATATTTCACCAATAATGTATATAAAAACTGATTGTATATAATAAACATATTTGATTATAAAATACTTTTTTAATAATATATATTATAGTAGTATAGTATTTATAGTAAATGTTAATATTTCCTAAACTTTTCTTAAAAAATTTTAACTAATCTTGTGTTTTTATAATTTTTTCTTTTGATAATGTGTTTTATTGAAAGGTAATATCTCCAAAATTGTTCATTAAATAAATTCATTTTTTATATTAATTCATTGCATAACTAAAAAAAAAATAATTAAAAAATAATATTAAAGATTAATACTCTAATTATGTCATCTTTTTTCTCAGTTTCAGCTCCTCTTACTTAAGAAAATTAATCATGTTTTCCAACTTTAAGTTATAAAGAAAGATTAATGGGTTTTGCCTTATGTTGCGGACTAGGATGGTTTATTTAAATTATGTCTTTTGGTGCGGTATTTTCACTTATTACAGGAAATCCTGAAAAATTTGCTATATCTTATACTTTAGGAAATATTTTAAGTTTAATAGGTAAACATATGATAGAAATTTATAAACTGTTTGATAATCACATAGCTAATATACAAATTAATAGGAACTTCATTTTTAATTGGATTTGACAAGTAAATTAAAAATATGAAAGATAAAGAAAGACTTGTAACTAGTATAGTATTTTTAACAAGTATGGTTATGACTTTCGTATCTGCAATTGTTTTAAAAATGCCCTTGTTAGTATTAGTTTGTTTAATTGTTTAATTTAGTTCTTATATATGGTATGTGGCCAGCTACATTCCTTTTGCCAGATCTTGTATTAAAAGTTGTTTGGGAAAAATTAAAGGAAAAGTTGGTAAAAGTATTCTTCCTCAATCTTCAAACATTTGAAAATAAATATTGTGTATATATATAGTTATTATTTTAATATAAAGTAATATTATGATAGAATTTTATAATTATTCATATCTATCTTTGCGATAAAAGGATTTTATATAAATTAAATTATAACTATTAAATTAAAATTTAAAAAAAAGTTTTTTTCTTTGTAAATTCATATATTTTATTATTTTAATCAAGTAAGAAATTAATAACTTTTACATAAAATTTAAATTTTTATTCGTCAGTTTAGATCATCATTCTATAATTGATTGATTAATTTATTTTGTAGTTCCGATATATATAATTTATCTATTTGATAATTGATACTATATTA
Organism: Miamiensis avidus; assembly: GCA_037039885.1. Taxonomy (NCBI): domain Eukaryota; phylum Ciliophora; class Oligohymenophorea; order Philasterida; family Glauconematidae; genus Miamiensis; species Miamiensis avidus. The sequence continues at coordinate 1,232,473 of JAWVGU010000208.1, forward strand.
TTATTAGTATATATATTTATTATACTAATTAATATATACAGCAACACATGTATATATAATTATGAAAAATCTCAAAAATAAAAGAACACTTACAATTCAATACAGTCTTTTAAAATATTAAGAATTTATTTATTTATTTAATTAATTAATATTTATTTATCCAAATAATCATAATAAATTTCATATTAATAATATTTATAAAATAAATTACAAAACACAAAATAAAACACATCTTTATATAATAAAAATTTAAGTAAATTATTAATACACAATGGACGACGATTTCTTTGACGATAATGATGGTACATAATAATATATAAATGAAAAGAAAATTAAAATTAATTTAGAGCTATTATATTGAAAGAAAGAAATTTATTTCTGAAATTTTATGAACTCTAAACTTTTTAGGATAATAATAATAAGAAAGCACCCCTGTGCAATAGGACTAACATTAAGACGATTTCTTTGAATAGGAAGAATAATAATAGGACAACTAACAATACGACTGTAATTTATTTTAATTAATTTAACATTTTTACGTATATTATATTAAATTTTCATTAATTTAAAGAATAATAATACGATAATGAAGAGTAACATTAAGATAACTATGATGCTTTTAATGATGCCCAGCAAAAGGAAGGTAATTAATAAAAAATTAAATAAATTAATAAAATACTATTTATCTCTTTTAATAAAATTATTTATTTAAAATTTAGAGACTGAAGAGGTACAAAAACGATTAATATTTATTAAGTTTCTTTTGTATCCGGAAAATTATATTTTTAAATTTATAATTTTCCCTTTATAATTAGGATAGGGAATCAAAATTAAGAAAATAAAAATTGCAAGAAGTTGAAAGCAAAAGATCTTAACTAATTATTTAAAAATAAGTATAAATATTAATAATTATAGATGGAGTTAGATTTTACATAGAAATATATTTTAATTATATGTTATAATTTTATTTTTTAGGATGAAGAAAAACAATTAAAGTAAGAAAAACAATAAAATGCTAGAGCAGAATTGGAAGAATGGAGTTAGTAATAATTTTAGTCTTATAATTATAAAAATAAGTTGAATTTTAAGAATTATATTATATAGATAAAGATAAAGCGGTATTGAAAAAGAAAAGTTGTAAATAGACAAGCAGAATAAGCTATGAAAGAAGGAACTGATAATACTTAATATGTACAAATAATACTACAATATAAATTATAGTTTTATTTTATATAAAAATTTTAAATAGAAAACTCCTTTTGATAAAGTCGCAAGTAATATTGCTTTGAAAGTATCCGATTACCCAGGAAAAACTGATGTTTCTAGAATGAGAGATTCTATTATCAATAAAAAGAAAGATGAAATAACTATGTAATAATGATGAATTTAATCAATTTTACATTGATATAAATAAAATATATATAAAGTAATAGATAAATTCGTAACTTAATTTTTATGATAATTTTACACTTGGGTTAGTTTATTTCCTTGGATTTAATATATAATAGAAATATTAATTTTTATAGCGATTTATTACTATTTCTACATTTAAAATTTAATTGCCGATTAGTTTTAAATATAAATTATATACCAATATAAGCAAATTATTTAAAATATTCAATTTATTTAAATCAAAACTCCTTCTGTAAGTTCGTATAAAAAATCATCAAGTTCTGATTTAATTTTTTCCAATAAATCTTTTTTTGCACTCTTTACTTCTAATGTAACTACTCCCTATTTATTAGTCATTATACCAGTTATATTGAGTGCAATTGTAACTCCATCCCAAGTGACTCCTAAAGGAGATATAATATATATTTTTTATTTCGAATATAAAGAATTTAAAAACGATATATTTACCTAGCATCCCTACAGTCAAAACATCTATGGTGCTTACTATGCTTTGCCTTCTTGAATTGTGTATACTTACCATTAGATTTCCCTCTTATTAATTATTTCCCTCTAGAATTACACAAGAAAAGGGTTTTTATTTCAACAACTTCCAAAAATCAAAAAAGACAGCATTTAGCTTACATTACACACTAAATACATTTGATATATCATTCCAAACGTAATGAAATACCTGAAAATTATTATAACATAGTTTACAAAAATATTATAAAAATTTATACCTATTTGCTTAAAATATTAATATAATTTGGTAAAATGAAGTTAAGAACTGAAATTTTATAAGGGATAGTTCTTATTTCTATTTCTTTATTGTCTTATAAATAGATTCCAAATGAGAAATAGAGGGGCTCCACATTAATAACATTCAGAGAAAATGATATGTGTTTTGTTTATAGAGAATTGAGTTCTTCTATTAGAATACTTCGAGGATTTGAATTAATGGGAAATACATCTACACCATGTGTATACTAGACCTATTAAAAAAATAAGTAAAATTTTAATCTGTTAAAAAATAAAAAATTATATTTTTGTTACCACTATTTTTAAATTATCTATTTTGAAGGGAGCCGTATTTACGATTGATAAATTAACAGATAATAAAGATTTATAAATAAAAGTAGCATGAGAAGCATAAATTTATATGAAATCTGTTATTCCTGTAATAAGCACGGGGTGTTCTTCCTTTTAATATTAACTATTCATAGTTTGATCTTACTATATTTATACATATAGAGATTTTAAATTTAAAATTGGATTTTCATGTTCAATGGTGTCAGTCTAATAAAAAATAATTTAATAGTTTTTTATTTCTTACACATATTTATTGTGAATTATTATATTTTTACTTCAAATACCATCTTTTATTTACAAATTCCTTAACTTAATATGTTGAATGCTATATATAGTAAATCTCGAGGCTCTTGGTCAATCGGTTAAAGATGTGCTGTATTACTCTATTCTTAATTTAAGTCTAAAAACTCCTAATTTATATGGATTTACTATATATCTGTTAATTCATCTTCTAGTTCTTATTCGTTATCATTTTTATATAAAGTTCAAATACTTAAATGTAATCTTAAACTGCATTAATAAGATTTCTGTCGCACAACCTATTTTATGAATATAAGTCATTTAGATATTGTTTGAAATCTAAAACCAAATCTCCTATAAGACTATTTAAATTATTTTCTTGGGAATGAAATTTATTATTCATATAAAATAGAATAATAAATATGTTTTCTAAGTCCCGAACAAATCCGCCCACCTACTAACTATATGTTTCTGGCTCTATTTATTTAGTGAAAATAGAAGATCCAACAGGTTAAATCATAAACTATCGGAAATCAGCAAGTATTTAGAAAAATTCGATTTTCTCAACCAAACTGTATTAATCAAAATTTTTGCAAATAACATAAAGAGTTTTAATTTTAGGGAAAAAGCTAATTTGATTAGTATTTATCAATTTTATTATCTCTACCAGCCTAATATTTAATTACTGAGGCTCTAGTAAACTGATGGACTCTTCAAGTAGAATTAAATAGATATCAATTGCAAAAAGCACAGTTTTGCTAAGATTATCGTTATTACTTATAACTTAATCTGCGTATTTCCAATTTATTATACTGTAAGAGATATCCAAAACTTCTTGTAATATTTCATTAAAGTATTTGGTGTTTTTCATATGAATTTTCCCATATATAGTTGCAACAATCAAAGTAGTCATTAGTTCTTAAGATATTAGAAGAGGATTATTATTCATTCCATCTTAAAGCGAACCCTGAAACTATTTATTATCTTACTATTTCGATTTTTTAATTTGCAAAATCCACGGCTAATAAAATAGAGAATATAAACAAGTTTTTTTCTTCATAGACAATAAATGAAGTGAAGCATCAATTAAATTATAAAAGCATATCATCATTGTAAGAAATCTTAATATGCGATAATTTATAATAATAATATATATGACTGAAGTTAAAACAATTTCAATTAATATATATACCTGTAAAATTGACTATCAATACTTTTTGAAGCAGTTTCTAAGACCTTCATTGACACACATACTTTATAACTAGGTACTAGTCCCATAGATTAAACTAAAATATTCATAAGAATAATATTTAATTCCTTTCTGTACGGATAATGATGTATCTTGTAAAGAAAAATGGTAAAACTACATAGCTTCAATATTAATAAAATTTAGTTTTATTATTTACTAATTCATAAAAGTAAGTAAACAAATCCCATATAATTTCGTTCTTTCTATGTATGCTTAATAAATTGTGGAATTTGTCTTATATATTAAATAGTCTAAATAAATTTAAGTAAGTTCTCTAAAGAACCTCTATTTCTTAGTTGGTTTTAAGAATATTTTGAATAAGATGAGTCTCTACTAGTGCCTCATAAAATTCCTTAAGGTTTAAACTTTCACTACTACCTTTCACTTTTACTAGGTATTTTTCCTAAATGAAAGAAGATTTGATGCTATCATTTCCATACATAAAAAATTCTTACGAAAATTCAAAAACGCACTTCAAACAAAATACAATTAGTGTTATTAAATGAGATTTCAATCTTAGTTCAAAAGACAGAACTTTACTTAATAATATTTCAATTTTAGGAAGGAAAAAGTTTGTTATTTTTAAAACTAAAGGTTTTAGTATGACTTTTAAGTCTCCCTAATTTAAGTTTGAGTTAAAATATATTCGTTATAAATTTTAATATTTTTTATAATTATTATTATTATACATGTTAATTACATTTCCATCAAAATAATTGTCTATAGAATTAAAATTGGAGCAATTCTCAAAATAGTCTTGATAAATATTCAAAAAAATTTCGATTGAATCACGTGTTATATCTCTATTTGCGCTAAATACTTATTCAGCAATTTTAATATACATGTCCTTGTTTCAATTAATTTATGATAAAATCTAATAACTAAATTTGTTTTTATATATTGAGTTACAATAATTTGCGTTAAGCAATCATCTTATGATTCTTAATTATAGTTTTTAATGTATGCTTTAATTAAAAAGTCATGAAGACACACCAAACGTTCGTAGTTAAATTCTGGATTCTTTAAAATTTTTAAAAACTCCTTTTCTTTGTTTTTTAAAACTTCTAGGGCTAAGTGTGGAGGCATTTAATATAATATTTTCATTGCATTTAGTTAAATTTCATCATCAGAGGAAATAAGATCAGCTTCAATTATGGAAAAAACTATTTTTTATTTTTTTAAATAAATTTATGAACTATATTTTAGATATTTAAAAAAAAAATCTTTGTTTCAAATACCAGTTTGGTAATCAAACTCGTAAAGAGATTTTAAAAGTGGGTAACACATTAATTTGATCACTCTATGCGATGGCTAAGAATACCACTCAACAATTTTATCTGTTAAACGCTATATATCAGAACCTTAGCTAAGTATGTTCAGTTCTGATTTGATTTGAGCAACTTATTTTTTTATTTCTAATTGAATATTAACACTTTGAGTTATCGACTAGGAACTACTCATTTTTAACCAAAATATGTAATATATTTAAAAATAATGTTTTTTTATTTAGTTTTTATTAATTAATTCTTGGTATTACAGTTTAGAAACAATTTAATAAATAAGAGAATTATTTTTTGTTTAATTATAGTAGAAATTTAATAAAAATATATGAGTATATAATTTTTTCAAATTTTATTTTCTTATTATTTATCTTCTCCAAATAGAAAACATTCTAGATTTTTTATTTTATTTTAACTATCACTTATGTTATCTTTACGCTCCCATTCGAAATAATTCAGTAATCTTATTTTAGAGTATCCTAATTACTATAGATGTTTAATTTTTGATTGTATGATGCTATGTACTATCGGGTATTATTTTAATAAAATTCTCTTACAAAGTGATAACCCCCTTATATTTTATTAATTTAAATAAATATATAAATATTAAATACAAATAATTATATATTACCATTTGTTTCTAAAATAATTTCATCATTTATTAATATGTCAACTTCGTACATTCCCACTATACACTACTATTCTAGTTTTTTAATATCTGGTATTTATTTCAAATAATTTACTATATTTCTTTCGAAATGGGAACTGTAAACTTTTTATTTGTTTTTTATGATCTCTTTATTCCCATCCCTATCTTCTTTTATAATAATATATTCTTGATTTTTGGTATCTAGTTTGCATTCTAAAACCTATTAAATATTTAGGTATCAGGTATCATTCTTATATGAAATTTTATTTTATTAAAATTTATATTTACTTATTTGGAATTTTGAAATATAGAGAATAAACGCTCAAATAAGTCTATATAAGGATTATTATTTAGTTATAAAATAGATTTCATTTCTTCAATTGAGCTATTTTTATCAAATAAATTCTGTGAAATTTCCGGGTATATACTTAACATAAGCTAATAACAATTATTAGAATATATAATTGAAAAATAATTACTTACTTACATATATATATATATTTACTTAAGCAAGAATGTAAGAGTTTTTTAAATTATGGATGTAAACTATTTAAATTTATTTTTTTTATAACATATTATTGATGGTCTATGTCATTTAATTAATTTATTCACTAGTTTATTTAAAGAATGTAAGTATCCATGAAAGTTATAATAGAATTGAACAATCCAGAGATTCAATATATTTAGTTTGCATTATTTAGCTTAACATATTTTGGTAAAACAGTTACTGAGCCTTCTTATAGCTTTATAAATCTATATCCTACTATTCTTCAATTTTAGAGGTCTAAAGTTTCTAATTTTATTTATTTTTATATATATGTAATGAAATTTTAGCTATATCAGTATAGTTTGAGTCGAATTTAGTAATGGACCATAATAAAGGAACTAAATAAATTTTTCGATTTTTATCTTATTTTTCCATTTCCTACATATACTGAATGTAAGAATATTAATTAACCAAATTTAAAAAGCATAGGAATATTTTTTTATCAAAAAAATTTATATTTGAAAAGTGAATAATAATTTGGGGTAATCCATTGAACGGACACAGTATCTATTGCAGTAGTTCTTTGTTTTAATTTGATTAGTTTTCTATTATTTCGAAAATAGTTTAATTCTAATTGAATTGTTCTAATTATTATGGGTTCAATTTTAAATAATTTAAGTATTAAATGATAATTGATATGCTCTTTTTTATAACTTCTTGACATATAAGCATACATTTCCTTTTGTGAGGAGAAGTTCCGATAAATTTAATTATTTTTAACAAATATTGCAATTAATTTTCTTAGTTTTATTATTCTTTGAATAAAATATTGAAATTCATATTGGTTGTTTTACAAAATTGGAGGAAATTGCTTTCATTATTCTCATAGACTAAATTTCCTTCTTTGTTTAGGTTTACATAATTTAATAAATCACTTTATTCATTCATTCTTTAATTTCTTTTTGTTAAATTACTTAATTGATATATTGATTACTCTATTCTTTAGTTATTTTCTATTAGTATTTTCCGATTTTAATTGGTTAAAAAATATTTTATTTTCCATTATGAAAAGGAAACTTTAGTATATATTTTAAAAATATATTTTATTGATTACAAATTGACTTTAACTTTCCTATTTTATTCATTATTAAAAAATAATTTTGAATTTTTTAATTTAGAATATTTATGAATAGTCTAGTAATCTTAAATTAAATAAATTATATTCTGTGGATAAAAATTATCTAGCGTACATTTAATAATTATGATTTTATTAATATATACATATAATAATATTATTCTTATAAATAAATATAATAATTTTAAAATAATAAATATATAATCGGAGAGTAATAAAGTATTTACAATTTAATATATTTATATTCACAATTGAAATAAAAAAAAAAATATGGAAAAATTATTTTATATTAATAAACATTTAAATACTCTTCACTCAGATACTTTATAAATCAATCTTTTTATACTTTCAATTAATTAATCTCCATTGAGTTTTGGAAAATTTTATTCTTCAATAATTGAATTATTATTATATTGTTTTATCTGTAATTGATTTGTTAATTATTACCTATCAGAGTTAGTAATATTGTCTGAAATATAGCTGCCTTGGCAACTATTTACTTAGCATTCATTATCTTCTTTTCTTTCTATAAAAAACTATCATCTTCTTCTCCAAATATGAAGCTTTCAGATGTATTTTCATTGCTATCATTTAAAATATCTAGTATATTTTTTTCTTCACAACAATCTGTTGTTGTTTTACTCACATCTGTATTCTTTATAGGCACAGTGCTAAATTTTTCATTTTATTAATTTTTCTAGCTGTAATACTGCTATTGTAAAATTAATAAATCTCTTTTAGCCTATTCATTCTATTAATACTCCTAATCTGAGATAGTGAATTAATTTAATTATCTCTGTTCTAATTCACACAAAAATTATGAGCTATACTGTGTTCATTTTAAAATTTTTTCAGATCCACCGTCAGCCTCCCTATTAATGATTTTAACTTATTTATTTTTTCTTCTTAAAGTTTTTCATTTTAAATAACTTATTTATCATTGTTATTATCAGCATGATCATCATCTTCAGTATTTTTGATATTTAGATTTTCCTGTTATTTCTATTTTTATTTTTTTTGAAAAATTAAAAATTATTTATTAAATTCTTTTAGTTTTTCTTTAAGGCCATAATGTAAAGAATTTTTTATTTATCAACATTAAATTTTAGTGAATTGGTGCTATTATTCTGGTCACCTTTATTATTCTCAGTGGGTTTAGAGCTACCTTAGTATAGCTAATATATTTAATTGTGTTATGCAATTATTTTATTTTTTTATTTCTACTAATAATTTCCCCTAAAACTATTAATGTCAGCAATATTAATATTGTAATTTTCTATTGTCGAATATTTAAAATTTTCATCATTATTCTAAGTTAAATCTAATGACTTTCCTTTCTATCCTATTTGTCTTTTATTTTGAGTTTAGTTGTCTTTTTATTTTTAGACACTCAAAGGTCTACTCTATTCTTATTATAATAAATTTTTTAGCTAAGCCTGATCTTTTTCACTGTCTAAATTTTAATTTGGAGGCTTTATTGCTTTGGTATGTATCTTGGACTCTTCCATATATTTAAATAACTTTTTATAAATATCTTCTTAAGTATTAACTTCTTGATTGTTTTTTTACTAATTTTCTTAATTGGGCTCATACCTTTTATAATTGGATTTATTACTTCTATCAGTGGATATAGTTCGACTACCATATAGGTTATGTTTTTAGGAGTTTTATTTTTACTATTCATTTTTCACTTAATCTAAATTGAGACTCTATTTCTAAAGATTGATATCTTAAGTTTTTTATTTATTAGCAGAGTAATTTTTTATTTTCACTATTTAATTATTGCTATAATTACTATTCACGTTATAAGAGCCATCTCTATGGGTAATTTATTGCGAAGATATATCTTTAAGTCTTACAGTACCAATCGGTGTCCTTTTTCGATGCTTTTTATTAGATGTGCTGTGAATTCTTGATAACTTTATTTAGTTGTCATTAGATATGATATTTTACTATTATACTTGAACAAGCCCCAATTACGGTTAATATGAGTTGTTGCTATTGGACTTTATCGCTGTGCTATATAGACTTATCGTATTTATTGTTGTTCCATTTGTATGATGTGAATCTCCATATTAAGTATTAAAAAATTTATTTTATGAACCTGAGCTGCTTCCCATAAAATGGCTATTATTATTGTTGTTGTTATTTTAAGATATATTCCAGGTGTTTTAAAGACTGGATGCATTTAAAAAGCTTATAGTTTGTGAATTCAACGTAGGATAATAGGTTTCATTACGATATTTTTATACATTTGCCTTTCTCAGTCGTTATAAGCTATTTTATTTTTAAAAAAATTGAAAATGATAAAAATAAATAAATAAATAATACCTTGTGTTTTCACTTTTAGACAGTTTGCGAGGAGTTTCATGTCTGCTATAGCTTTTTCTGTAATTTATTTATTTTGTATTAAATTTAGATTTACCTTTTTACTATTGTTAATTGTATTAAGGGCCTCTAGGACTTTCTAATTAATTAGATATACCAATTTTTTATTATTCTTATTATATTGCTTGGTGTTTATTAGCAGATTTATTATTATTTTTTAAATTAACTTTTTAAATACACTATTCTTTATAATTCTAAGCTGTTTTGTTGATTGCATTATTTTATATAGCTTTCTCTGATTCAGAAAAATATTATATTGCTTTTTAAAAGTTTTCCTAAGTTTAATATAGTATGGCTTTGTAAAATTTCCAATATCCCAAAAGTGAAGAAGAATCGTATGAAATTTGCTAGTGAATGAAAAATGTAGGCTAAAGACAATCAGAATCTTAATTTTTTTCTTATTGATTATTTGATTTCTTAATTATATCTGAGCATTCCTACAGCAGGTATTTATATTCTTATGCAATAAGATTTTACTAATAACAAAGTTCTAAATAATTTAAACTCGAGACTGCCATATTTAAATTCTTCAAATAATATATTAATAAGGATTTGATGCTATTTAAAATCTAGTATATATATTACTTTATCTTATATTCCTTTGAAAATCATAACAGAAGACTAAAAACACTTAACAGCTTAATTAAATTACCCCTTTTTCATATATGTTACACCCGAATTATTTTATAAAATACCCAATTCCTTTTTCAAATTCAATATATCTTTTTTGAGAGAATTTTGCGAAGTTTAGTGCTATATTATGGTAAGTAATTCTAATTCAATTTCTTTAAATATATTCATTGCTTCATTTAATCTACTTTCTAGCAACATTTTAATTCCAACATTATTCTTTTGCTAAATAATGAGTTGGATAGCTTAGCAATCTATGCTGTTTTGATTTAAAATGCTTTTTTATTTGTTATTCACTAGATCACTGATTAACATATTTTTATTGTTGCCTGATTTAAATAAATTTTTTTGAATTTCTGTCATACTATTTATTTTTTCTAAATATTTTAGTTTTTATTTTATTAAGAAAAAAACTTATTTCAACTTAAATAAAAATAATTTAGTAATATACTTTATTTCTAAAATTCACAACTTCTTCTTTAATTACATCTTGTTATATTATTACTGCTATATAAAAATATATTTAATTTATTAATTCTATTGGTAATTTATACTTGTTTCATACTATACAAATGATGAAAGTAGGAATGAAAATTTTTATAATTTTAAAGATGAAAAAAAAATTAATCTGATTGATAATATATATAAAAATATTTAAAAGTTAATATTTTCTCAATTAGAAGTCTTATTATGTTTATACTATTTGCTAAGATATTATTTGTAGTTGAATTGCTCAAATTCTGGGTGATTATATTTAGAAATTTTAATTTATCCTGGTAAACTTTGTGTATTAATTACTTCTGGCTGGTTCGGGTCATAGTTTTTATTTTATATTTCTATAATGAATAATAAATTATAATATGATTCTATTACAATCTATAAATAATATTATGTTTTGTTACTTTTTATAAAGTCTTCTTAACTTTTCAATTCATTCATTATATCTGGAATCTAGAATTAATTGATTAAAGTTTAATTTCTTATGTTTTATATATAATATTAATATTAAAAATAGATTTTATTATTTTTTACTGAATCTTTGTGATCCTTATTATACATTTCTAATTTTCTTTCTAAATCATGTAGCTCAATCATTTCTTCATTAAAATCTGAAGTTAAAATACGAAAAGCATTCGCTAATTCCTTCTATTCTTTTTCCGCTTACTTTTCATCAACTAAAAACACTCTTTATAAGTCTTCATATGTTAAAGGCTCATCTTTTAATTCTTCTTTTTTCTTAGATTCTTTATTTAAGTTTTGATCTTTTTTATTCATTTCCTACTTTTTATATATTGCCAATTCAATTAATGCATCAATTTCATTCTTAGTGGATTATAATAATTTAATAAATGTTATAATTTATTAAATAATTTACTTCGCTCACTACAGATTCATCCATTTTTAGAAACTCAAAAAACTCTCTAAGTTATTGTCTAGGTTCTTATTTAAATGCTTATTCATCCGGATCAAATTCCAGAGAATTAAATTTTTGTAACCTTGCTTATTCATTCCTTACTTATATTTGACCAAAATTCCTTTAATTTCACCAAAGATTTTTTCTTCGTTCATTTTATCAAGTAAACCGGATTATAAATGAAAGTGATTGTTATAAGAAATATATTTTATTTTTTTTATATACTTTAGTGAGATAATTATTATATTGTTATAAACTTTTAATAATAATAATTAAGAAAATTATATTAATATTCCTAAATATTCTTGATATATAATATATTTTAAAAAGATTATATTAATATACAGGTAATAAATTCGTAATATTGAAAATTAAATATTTTATTATTATAAATATTATCACTATATTATATGAAAACTTAATTTTAAAATATTTGCTGTTTTACATTTTATTAAAATGAGAAGTATTATAAAGAGTAAGTTATATATAGAAATCCTAATAAATATTTATCATTAATAAGAAACAAATAAACTTGGTCAATAAAAATATTAATTAAATAGTTGCTTTTATTTTGTAATTTAATAAAGAAATAATAAAACTAACAAATATTTCAAAACACAATATTTATAAATATAAAACATATATTCAAACCAAAAATAAAAAAATTATTATAAACTAACAGTCTTAAAAAATCTAAAATTTACATTTAAAATAGATATGGAATAAGAATAATTAGAACTTGAAGTAATTAATTATTAATTATTATTTAAGAGTTATTTCGGTTTTTTTGCAAAAATTAAAGATTTTTATTAGTAAATTGTTATAAAAATTAATTGATTTATATTCGTGGAATCTGATCAAATCTAACTTTTAGTTGATTTCATATTTATATATGGATTTTGCTTTTATATATTATTTTATGGGAAATATTTATTTCATAATAGGAGAATATTATTAATTTTATTTTTAATCAGTACCTTAAAAACGATTCCATTGGAAAAGTATTAATCAAGGGGTTAGCTAATTTGTGTGAAACAAAACCAAAATTCCCAGTTGATTATTTAGCCAAATGGTTATTAAATTACTCTGTATCAGAAAATAATGAAAAATCGTTATAGGAAAATTAACAATATAAACAATAGCTGAAATAAAGTCATTAGGAAGAATTATAAAGGCAAAAAGAAGTTGAATAGTAAGATATCAACGTTGTAAGAATAAAAACCTTTTTTATAAAAAATTAGATTTAATTATTAATAAACTAGTATATTGTATTTATTCGTATAGAAATAATAAGATGAAGATGTAAATGAAAAATTCAAAGTTAAAATCTAACAACACGAATACCACAATGAACTAATTGTAGATGAATTCCCTGAATTTTTAGAGGTAGAAACTTGACTATTTTATAAAAAAAAATATATATATAATTATCAATATTTAAAATAATGATATAGAAAAGAAGTGCATTGACTGGATGCTATATCGGTTGCTTAGATTTTCCTGTAAAACCTATCAATGATGATGATGAAGATGAAAAAGCACATTTAAATCTTGAAAATCCTAAAGTTATAAACTATATAGGTTATTCATAAAGTTAATAGCCTTTGATGACCAATAAGACTCTTTCTTTAGAAACTGGAGTAACTGGAGCTGTATTCTTAGAAAAAGAACCTGAAGAACCTGTAAAATTATTTTTTATTATTTGAATTTCATGCATACATAAATAATAAATTAATATATATATACATACAAATCAATATAATTTAATTAAGAACCCCGATAACCCTGATGAAATCCCTTAACCTAGACCTAACTATGTTTACATTCCAGACTTAGTCAAAGAGCCCAAAATGCACTATTTTAGATTACCTAAATTAGGAGCCTATTTAGCTATGCCTCTTATCTACAACAGTAGTTTATCCGAAGCTTCTTTTGACTTAGGATTAGAAGAAAGATTGAGATACAGAGTAGAAAAGGAAGTAAATATTATCAATTTTTATAAAATGCATTTAAATAAAGTCCTAATATTCATTATTTATATAAGGAAAAAGACAATGAAAGATAACAAAAGGAATTAGAGTTTTAAGAATAGTTAAAAAACCTTGAAGAAAATGGAGATGACACCTCAGAACTTGTATAGTAATATGAAGCTGATAAGGCTGCATTTGAAGATGCTCTTGAGGCACCTTTCTAAGTTGAAAAAAAAGAATATGTCGTATGTTGTGATACTATGGGATAAGACATCTAAATCCCTGTTTAAAACATTGAATATTTAGAAGTAAGTGATGATTTTATTATATAATTAGTATTTTTCTTTATTGATATTAATAACTTTAATATTTAAATAGAGCTTTACTAATTTATTCGCTACTAGTTGGGAAGAAAGAGAAAAAGAATTATTATCTCAAGATATTGATAGATAAATTTCTTATTTAGATAGTCTTTCTGCTAAATATAGTGACTTAGTTGAATAATATAACGAATAAGAAGAATAAAACGCTTAAGACAAAGGTAATATAAAAGTAACATATTTTTCTTATAATTTATAATTTTAAAAAACTTATTAGAGGGTAATTTCATTGAACTCAAAGAAAGCAATGAAAAGGAATTCTATTATGAATTAGATTGCGCTAAATTAGAAAAAGTTAGAGAATAGTTGATGGATAAATAAATATAAGATTACTTCTTGCTTTTAAAAGATTTCAGAGTTATTAAATTCCCAGGAATTATGCAAAATATCCTTTATTTACTAGGACATAAAAGAGAAGAGATCAATTTGCCTAACACTCATGTATTAAACTGGAAGGTAATATATGAATTAATTGATTTAGATAATAATATATATAAAATAAAAAAACAATAGTAATAATATACATATAAATATTCAAGTTGGTCAGATCCAAATATATTAACGAACAATTCTTTGAAAAATTATTGAATTATAACCACAGAGGATCAAAACCTGACCAAGTATAAGTTTATTAGTACGTAAACAGAATTACAGAAAAAATTGCAAAGTATGAAATTGAAACTGTAGATGCATACAATATTACCTTGGGAAGACTTTTAAAATGGCTCAGGTAATAATCATTTTTTTATTTTTATTAATATAAATGTATGATAAAGGGTATATAAAATATATTAAAAGGTTTACCTGCTAATTGAGAAAATTAGACATCGAAATTAGAAGAGAAAAAATAAATCAAATGAAACTTGACAGAGATAATAAAATCTAGCAAAATGAATAAATAAAAGAAGATAAATAGAAAGCTCTTGAAGAAAAATTAGAAGAAATTGATCCTGAAGAAAAAGATAATTTCGATGTTGCTGAATGGGAAAAATAATATGATGAAGATCATCCTTTAATTGAAATTCCCGAACCAGTTGAAGATGAAGAAGATAATGATTGTGAATTTTTGGAATGATTAATATTTTATGAATAACATATATTTTTATCAATATCAAATTATTATAACATATTAAAAATATATCATCTATAAAAACAATACTTTTATATTTGTTCAGAAATTAGATTTTTATTATTTGAAAAACTTATTTTTTTTAATTCATTTATATATTATGAGTTTATAAATATTTAAACGTATCTCTTCTTTTGAGTTTTAATTAATATATTTATTATAATAAATATAAAAAATAAGAATCTGAATAGTTAATTAATTATAATTAAGGGTAGATTATTATTGCTACTTTTAATTATATATAAAGTAGGTTTATATATATATATTAGATATTAATCAATTACTATGATATATATAGAATATATGAAATATAAATTAAAATTAACTATTTACTACATGTATTTAGTAGTATTTATAAACCATTTAAAAAGATATATTGATTTTTTAAAATAAAAAATAATATTAATAACTAAAATTTTAAAGATTAATTACAAATAATATTCTTAATAATGATAAAAAAAACTATTTATTTTATATTTATGATAGAGATTATAAATATGTGGAATATATTTAAAAATAAGAATTATTATAATTACTAAGATTTATTTAAATATGATGATTCCTAAGTTAAAATTCATATGAAAAATTATATATTATCTTTAATTATTTATTTTATATTAGATTTGTAGAAAAAAAGTAATCGATATTTTTAAATATTTATATTATTTTATAATAAAATTATATATGTTATATTTTATTATTTTATTTTTAGTTTCCAGTTGAATTATTTAAAGTCGTATAGATTTATAGTTTATTATTTCAATTGATTTTTCTATTACCAGTGGTATATAATAAATAGATTATAATATTAATAATTATAATATAGTTAATTATATTGCATTTGAATATATTTTTTCTACAGATTACCCTATCAAATATAATATATTTTAGTTATTTTCTCTTTCTGTCAAAAAAATAAAAATTTTAAACATATAGTTATAAACAAAGATAATTATATAAAATAAAACTAATTAATTTATATTAAAATGGTAATTTTAAAAAAAAAATATTTTCATATTCATTTTTATTTTGATAATACATCATATATCTATAAAATTGCTAACATATTTTAATAAAACTTTATAAGAATATTTAAAAACCCTCTAATAATAAAATTTAAAATTCAAGCTTGATTTTTGTACACAAAAAATTATAATCAATTTTTTATTAATTATCACTAATAAATAATACTTATAGCAAAAAAAAAAAAAAAATTATTAATAATTATTTTTATTGAATAAAAATTATAGTAAATATAAATAATAAAAAAAAAAGAAATACTTTACTAATACCTAGTTTTTTAATAATAATTATCTATTACTATGGCTTAGATATAAAAAATTTCTTAAATAAAGGAAGGGTCTCTTTCTATCATATATGAAACTACTTTTAAAGGAGATGATAGACCTAAATATTGCACTAAATTTATTCCACACATTTCATAATAAATGAACCTATTTTCTAATAATCATTCAACTACCTAAAACTATAATGAAGACTATTTATTATAAAATAATGCCGGTGATGAGATTTGCTTGAGTGAAACTTATTTGGGGTACGATGATTTATATAAGGTAAACAAAAAATCATATATATATTATAATTTATGCTATAATAGGTTTCTTCATATAATTTATATAATATTCCAATTTTTATTATATTGAATTAATATATAAATAGTATTTTTCTCTCCAAGAGTATTTTAGGTTTTAATAGAATTAAAAATAAATCAGTATTTTAAGCTAAAAATTATAATTTTAAAATAAAAATTTTTTTAGAAGCAGTAAAATGATTAACATATTTTATTTCTATTTATAATCATTTTACTATTTTTTTATGTGTTTTTTTAATTAAAATCTAATAGAAAACCATACTTAGATTTTATTTTTAGTTAAATGATCCCATTATTTTTAATATATCAGTAAAATAATAATCACCTGGCGTTATTATTTAAGATTAAATAAATACGTTTTAATTACTCAATTTGTTGAATATTTATCATTAAGAAGAATCATTCTTGTTAATATATACACATACATAATTAATTAAATAGAATAATCTTAATTATATTCAAGGATTCTGAAGATCACTAAACGGCTGAAAATAGTATGCAGTATTGGGAATAACTATCTTGTAACAGGGCTTGCAAAAATATAGAAAATGAAATCAAAATTGGTGAAATAGTGAAAGACAGCTCATATATAAGCATTCCACTTTACCATGTTAAAAATGAATCCAATTTCTTAGAAAACAGAATAGGATGTCTTCTTATTAGTGAATTGGCAGAAACTTAAGTTCAAGGGAAAAAAATTCATGATTTGTTCGATGTAGCTCAATATTTTCCAAAGTAAGTGTCTGATTTAGAAACTCTTAGATGCATATTTACATAAATTCTTAGGGGTTTAGGTAATTATTAATTAATTTATTAGAAATTTTTACTAACCTTATACTCCTTTATTCAAGTAATATTATTATTTATTTCTTTAGAACATTTACATTAAAATTCTATTACTCACGGAGATATCAGACTGGAAAATATATTGGTATTTAAATTCGACTAAAGGGCTAAAGAATTCAAAATTAAATTAACTGATTTTGGGTATTCTTCCTTCTAACTGAGAGATTATCAAGAATAACTAAAAGCTTACTCTAACTTGGATTCTACTTATTTCTCTCCTGAAATGAATGCAATAAAGTCTGGCTAATAATAAGATAGAATACCTGATGAATCCAAATGTGATATTTTTGCTGTTGGAATTATGATGTTTGATTTATTTTCTTCGTTTGTTCTTTCATAAAATAAATAAAAAGAAAACCTTAGATGAAATCTCTTTATCATACTTTTATAACAAAAGATCACAAAAATTTTATTGAATAATTAAACAGTACCTAAAGAAAACGATTGTAAGAAAGTAAAAAAAAATATTAAAGATTTAGCTTTTAAAAGGAATAACTAAAGGACTTTTATCATGTTTTATATGGAATGTTAGCTGAAAACCCATTTGAAAGACTCTCAGCCACCTAAGCCCTAGAATCCCCCTTTTCTAAGAATGCAATTAAAAATGAATATCTTTCCGATAAATCCTAAAAAATTCAACAAAAATTGGATTTTCTCTTGCAATTACTTTTATGGCTTTTTGTTCATATAAAAAACTCAAACAATAAATTAAGTTATATTGAATTACATTATATCCATTTACAATAATTAAAAATTATATTATTTAAATTATAATATTATTAATATATATAAATTAAAACTATATGTCAATTCATTTTAATTATAAAACTTCTATTTTAAAAATTTTTGAGTATAAAAAATAACTATCACTATAATTTAATTCAATAAATTCAGATATACACCTATATATATATAAACACAATTTATTAGTATCTAGTAATCATCAACTATGTATATTATTGGTTTTATTATCAATTACATACATTTGATTATTTTACTTTATTAGGTTTTATATATATATTATCAATTCTTTTTAATTTTCCTTTAGGAATTATCAAACTTTAGTTAGTAAACTGAGAGTAATTATCATTCAGATTTTTATTAAGAAATTTGTTATATGTAGACACATTATTATTTAGAGACAGTATCATTTTATTATTTTTATTTATTTCTGTTTAATAATCAAGAGACTACAGCGATTTTGAAGATTATGATTAATCTTGTGATTAATCCTTATTACTTTATTTAGAAAAGGTTTATCTTTTTTCTTCAGTTTGTTCAATTGGGTTTTCTTAAATAAAAAACTTTTTATTCATATTTGGTGTGCATTTTACTTACTATTATTTCTAAATTTTTGGCAATGATTTATGTCTATTAACTATTTATATATCTTATTTAAACATATTGTTCTAAAAAATGATATTATAAATAAAAATAAATTTGTAATATTTATAATAAACTATAATTTACATATTTAAAACCTTCATTGTCCTTTTAATTGCCCAGATTTTTATTTAATGTAATTTCGTTCTCTTTTGTATCGGGCCTTCAAATTTAATGATAGTTTAAATAAAAAATTAAATAAATTCAACTAAATAATATTACTAATAAACTAAAATAATAGAATTTTCAATAAAATACATATATTAATAATAACAAGCTTATTTATTTATATGTAAATTACAATGTTTGTTTAATAGGACCTTAAATTAGATAATGTCTTTACTATTCTAACATATCATAAAGTTTTTCTTCTTGTTTTTGAATTAGATTTTAATACTCGTTTAGAGTAGAAGTTAGAAATTTTATTTGACTTGATTTTTCTATAAGTTATTTCTTGTATTCTTGGTTTAATTTCCATAATTTATCATTCTATTTTCTCAAAAGCAGAACCTCTTATTATGATTCAATACATATTTTATCTTAGTTTATAACTCTAGCTTAGTTAATTACCATTTAAATATAAATTGTTATTTATTTTGTAATTTATTATTTTGATATATTTTATTTTTAGCATAAGATTTAAGCGGGATATTTTATTAATGTACAATTATTATAATCAATATGAGTTACATTGAAAAATACAATTATATTGTAAATAAATTATTTTTCTTTAAACATTAAATAATAGTAATCTTAAATTAAAGATAAAAGATTATTTTAGGTTGCCATTTTAATTTTAAAAATTATTCAATCCATTGTAATAAATGATATTAAATAAAATATTTTAAAATATTTTATAAAATATTTATTACTTTTATTATATAAACAATTATAGTATTTGTATTTATTAATATTTAATCAGAATTGATTTAGTTTTCTAGTATTGCCTAGGGTTTTAATTGATGCTTTAAATGTACAATAGTAATAAAGAATGATTATAAGTTAAAATATTAGCATTTATTATAATAATAATAGAAGAAGAAAAAAAAATATTTATTTTTTATTTAAATAAAGTATAATAATATCTTCTAGAATTATGAACTAAATAATACCTTCTTTACAATATATCATTAAACTTTAACTTGAAAAATAACAGGAAGAGGAATAAAAGAATATAAGAAATAATAATTCGTTATCAAATCCAAATTCTCAAAAATCATAAAATGTTGAAGAAAGTACAATTATAAAAAAATAAAGTAAAATAATGATAAATTAAATTTTAGTAATTCTTTTTAATTTATTATTATATTATAGAACCTTAAGGAATAGAAAAATTGAAAAACGGAGTCAAGTAAATGTTAGAAGCTTAAATTAGCAAAATTATTAAATAGTAAGAGTTATAAAAAAATGAATAAAAACTGGGAGAATATATAAACGATTAACAATAATATTATGAACCTGAAACTTTAAAAAAGTAAAAACTAAATAATGGATAAGATTAAGCTATTTTAAAGAATTTTGACACTAGCTCTTTAAAAAATGAAGACAATAATATAAATTAATAATAATAAAATCACACTCATTTATAATTAAATTAAGAAAAGTAGAAAACATAATTAACAAATTCTCCAAGTTAAAATCAGTGGTGTGTTTTAGATAAAAATTAATGGGATGATTTGCACTATCAAATAGAAAACAGCCATTAATATAAAATATACGACAGAGTTTAGGTTAAAAGGGTATGTGAATTACCTTCTAAATAATTCACAGAGTACACTTACGGGGCAGAGTTTATATTTATAGCGATCCAAATAAGAGAAAAATATATGAATTTTCTATATAATATGTAGTCTTAAAATCCTAATTCTGATAATGAGTTTGTTGAATTTAGCTAAAAAGGAAGACCTTATATAAATTGGAATAAATCTATCCCTTAGTATGAAAAAATTAAAGATGTAAACGATATTATATATAATTATTAATATTAAGATATTTTGTATAATATAGTTAAAACTAAATTGTGAAAATGGAATTTATCACGTTGTTTAAGAATAAACACAAGAAAAAATATGGAAAATTATCTCTAAAGATGAATTTTTAACTGATTTTAAAATGATAGAAAAAGTAATATAAACCATAATTATTTAATTTAATTAATAATTTATTATAGTATTTAAAATTAATATTTAAAGATTGTTTATGATAAAAAAACAATTAGTCTTGCAAAAGAAAGACTTTTGTTATTAAAATAAAAATTTAAAATGCATCAGATGTAAATTATTAATAAAAATTAATTGTTATATAATTAAAATTTCCAAATTTATTATAATTTAGATTAAATCATAATAAAGAAATTGAGGAATAAAAATTAATTGGAGAAAATGATTTTGAATCGATACCAAAAATAGACACACATATACATCATACAGCCTCTATGAATTCTAAAGAACTTTGTGATTTTATAAAGGAAAAATTTAAATTAGAACCTGAAAGAGAGGTTTATTTTGATGAAAAGCAGTAAAAACCGTTGACATTAAAATAAGTATTTTAAAATCTAAAAATAAATGAAAATAATATCAATATGGATTCTTTGAGTGTAAAAGCTGACAAAACAATTTTCCAAAGATTCGATAACTTTAATGAAAAATTTTCTCCCTTACAATCCTCTGAGCTGAGATGGATATTTTTTGGAGGCAGAGAAAATTATATCTAAGGTTAATATTTAGGAGAATTAACGAAGAGGATGATGAATCAATTAGAAAATGAAAATATTTACCAAGAATGGCGTTTTAGTATATGTGGAAGATATATGAATGAATGGCAATAGTTTGCTCTATGGGTTTAAGAAAATGATTTAAATTCTTCCAAAGTTCGTTGGATGATATAAATTCCAAGGACATTTGATAGATAATTACACTATGGCGTTAATTCTTCATTCCAGGTTCATTAAAATTATTAACATGAATAATTTTAAGAATCATAATTTTATTTAATTATATATTTTCTAGGAAATGATAGACAAAATATTTAAACCTTTATTTGAAGTAACTCTAGACCCTAATAGTGACCCAATACTTTTTTAAGTTTTGTGCTCTGTAGGAGGCTTTGATTCTGTAGATGATGAAAGTGTTTAAGAATAAGATTACCTGGCAGTAAAATAATATTTCATTTATTTTGATAAATAAATAGTAAATAAATTAAATAATGTTAGGATTTCCTCTTCACTCCTAGTTAATTCAAAATAAAACGAAATCCTCACTATATATATTATTCTTATTATTTTTATTAAAATATTCTGCAACTAAATCTTCTTAGAAAAATGAAGGGGCTTAATACATTTACATATAGACCTCATTGTGGAGAAGTAATTTCTCTCTTTATTAACTAATATTTTCAGATGAAAATCTATTAAATTTTTACTATTTATTAAGTCAGGCGATATAAATCATTTGATAGCTGGATTTTTAACTGCAGATGGAATAAATCATGGAATTCAACTTAAAGAATCAAGCACACTATAATATCTGTATTATCTTTAATAAATTGGGTTGGCTATGTCTCCTTTGTCGAATAATAAGTAAAATTAAATTTGAATTTTTATTTTAAAAATAAGTAATTTATATATTATTTTTTAGGTTATTTTTAAAGTATAAATAAAATCCATTCTCTAAATTTTTTAAGATAGGATTAAATGTGAGTCTTTCAACAGGTACTCTTTCTACAAAATTTATTAATTAGATATAAATATATTTTTAAGAGTTTTTTTCATTTATATAGATGACCCATTAATTTTACACCTGACAAAGCAGCCTCTTCTTGAAGAATATGCTATAGCAACGCAAGGTTTATTTATAATATAAATATCTTTCTTTTAAATATATATATATGATATTTTAGTATGGGATCTAAACTTAGTTGATTTATGTGAAATTGCAAGGTTTTCTATAATATAATCGAGTTTCCCTGAAACTTTAAAGGTATATTGGTTAGGGAATTATAAATCTTTAACACCTGAATCAAATAGTATATTAATTTTATTTAAAATAATTTTGAATGATAATTCTTATTATATACAATTAATTATGAAGATTCTGCAAATTCTAATTTGCCTCCTAGCAGATATATTTATAGAATAGAAAATTTAAAGGAAGAATTTTCCTTTCTGTTCTAGTATGGATAGCAAGCTATAGAAACTTAATAGGAATGAAATAAATATTTAGGGCTTATTTATATATAAATAAATGAAATTATTAATAATAATATTATATATTTTTTAAATAAAAATACAATTGATTATTTTATTCATGTGCAATATTAAGTCGATAAAATTATTCTTTTAAATGAAAATTATATTTAAATTATTATTCAATCTCTAAATTATTGTTAATTCACAACAATTCAAAAATTAAAAAAATTAATTTCAATTTAAATAAGAAATATTAATTTCTAAAACTAAGGATTAAAATAAAAATTAATATTTAAAATCATCTATCATAGTATTAAAATGGCAGAAAATAAAAATCAAACTGATATATAATTCGAATAATCAATTAATGAATAGAAATAAAATATTTATTTATATACTCACACAAATTCCATAGTTATTTCTTATGCTAATGGGATCTAATAATTAGGAGATGAATATTAGTAGCCAGATTCTAGGAAAAGTATTAAACAAAATCATTAAAAAGGAGTCTTCATATGGAATAATGGTTAGGTATATTTAGGTAAATTAGTTAAATTGGCTCTTTACTATACAATTATTTGAATTTTTACAATAAAATATTATAAATAGGTGACTTTTTAAATGGTTAGCCCGGTGGAATTGGGTATATTATTTTACCAACAAAAGAAATAATAAAATGCCAAACAATTAATGGAAAAGCAGAGGGCTCGATAGTAATTACCTCACCAAATAAAAATATCACCAAAGGAGTTACTGAAAATGGAAAATTAAATGGAAAAGCAATTTCATATTTTCATTAGCAGAAGTAGTGGTATTTTATTAATATGAAGGATGGAAAACCTATATAGATGTTGAAAAAAGGAAACAGAAATCTATAAGAATTAGGCCTAAAATAAGAGAAGCATTTAAGTTATTATTATCATTGCTTTTCTGAAATTAAATAAATTTCTGAAGTAAAGCATTTGTTATCATTTATTATTATTAATAATATTTTTTTTATTTATAAGGAAACAATGAAAGTATAATTTGGAGTATTTTACCTTGATAATAAAGATATATATATAGGCTTTATAAAAAATAACACACCTCAAGGATTAGGGGTATAAATTATGAATAATAAAGGAAATAATAATATAATTATTGGATATTTTAATGTAAAATATTAATATTAATATATATATATATTTAATTTATTAATAAATTATATATTCAGAGGGGATAGTTAGAAGGAATAGGTAGGACATATTTATATAATGGGGATTGGTATGTCGGTAATTTTTCTAAAGGAAAGTTTTAGGGAAATGGTTTTTATTACAATAACGATGATAATACAATAAGCTCTGGAGTATTTAATGAAAATAGAATGGTTTAAACTATAGATATAATAACTTCAAATGATGGGTAACATTAATAAAGTTTGTTTATAGAAGAGCTATTGAGTACTACAAATTATGGATAACATATTGTCAATGATTATTATATCGATAATGATATAATTTAAATATAGTAAATTTAGTATAAATTTTTAGAATAGTGGTCCCTTTATATCAATAAATAAAGAAAAGTAAATGATTAAGAAGATAGTAATATATCTTAAGTAAAAATGTTAGAAAACAAAGAATCTTTTGATAATTTAAATGATAAGCAAATTATAGATGAGATATAGTTATAACAAAGTTAATACTACAAATAAAGTTAATAAAAAGATGATATAAATCTATAAATTAATTTATTAAGCGAGAATTAACAATAAAGCATAAGTAATAATTTAAAGCCTCAGCATACTCTCAAATCAATTGTTAGGCCCATAAAAAATCTTAAAATTTCCTTATAAAAAGAATAGATATAACCAGATATGCATAAATACACAAGTATCAGGCAACATTCCTAGTAAAATTATTATTATAATCAGCATAAGGGACCGGAAAGCAAATCATAAAGATCTAGTTAATAGTAATCTGTGTTTTAAAGTGAGTATTCTAGTCGCATTGAAACTGATAGTTAATATAGTCAGTTGCCGATTATAACTTTGGATTTGACAGTATAGTATCCAGGAAGTAATAATAATAATGATAGAAACTATTTTTCTGATTATAATAGACAAGAAAATCATTATTTAGATTCCAATGATAATTATGATTCATCAGTTTTTCTTACAGAAAGAAACAGTAATAGACAAGGATTATCTCAATAATAATAAAAGTAAACTACAGTTTCTAGTATTTTATCAGCTAGATATCACTCCAATTACCCTAATATGAACAATATGAAAAATAATTTTTATGGTAACTGTAATAAGAGCACTGACAGTCTTTTTTATCTAAGAGAAATTAAGAAAAGACAATATACTCCGAGAGAACATTCTCTAAAGAGAAGAGTTTAATTAACAAGTCTTTAAAGATAGTATTAGGAAAATATGTAAAAAAAATAGCAATTGAAAAATTAAATTTCTGAATTAGAGTAAAAAAACCCTGATTTAATATAAATTAAAAAAGATTCAGAAGAAAAAAATAGAGAAATATAGGATTTTGTCGAATATAATAAAGAAAACATTTGTTTTAATTGAAATAAAATATCATAGTTAATTAATAGATAAGATCATATATATATAATTATTTTTCCTTGATAATATTAATATTAACTTATTTATATATCAAATATAATAAATAATATATAAAACATTATAAATAATTCTGTGAATACTGAATGCTTTCCTAAATCACTAAATTTTCATTAATAACATATCAATAAGTAAAATGTTCCTTTTTATTTATTTATAAATCAAATAATACAAATAAAAAGAAAAGAAAAGAAAACTAACCACGTAAAATTATAATAAAAAAAATATATAATGGATGGAACGCCAGACTTTAAATCTAAATAAGTCAACTAAAAAGAATTTTTTTAATCATTAAAAGAAATAAATCTTATAGATAAATAAGATCCTCCCGTTTAGGCTGAAATTAAATAAACTATAGGAACCGTTAATTTTAAATATGATAAAAGGATAAATGAAATACTCTAAAAACTTGTTATTTAGATAATTTTGCAATATTTAAACTATATTGGAGATATATTTATAATATATAATGCAATTAAAAGAGAGAGCTTGCTTAATAATAACAGTAAATTCTATTAATTAAGGCAAACTCAATTTTTATTTCATTATTTTTAACTTTAATTCTAAAGATGTCTATGACTTTATAAATGTTTACCAAACAAATTCTTCTACTAATGGAGTAATATTTATAATAGTTATGGTTATTTTATTTATTAGTGAAAAAATAATTTCTCTTTATATTTCATTGTCTATATTTTAACAAGAAAAAAAAAATAAAATATAATTAGAAATTAAGAAAATTAAATTAATTAAAACCAATATTAATACCAATTATAAACTAGAGAAAAATTAATAATAATAGGCTTATGGGTGCTAGGTTTAGAATTATTTTACATTTTAACTTTACGTTAAATAAATCTTTAGTCTATTGACAAATGTATAGCGGCGAAACACACTTCAAGTTTATTTATATATCACTTAGTAATTTAGGTATTCCAAGTTGATTTTTTAATAAATGTATTCTTAAATAGAATTGAAAATGATAACTTAAGGTTAGGAGTTATTTTTGCGAATATTTTATCTTTGATACAAATCATATAGGTATTAATTTTTTAAAAATAATATTTATTTTTTATATTATTAGTGAAAATTAATAAATTATTTTAATTTTAGAAAAACATTTTTATTTAAAACTTCAAAAAAATTTTATTAATTTTGACTATTAAACTAATATGAGAAAATATAGCTTCAATTGCCTTTCCTTTAATTTTTAATTATTCATATTAAACCCTGTAATACCTAACGCTATTAAATGGGTATATATGTGCTATGAATAAAGTTAAATTTTATAATTAGAATATTAAAATATGTTATAATTAATTAAGTGCTAAAATTAATTACAAACAAGCTATAATTTGCCACTAAATTAAACTTCAAATAATTAACTTTAATTAATGTTATAGTAATAATAATTATAATGGTAGTAATTGCAATACAATTCAGATAAAATAAAATAAGAAGAGATTTAAGGTGAATAAGATTTAGAATAGTTGTATCAACAGAAATTATAGAATCAGAGCATAATAGCTTTTATTTTAAAATTTATTTTTAACCTTTTAGCTTAAATTTCGTTTGTAGCTATTTTTTAATAGCTTTGAAAAGCCACATCGAATATGTTTAATTTAAGGTTTTTATTATTCTCTCATTTCTTATACATTTACCATAAATTATAATATATATGAAAACCAAATATTATTATGAAAGTATGAAAGAAAAATAAAAATAGATAAAATATACCAAGTTTAAATTCCTTATATTTATGTCTATATCCTTTTCTAAATATGCTATAATGATAGTTTTGGCATTGTTCATATTTTATATTCAATTTTTTTTCCTCATTTTTACTTAGTATTAGTTTTTATACGAGAAAAATTATCAACAGTAATGGATAGATGGATTTTATAATTAATATGTTTACGTAGGAATACACCAGGTAAAATTGTATTAATAATTTAATTTTGATACATTTATTGATTTGTTTAATTTGAATTTTTTTAAGGCACTATAAATTTACTTTACAATAATTTCTTTTCACTAAGATATACCAATTTTAAATAATAAATAATCATATTAAATATTTAAATTAATATTTCAAATATTATCTGTTATTAATATAACAATTGTTTTCATATTGAGCCTGGTTAATTTTATAAAAAATTACGATCCTAAAAACCAATAACAGTAGAATATATAATTGTAAACACAAAAAAGCAATGTAGATAAAAAAAAAAACAATTACAATTTATTAACTTCAAGAAGCAACAATGAGTGTAAATATATATATATTTTTATTTAATTTTTTTTAATTAAAAATTTTTAATATAGAAACATAAAATACACATCAGGATGACCATGAAAACATATCTCCAATTTTGATTACAGAAAATTAAAAATTTCTGGATATAATGTTGATTCTCCAGAATACAATAGTAAAGGTAGCATAGAGATAGAAGGAAATTTAAACAGAATATAAAAGTTGTAAAAGAAATTGAATTTATAAATATGTACCAAAAATGTTGAAAATAGTAATAATAAAAATTAATAAAGTTATAAATAAAATGAATTAGATGTTACTATGAAAAATTAATAAAATATTTTAACAGTTCCTTCTATCAGGCCTTAAACAAAAAGCATGCCGAAAGAGCAATAACAATATTCTTCTCCAACAAGGGACAGATATTATAATATATAATGCATAAAGTCTGAAAACTAATTAAACAAAAAAAACCAAGCTTCATATACTATATATGAACAGCCAGAGGAAAATTCATATAACTCAAGTCTGAGGAGTTTCGAAAATAAAATAATGTTGGCGAATCAAGATATTAGTTAAAATAATCCGTAACATCACATAAAAAACATCATTTAGGAAGAAGGACAAAAATTGAGAAATTCTTGCGAAGAAATTCGAGCCAAAAAATCCTCGTCTCTCAGCAGCAACAAGTCAAACAAAAATTTCATATTTAAGTTGCATTAAACATGCTATTCCAAAACAAGTTTCAAAAATGACATGGATTTTTCTGGTGGCCAAAGCAGCCAAAATCGAACACTGGCGAATAAAAGCAAAGCTATGGGATAATCTTTAAGCTAAAGTATGAATAAGTCAGATACTTCTCCCTCATCAATTATTTCATAAATGGAGCACTATTCTTCCACTCCTAAAACAACTCAAACAACATAAACTAGCAAGAATAGTCAACATTTTAGTAAGGGTATTCAATAGTCTTAAAAAAACTAAAATTAGCAATAAGATAATATAGAAGATAAAAAAAAAATAAAGCCCTCAAAAGAAGATCTTCTGTTACATTTGAATACTATCCCAAAGAAAATAATTATAACAGTTGTAGTACTTCAAGAAGAAAAATTAAAGACGTATAGTAACAAAACAATAATATTAAGCAAACTATCAATGAAATTGAATAAGAAAGTCTTGAAACCAAATATCAGGAGGAACATAATTGCATGGAAAGCTATTTAGAAATTAGTTTTATAAACTAAGTTAGGTTTTCCAATTATAATCAACATAAGGAATTCTAGTGAGTGAAAAATTAATAAAATTATAATATTAAATGTTTCCATAACAAAGTATTTATTTTTTGTATTTATTTGTAATATTACCATCAAATTTTTTTAGTAATTAAAACAGATAATTTTATTTTTCTATTTTCTTGCTTCTTTATTAAAAATACCATCAATTAACTAAAATTATTCTAAATAGTTAATAAGATAAGGTTTATAAAAGCTGTAAATTGGAATTAAACTAATAGTAATCTTTTTTAAGTTTTTTATATAATATTTATTTTTCAAATCTATCTTCGTCGTGCTCATTCATATAAATATTAAATTTGTTTTAATATAAAAACTGAAATAAAATTAAATATATTACTTAAACTTGTAAAAATAAATAAAATTCCAATAATATATTACTAAAAAGAAAAGAAAATAAAATAAAATATAAATAAATAAACCTATAAATATCATATATTCCATAAATCAAAAAGTCATATAGTGAATAAAAAAAATATATTTAAATGATCTTTAATAGTCCTGGTTCTCCATTAAGAAAGAGTAATATATAGAATATCTAAATTATAAATTAAAATTGTATAAAAATTATAATAGCCGCTTTTTTTTAATTCTATTAATGAATTGCCTATTAATACATCTAAAAAAAATAAAATCACTAGAATACAGTATTATTAGGGAAAAAATCAAATATATACTGTTGAATAAAACTTTAATTGTATTAGTACCTTATAATAATTACATAATTGGGCATGTTTATTAATCAGATTTAAAATTTTAACATTTACAGAAATAATATTATTTGATTCTAATTTTTCAAATTTATTAATTTAAATAAAATATTTTTTAGAATTCATTATGATGGAAGCTGCCCACCAATAAGAAACGTAATAATAGGCACTACAATAACTGGCTCCAATGGTTTTATCTTCTTCTTCGAATCGGAAAATATCAAGCCACAGTTAATCGCAATAATAATAGCAACAATAGAAGCAATTTCTGAATGGAGGCGAGTTAGCAATATCAAAGGATCAAGATCTTTTAAAAAAAAATTCACAAAATTAAATAAAAAATGCAATATTTTTGAATTCAACTTTCAACAACAATGCAGCGACCAATTCAACAGTTTCGAAAAGCAAACTTAATTTAGAAAAAAATAATTTGAAAAGCGTCAGAAACCATTCATTTTTCAAAAATAACAATAATGTTAGCAATAATTCCAATTCCAATAACTAAACCCTTTAAGAGTTATTTTCAAGCACTTCATTCAATCCGAAATAGATAGTAAAAAGCTCAAAAAGCAAAATGAATTAAATAGGTGAAATAGAAAATAAACACTTTAAATCTTAGTAAATGCTGCCAACTTCTAGTGATGAAATTTCGAGTCCTTCTAATATTAAGACAACACAAAATACTAATAACGAATTGGAATAATAATAGCAACAGCATCAACCTCCCCAAACAAGGACCATGTAAAATTTCAGAAGTCATTCATAGTCTCCTATTAGAAAAGCATAATAATTAGGTCTATCAGCAGCGCAACAGTAAAATTAAGTTTTATAAAATCTGCATTTAATAAGGTAAAATAAAACTCCTACCAAAAACCAATTTTAGAATTAATTTAGTCATAATCATTCCAAAAGTTAAACACAAATTAAATAGTTAAAGAAAGAATATGAGGTAAAATTTTTGCTAATATTTTACTATAAATAAATTTATATATTAGTTAAACTATTAAAAAATATAGGTAGATATATTGTTAAATTTGTAAAAATTAATAAAAACTTATGAAGGCAACAATTACGATACTTCTTTATAAGTGACGAAATATGTCAGATCTTTACTCAAAATATTTATGCAGTAACATTTAAAAATAATTTTAAACTTAAAAGGTTTTTTATACTTTAATTTTTTGCAGACAAGACAATATATATGGACCTGAAATGCAATCTTTTTTAAAATATTGTATAAATTGATATTTTGTGAGTCTCAAGAAATTCTTAATACATACGATTAAATAGTTTAAGGTATTCAAGAGTATATTAAATAAAAATAGTGAAACTAAACATTTTTATAATGTTATATTAATATAGCTCAATACTCAATTGAAGAAGAACTATTACATTAAAGAATCAAATAAGATTTTTCTTACTATTATAGTGCACATGTGCTAAATTAATCCTATAATCACCTTTTTTAACAATACAATATACTAAAGTAGGAGAAGTAGTAAGTAGAGGAAAGTCTATAATAAAAAATAGAATAAATATAAACCAAAATGTTTAATTTAGAAAATTAATTAAAAGAAGAATAGACACTAAAAGAAAGAATATAATAAGAAAAAAATCATCTGCAATAATTGAATAGATAAAAAGTAAAATTAAATTTATTTGTTATTTTTTGACATTTAATTTTTAATTTATTTGTTATTTGTTAGATTTATGAGTAGTAAATGGAAATATAAAAATTATAAAATTCCCTTGAAACTTAGGATAATCATTTACTTTAAAAAAACAAGACTATAGAAAAATTAATAGAATAGTAGATGACACTTAAGTTTTAATAAGGAAAGCAAGATAGTGAAATATAGCTTTAGTAGTTTGAAAAAGCAAAATTAATCCAAACACTTTAAATAAGGGATTAAGAAATTTCTATTCTTTCTAAAGAAAAAGATGTTTTAAATGAGCAAAAATAAGAAATGCTTAAAACCCATACGCCTCGACCTTAGCTCAATAATTTCAGTGAAATTATAGAAAGAATTTAGTTGTTGGATGAGTAAACTAGTAATAATACTAATAACAATAACAACAACAACAATGAGAATGAAAATGATATTAATAATAAGTGTTAGTAATCATACTAATCGCAATCTTTTTAATTGGATGTCGATGATTTGTAAAGTTAAAAGAGTTTAAACAGTAGCAGCTTTTAATAGAATAAGAAAGAGAGCACCGAAGAAAAACTAAATAATATTTCTAAAAATATTTCGAAATTTGTGAATAAGCACATTTAAAATTTCAATGATGATTTGCTATCGCCAACTAAAAAGAAAAAATTGTCAAGGAAATCAACCACACTCATAAAGCCTCCCGGATTAACTTGTAAAATTTGGTTTTATTTAATTTTTATTCATATCCGATTATTTAAAAATAATAATCATTAATTTTTTTATTCTATCTAAGCTTCTAACTCGATAAGAAGGTCTAGTTCTATAAAAAATAGTCCACTTAAGTTCTTTTTAAATAGTCCGGCAAAGAGACCCTCAAATGGGTCTTTGATTCAAAATACTGGAATACAATACAAAGTAAAAAGAGTTAAAAAATGATACTTAAAAATTTGATACATTTTTTTTTATAAATTAATTTGATTTTTATTATTAGTAGGGACTCATAAATTTGATTTAAGATTCTGCCAATAACTTAGAAGCTAAAGGTAATTTATTTATTTTTATATGTTCATAAAATAGTATAATTATTTTATTTTTCCACAGATAACAACAGCAGCATAGAACTAGTGCCAAATAAAAAAATTATCAAAATATCTTCTTCATCTAATCTTCCCGATATTAATCTTATTTCAGAAGAATAGGAACATTTAAACAACTGAATTATATAACTAAATAAATACAAATACTTAAGAAGAAAAAAAATATATTTATTCATTATAAATAATAAATATATAAATATTTTAATTAATATTTTATTAAACTTTTCTTATTATATACAAAATAAATAATTTATAAGCGTAAATAAGTTTAATAATTTACATCTCAGATTTTATAAATATTATTATTATTAAATTAGATGTTTATTTAGATACTCATTTATCTAGAATTTTAATTTAATTCATAAAATTTAATAATTTACTATAGTTTTTCAATTTGTAAATCGATAAAATGAATATTTAATCAATTCTTATTATATTATACAATAAAAAAATTAAAGGTATACTAAAATATTAGTTGAGAAACAAAAAAATATACCAAAAACTAAAAACAAATAGTACCTATAGTTATATATGTTTGAAGCTATATTAGAAAAAATTCTTATTAACTACTTTGGAAAGTTTATTCAAGGATTAGAAAAAACGAATCTGCATATTTAAGTATTGCAAGGAGATGTACAAATTAAGAATGTAAGTTTAAGACCAGATATAATGGAGTTATTAGATCTACCTATTAAAATTTTACATTCGGACATAGGAAAATTATAATTGAAAGCTTCATGGTCAAAGTTATCAAGTTAGCCGGTAAATAATATAAATATTTTATATAAAAATGTATACAAATTATTAGTATTTTATATTCTTATATTAAATAATGCTTCCCTTATTATTTAACCTCTAAAATAATTTTTTCGATTAAAGGTTGAAATAACCCTAGAAGATATTTTTATTTTAGTTGGGCCAAAAGATTAGAGCGAATGGAACTTTAATGACAATTCAACAGTTTAAAAAAAGTTTTAAGTTATTTAGGAATATGCTAAAACCATAAGTGAAAAATTCAAAACCCTTCAAGGCAATCGTAACGCGAGTGATTCGCAATAAAATCAAAGTTATTTGAGTAAAATGAGTGAAAAGATTTTGGATAATATTCAGTTAAAACTAAAAAATATCCACTTCAGGTGGGAGGATGAGTAATTCTCATTTGGAGTCACATTGGCCGAACTAAATGCAAGTACGATGGATAAACATTGGAAAAAGGCCTTCATTGACAGAACATTGGAAGAAAATCAAAATGAACCGATGAACAAATTAATAAAATTGAATTCTCTTTCAATGTAAATTAATTGATTATTTTAATTCAAATAAGATAACTGATAAATTAAACAATTAAGGTATTGGAATAAAAATGAAAAACTTATGCTGAAAAATCTTATAAATAACCCAGGAAGCTTTAATTAGCACATGCTTAAAATGATTTATTGGAAAAATCAGAGCATTGTGTCTTAAGAAGATCAAATGAGGCAACAGCAGTTGTAGAAAACGCTCATTTTGAATATTAATTTAGAGGCGAGACTCATACAAAACAAACGGGAAAATGTAAATGAAGCTTCGAATATTTTGCAATTAGAATTGGAGAATATTGATATAACACTTGAACATCTATAGCTCCAACAAGCAATAAAACTACTTGACAAACTCATCATATACAATAAAATGCTGTATATGTACAGAAAAAAAGCCGTAAAATATTATTATTACGTGTATAAATAATTTTAAAAATTAAAAACTATTAAAAATATACAATAAAAAGGTTGAGCTAGACCAAGATATGGAGGTGATTTACCAAAAAAGTTTTAATTAGCATATGCAAAAATATTTCAAGCCGACAGCATTTCGTCTGGCCTTTCTTCGAATTCTCAGTATGGCAAATCATTGGATATTCTAGACCAGTCAGAAAGAGAAGATTTTGAAAATATAATTATATCCGTTAATTATCAGAAACTATTTATCTGGGTGCGATAAGTTGTCAAGCAGGAAATAAAAAAGATTAAAAAAAAATGTCGAGAAAAAAAGACGAAAAAAAGCTGGTTTGGACAGAGTGTCAGTAAATACGAGTTAACTCAGCAAGAATTAAATGAAATAGAACAGTACATTGAAGGTTCTTTCGAAAATAACGCGACGATGGCAATGGCGGCCTAAAATATTGTCAGGCCTCCCCGTTCTGTCAACCTTTCTTTGACGCTTAGTTTGGATGGAGGAAAATTGTCTTTTTCTAAACAGGTAAAATACACTTTTTTTAGAAGTAATACAATTCTTAAGTAATGTTGCAATTTATCCCTAAAAAAAGACAGGGGAAACCAGTGAAGGATTGGAAATTATTTTCGATACTTTGTTTATTATTTCTAAGCAATTTTATTCCGGAGAATTCGATCTCAACTTAACACTCTAAGATATATATTTGCAGCAAAAGATAATTGCCAAAAAAAAGAAGAAATCTTCATAAACGATTCAGGAGTCTCGATCTGTAAATCGTCGCGTTGAACAATTCGAAATTTTGCAGAGCAAATAAGAAAAAAATGCTAGCGACGAAGTAGATAATGATGACGGGGAAGAGGAAATACAGGTTTAGAAGATTCTTTATAAAGACAATAATCAAAAGACATCGAAGATGCTATCTCTGCATTATTTAAGAAACGAAATAGTTCCCATGAACCAGTCAGAGTCTTAGTAACAGCAACAGTAGTAATAACAACAGTCCAAAGAAGACGCTGTAATTGACCTTTGTATTGAACCCATTTAGTGCCAATACTCTGTGGAGTTCGTTTAAAGCATAAAAAATTTGTTCGACTTCGATACCGAAAGTGAACAGGTCAAGTCTAATGCTCTGGACACCTTGGAATAGTTCCAAGATATGACGGAAGATAATCTCAATAAAGCCCTTGGCCAGTGTTACAAATTAGCCATTCATATTCATATTGGCCATTAGTTGCTGATAATCCCCACTCCAAATGGAAGTTTGTATTTAGACTTGGGTAAGTATTTCTTTCATAAATGATGTTAAATTATTACAAATTGAAAAACATTTTTTCTCCTCATTTTAGGATAGTTCTAACTGAATTCTATCGATATTTACAATTCAAATTCTTTGTATGATGACTTCAATTTGAAAATCCAGTCTATCAACTTCTCCTATTTGGAAAAGTCTCAAGAAAGACCGTACATGATATTGAAAGACTATTAAATAGACGCACAGTTTAAAAAGCTTAAGTCCGTTCAAAAAATGCATCTTTTACTTGACAAATACGACTACTACTAATTCGATGCGCATCTTTCAGATGTAAATTTGCAATTAAATGAAAAAATCGCAGCTGAGTTGGTAGAATTGCCCAACTTCCTGTCCATTTAAAACGAAACTCTTGAAAATTTGTAAAAAGAAAAAGAGAGCATATTAAAAGATTGCTATACTGTAAAACTATATTATTTATTATCTAAAAAACATATTATTTTTATTAAACAAAAATTTTACAATTTGATCAAAAAACAATAGTTTGGAACGCTAAAGAAGTTAGGAGTTAATATCTAAAATTGGAAAGAATTCTTTGTGGTGTTCCATGGAGGATATCTGTACTTCTATACGGGAGCTAAATAACTTAAATATCAGCAAAAGGTATTCGTTAAAAATTCAACAATCCAGCAGCTGCCCAATGAAAAAAACTCTTTCATTATAAGTAATTAATTATTATATTATGCGTTTTATTTAATGTAAGTAAGCGATATTTTATAAATAATAAAAAGCCAACAGATATGAAAGTTGTTCCCTCAAATGCCAAACGTTTGAAGAAATGGAACACTGGATATCAATTTTAAAGGAAAAAATCGATGACTTTACTTCTTATAAACAAATGATGAATAAAGGAGAAGAAGACCTTCAGGAATCTTCAATGCTATAGTCAATGGTTGATAATCAAAATAATATGTCGAAATCTAAAGCGATTAAGGCCTTTAAAAAGCACACTATTGGGTTCAAATTGCCGCAGTTTAAAATTGAATTGAATAAAAACAATAACTAAAACTATTTCGTTTTCAACCTGTAAAATTTATTTGTCAAAAAGTCTAAAAGGCAATTGGAAAGTTCGAATTTCGATATATCTTTGGAATCCCTTCAGGTTATGGACTATGTCCACAATTTCACCAGGCAATTGTACCAGCCTTTAGTTACTTCGAAAATGCCTTTCGATAAGAATGCGGACAATTTTTTGAATGTTTCCGTGGAAATATCAGATATGTTTTCTGTTTAGGTGGACTTCAACTGCATTTATCTGAACTGGAAGCCAGACACCATATTAAAAATTAAAGAAATTATGCAAATTTTCAAAAGGAAAAAAGATTTGCAAGAGGGAGATTTAGATCTCAAAAAAACAGAAAGTAAGTAGTAGAATAAATTGTTTAAGACATGTTCAAAAATCAGGAAATTACTGTAAATTTTAATTTTAATAAAAATTGTTTTTTGCCCATTTTTATTCTTATATAAATAAATAGGAATAGGAAACGAAGTTAGAAGTTAAAGACAAATTCATGGAACTAATTGACGAAAACTATTACAGCTAAATGAGGGACCTCTTTTAAATCAAAATCAAACTGAATGAGGCTCACGTAAATTTGATTCACTGGCAAACGCACACAGGACTTGCAAAACTTAAACTTCAAGATACATTCATTTCGTTGAGCAAAAAAGAAAACATCACGTATTGCGGTGGACAAGTGAAATCGATTTCGCTTTATGATGTTACATAGTAAACAAACAAAATTAGTTAATTAATTTTAACGATTATGATTTAAAACTAAAATGATTTTCATAGGTATCCATATACGAAAGATTCTAATAGCAACTCACCTATATAAGAGTTGGAGTTGCTGGGAAAGCAATCATAAAGTAAAGATCCTATACTTAGTTTCAAATACTCTTCTTTTGATTAAGAATTTTTAAATAACAGTTAAAAGGTAATAAATTAATTAATTACTTTTTATTTTTTTGCCCTTTAGTTGTTTATTTTATCATTATATGCATATTTAGATTTACGACTTCTTCCACTTAAAAGTTAGCAATATTTTTGTAATTTACCAACAATAGCCTGTAATGAGACTTATCGATTACTTTATGAATCAAATCCTAATGTTACTTACGCAGTCGGAGTTGATGACCATAAACCAAAATTATTCTATCAAAGATTCAGAAGGTCCGAAACAAGTATTCGGGGATTTAGAAGATATTGTAAAAAAATGTTTGATGCCGACCTTCATAGATTTGCGAATCGATTTGGAAAATGCCAATGTTCTTCTCAAACCTTTTCCTCAAGATAAAAATTATTTCAACTTGGCCATTCAATCAGTTTAAGTCTTCAACTAGCAAAGAAAATCGAGTGAAAGGTAAAAAGAAAACTATAATTGTAAACAAAATATTTCTAATAATTGCTAATCGATCAATCAATAATTTAATCAGATTCTACGACAAAAAGAACAAATTAGTGCTGCAAAACCCAGTCAAGGAGTATAGCGAAATTTGGCTATAAAAATGGGTAATTTAAGCACACGACGCCATTTTAACTTTCTATGATGGATATAAACATATTAATATAGCAAATCCTTTCTGTTTAAATATGGGAATTGAAATGCCAATGTCCTACTACGAAGTTGCTCACGTATGGCCTATTTTCAGTAAATAAATAATTGAATAATTGAATAACCAATTTTATATCATTTGCTTTCTTTAGAAACTATATTAGATCGTACGATCATGATTCAGGGAGCCACCTCACCCTTAATAATTTATTTAAAGAGAGTTGAGTACTTGTATCTTTTGAAAATGATAATACATAACTTTACTTATGACGACTATAAAGACCAACTATATTACCACGATTATTTAGTGCAAAAACAACTTGATCCTGGTAAAAACTATATATTTAGTAATAACAATTTTAAACAAAAAACATTTCATTTTTAAATAGTGCCAATCGATTTAACATTGGATGTTTCACAGTTAAAAATTTTACTAATGACGGACATGTACAACACTCCATTGGCGGGGATCAACCTTGGAAATTTGAGAATCTAGTGGGTAATCAATCAATAAAGCTTCCTTTTATATAAAAAAATGAAATTAGAAATTATTTTTTTATCAAGCAAAAATGCAAAAATCAAAATATGAATATCCACCTCTACGGAGAAACACTCGAAATAAGCAAATTCTAAAAAGTAAAAGCAGAAAATTTACTAATAGAAACCACATATGTAGGGAAATTGGAGGAAAAGCGTTCTTATGTAGTAAGTCAGTTGCTGGAAAAAGACAAAGTGGTGCAAAAGGATTTCAAAGATGTTTTCTAATTCAAGGATTACCAGACCAACGAAGCCTAGTTAGTTTTCACCGGGCACATTAAGCATCAGACAAGTGAAAAGGACTTCATTTTGATGTTTAAAGAAGTTAAAGTAATATTTATGTTCATATTTGACTCATAATAAAAAAAAACTTTTTTAATTTAAAAAAAGATTTTGGGAAATACCTCCTTCTACATCAACCTAGGATTGTGGCTTTCTCTGGAAGAATGGGTATGGTACTAAGTGGAAGACCCGTACTTGAGAAAGCCTGGAATAACGTTCCAATTTGACACCGTGAACACAGTTATTATTTTGCCAAATGACTACTCAGACACGGTTCTGGCAACGAGAGGAAACATCACCTTCCTGTACCGAAGAAGGGAAATGATACAGCTGAGAGAAAAGGCGGAAAAAAAGCAAATAGAATCGGTGGAAGATGCCTACTTTTACAGCCTCACTCTTATGCAGGTCGAACTGCTGCGATGTTCTTGGAAACAAATTTAGGATAAAGGAAACTTCAACCAAGTGGAAAAGAGGTCCATTATATTGCCCTTCACTTGTCACTGGATGATGAAAGACGAAATTCATTTAGATGCCATGTAGAAAATAGTTTGTTAATAATAATAAATAAATGTTAATTTTTTTTTTAATTTAAAAAAAATACAATAGGAACGTAAATGACATAACGTTTACACGAAAAAACAACATTTCCATTGAAAAAACTGTAGTCAAACTTGGCTACAAAGACATCATGAATGTGAAAAACATAATGGGCTTTTAAAAGGCTGAAATGGGCAAAGTGCAATGGAAAAAGACTCCTGAATAATAAGAGGAAGAGGAAAATAAAAGAGACTCCGAAGAATAAAAAGAAAATCCCTAAAAAAATGTTCTCACGACGAGGCGAATCTTATCGTTCCTGAAGAAACAGACATCGTCATAAAGGAGCCTGTGAAGCAAGTGACTGAGAAAAAATAGTCAAGTAAGAAAAAGCATATCTCATAATATTATTTACATTTATTTCTTTGGCCTTATTATAGTGGTACTTGAGTGCGAAATTTTTGGATTCTAACTCGACATTACTAATGATGCGGGGTCTTCTTGTTCCCCGGTGCTGCAATTGGCTCTCAACTCTTCTCAAGTGCAGTATTTCTAAACACCAATCAAAGAAATTATTTAGGCCTGTATTTCTGTGCAATGCTCTTATTATAATGTAATCCTCAGCACGTGGGAGCCCTTCCTAGAAAAAACGGCCATGAATATTGACTATTTTTTCAATGAAAACTCTAACCCCTAAAAATATTTGTACGCAGAACTCAACCAAAGTTACCAATCTCTGAATATTAATTTAAGTAAAACAAAACAAAACAAAATTAAAATTTTTATTAATAATGACACCGACATATTTAAAAATTAAACTAAATCCTAATTTTTTCTTAATAAACTTAGGCAACGAAGTAATAAGACTTATCGCCCAAACCTAAAAGTCTTGGAAATAGGAAATAGAAAAGGTACAAAGAGAGCAAGAAAGACAAATTTAAAAGAGAAAATACAACAACTAAATTTCAAGCAATAGTGGAGAATCTTTGAACAGTTAATAAGAGCAAGAGGATTAAAGTGAGAGTGGAGGCTTGCCGGAATATTAATTAAGAAATAAAAAAGCAACAGATGCTTAGATGGTTATTCAAAATATGGACACGGGAGACCAAACTGATCTCACAGAATACGTTTCTCCCTATGCTATTTGCAACGAGTGTGGATATGATATCGAAATTTAAGATGCACAAGACAGGGCGCTAATTTTGAAAAATAATGGAAATATGAACTACAGACTTCATAATGAGGTAATGAAATAAATTATATTTCTTTTTTTTTTCTTGCCATAAAATAATAACAATAAAAAAATAGTCAGAAAATGATATATTTATGGAAGATTTCGAAAAGAAAACCAAAAATAAAGTATTCATAACTGTTTTCCACCCTGACAAAGTTTTGCAGCCCCCAGTTGGGTACGTGAATCTTGATTCCAACAAGACTAGAGAACATACCTATACGAATAAATAGGGGTATGTGGGAAAAGTAGTCCTGTAGTCTATAACTGATCAGTCGAAAAAAATTTTAAAAATAAGGTAAAC
Source organism: Miamiensis avidus (assembly GCA_037039885.1). Classification (NCBI taxonomy): domain Eukaryota; phylum Ciliophora; class Oligohymenophorea; order Philasterida; family Glauconematidae; genus Miamiensis; species Miamiensis avidus. The sequence goes on from JAWVGU010000208.1 coordinate 1,274,028, forward strand.
CATTTTATCTGGAAATTAATAATATTATTTTATTTTCCCATTTTTTTTTTTTTAGATCGAATCTCAAATTAGTAAACAAAACTGAATACAGAGTTGAGATTCTGTTTTTCTAAAACAACAAAAATGTCCAAAGTTAAAATCAGAAAATGTCCTAACAATTAGAAGTAGAAGCCTTCGGAGAATAATACTTCCCGTTTGACGAAACAAGAAACGCGTTCAGCTTCAGATTTTAGGAAAATGCTGGTAAAAGCAACGTCAACTCCAATAGCTTCTCTGATCTAATCGACCTTTCTAGACTTGTGAATTCCCAGTCAAATTAATCTTACTAGATCTAGCACTCATAAAACAGATTTTCCATAATAAGAATAGATAAAAATCCGAAAATATTCGAGGTATTTATAAGGTTTTATTTATTATTACATTTCTAATTCACTCAAATTTAACGTTTAATAATTTAAAATAGGACCAGATTATTCTCGAACCTCCGATCAAGATTAAAAACTGTACTCCCTATTCCTTTAAATATGACATATATACCACAAATAACAAACAACTTAACTTTTCTGGACAACTTCAGAAGCAATAGGAGTTTAATGCGCACAGCTTTTCGCTTTCGAATCACACCATTTTTTTGCAGATCAAGTTACCCGGATTCCAAAAGAGTGATACATGTCTAATCCACAACCCTACCAACAAATCAGAGACGCCGAAATATATAGGCCTGGTTGATTATTTTGGAAATAAAGGGTTCATAGATGTCTAGGTCAAACACTTTGAAAATGGAAGCAAAAAAATACTTATTTATGCGCGATCTTTCCTGATTAATGAAACCTAACTCGATTTCTTCTATTTCGGAAGTACTGACAGGTCCTCTCACGAAGAAAATTCCAAATACAAATTGGTTCCCGGACAACGAAAACAGGTCAACCATCACATATCATCCATATACTACCAAGAGTTTGCGAATGAATAGAAGAAAATCACGTTATTTTCTTCTCAATAAAAGTAAAATACCAACAAAATTCATCTTTTTTATTTTTACTATAGTAAATAATTAATGTATTTATTTATTTAGACTTCGACTTTCCTTTATCGAGGAGTTGCGCTTTGCATCCGCTCCCCTACACATAGAGGGAATCGGCCATGATATTTTATACATCACAAATCCTCATGAAGAAAAAAATACTTCAGTTTATGAATTTTCAGCCACTGTCTAAACACAGTGCGTAGATTCTGAATACAATATCTATTCTAAAATAATAACCATTTCCCCCCACCTCATTCTTGTATAATAATATATAAATATACATTTATTTTTATTTATTTATTTATTTAACTTTTTAACAGGTCAATGATACACTATTTGATTTATAAGTTATTTAAGAATAGCACAGGGAAGCCATGAGTATAGTACACGCCAATAATAGACTTTCATTTTACTGGCCTGACAAGCATAAGCCGTATAGAATATAAGTAGCTATTTTCGATTAGGATAAAATGTTTGGTTGGAGTGGCCCAATCGACTTTGAAAAAAGTCTTATAAGTTTTACTCTTAGACAAAAGTAATACACAAATCATAATTAAAATATCATTTAAATTAAAAAAAAAATATTTTTTAATAGAAAAGATAAAAAGAAAGTAAAATTTATGAAAGCAGAAATCATAGAAAATAATCACTAGCTATTCATAGTATTTACGGAATGTCGCAAGGACTCCGCCCTTTATTTAATAGAAAATAAAATGACAGGATCTCACATCTAAGTGTGGTAGAGTTGCTTTATGACATACAATCAATAGTAGCAATAAGAAATATAAGACTTGAAATTTTAAATCCCTCCAAACACTTCACATCAATTTGTAAAATCCAACAAATATAATTTATCATTGATATTGCATATTTTTATTAATTTTAATAATCTAATTTTTTATTTTTTACTAATTTAAGGGGTGGGAATTGCCTGGGTGTGATTCAAATAAAAACACTAATGATATAATTGCTGAATTTACTTTTACTGACGAATGCTTTTAAATGCATAGATTAATTATTAATATAGATGATATAGACTTTAAGAGAGAACTGGTGATTAGAAGTAAAACGGATCCCAAAAATCTTATAAATTTTATATAACGATTTCGCTTGAAAAAAATACTAAAATCATCAGATTTATAGACTCGAAACGTAAAAAAATTAAATCTCTTAATAATTTAAAAGTAAAATACATCCATTTTCCTGACTTTTTATTTTTCAATAGACATGGTTTAATTGGGATAAGAATAAGACGAAATAAAATTGTAGTTAGGAATATACTTAAACAACATTGGAATTTCATTTATTTAAACGCATAAAAATCTAGAAAATCGAAAAGAATTAGTATTTATATCTTTGAAACAAGTAGAATTTGTTACCATTGAGACTAAATCTGAAAGGGCCATATAAGTTAGATGCAAGCATTTAGATATAGATAATAATATTTCCTACACAAGTCCATTCCCTAAAATGTTGACCAATTTCTATTAAATAAAAGATAAGCCCTTCACCAGCGTTATAATTAAGTAAAATATTAGCGCCCAATAAATGCAAGTAAATGAAAATAAAAACCTATTAAAAATTACAAAATTGGCATTATAAAATATAAAAATAGATGATAAATAGCATTCAGTTTAGTATTTAGCCCATTTAAGTTAAGATTACTGATTCTCAAATAGAGCTATTTAAAGACTTTTGCTAAGAGTTTTAATACTTCTCTGAGCCGGATGATAGTGCTAGCAACATAATTAAAGTGAAAGTATAATAAATTGCTAATCAATGCATAATTAATTTAAAATAAAAGCTTATTATATATAAATTTTTAAGGAGGAATTAGCTTGGGAAAAATATAGCTTTTATAAAATAACAAATTTATTTATATTAAACTTATTGAAATCTATCCTTTTGAAGTACATCTTTCATTTAAATCTATAGGAAAAAGATAAGAAAATTTCTTTTAAAATTTCACTAACGCAATCGGAGTTTCTGCTAAAAATGTTGATGGGGCTTCTGTAAATTATATTAAATAAAATTACAAATACAAGATACTATTATTAATTATTTACTAAAAAAGATAAAAATTAATGGAATAGTGATGAAAAATGTTTTAGATTCTTAATAAGGAATCCAAGGAAAGCTGGTCACAAGATATAAGGAAAATATTACGAATTAATTATTTAATATAGTTGGATCTGCTAATTTAATAGGAAATCCAGGTGAGAAATATATAAATGAATTATATTCATAGATTTATAAAGGCTAACCTTAATTTATAATTAATTTTTTGATTATCAGTTGGATTGTTAAATAATATAGGATAAGGTATGAAAGACCTTTTAGAGATGCCAGCTGAAGGATTTATTTCTGGACCTATTGAAGGAGGAATTGGTTTAGCTAAAGGTACCCATTCTCTATTTAAAAATACAATAAAAGGTACTTTTAATTCTGTACACACTATTACCGATGCTGTTGGATCTGGATTTTCTTCTCTCACAATGGTAATTAAAAAAAAAAAAAAAAAAAAAAATTTTAATATTATAATTTTGGAAATTGCATAGGATCAAAAATATATCAATGAGAGAGAAAAATAAAATAATCAAAAAGCAAGCCATGTGGTAGAAGGTGTTGGAATGGGGCTGGTAAGTTTGGTTTCTGGAGTTGGAAAAGGTATTACTGGAATAGTATAACAGCCTATAAAAGGAGCTAAGAAATAAGGTACCTTACATTCAAACAAGGAAAATCTTATAACATGGAAAAATATTTCATAAAAATCTGATTAATTTAAAATTATTTTTAGGAGTAGAAGGGTTTTTCAAAGGAGTTGGAAAAGGACTTATGGGAGCCGTATTTAAACCAGTTACTGGAATAATGGATTTAGCATCGAAAACTGCCGAGGGAATCAAAAATACTACCACTTATTTTGAAGACAAAAAGGAAAATGAAACAAGGTAATATTTTTAAATAAAAGAAAATGCTGCTTTTATTAAGTATATATACTTTTTGGTAAAGATCAAGATATCCAAGAGTATTTTATGGAAAGGATAGAGCATTTAAATAGTATAATTAAAATGATTCAGAACTCGTGCTCTTCTTCTAGGATTTCAGAGAAGTATTAAATTTATATTTATGGGGCTCACATCTATACAAAATTTTATATTTAAATTTAAATATAAAATAGGAAAAATACGCAAATTTGACTTTTATTGATAGCTTCTAGATTAATAAACAAGAAATACTAATATTAAGCAAATAATATATACTATTATTGGATCTCCTGCAGAAGAAACTAATATGGGAATTTGAAACAAATTAATTTTTCATCTGTGAAAATATTAATAATCCTTAAAATAAATTAAACAAATTTGGAATAAGAATTTAATTAAAATCTCAAACTAACAATATTCCAGTATTAAATTTTTATTATTTTTAATTTTTTAATTTAATAAAATAATTCATCTAAATAAATTTAGAATGGATATACATTTTTAACAATCGATGATTCAAGATAAAGAACAAGCATTGTAAAAAGACTTAATTATTTAGCTGATGTTGAATAGTTTGAATGCTGAAAAAATAACATAGAATATACTAATATTATATTAAAATAATACTTTTTGTATATTTTTTAATGTTGTAGAATTTGCCTATCTATATTATAAAGAAATTTACTAACTATACGAATATACATTTTTCATAAGAGTATTATTTAATAAATAAATAAATCCCAAAATTTAATTTGCTCATTTAAATTTGTAAAGCATATTTTATATTAATAAAAATCGATTACTACTGTAATACTATTATTTACTACAAGAATAATCTATATAACTATCCTAATAACTGTTAAGAAAACAACTATTTTTAAATTATAGAAACTAAATTTTAAATAGAAATAAGCTATCTTTGAATAACAACATTTTATAAGCAAAATTAATAGATAGATGCTGGCAAATTCATTTAAAAATTATTCAGATTTTGGAAATTCTGAAGTTGGATAATTGCCTTAATATCCAAATGAAAATCAGGCAATTGAAAGTTTGCAATTTTATTTAAATGACATGAAAACAAAAATTTCTCAATATATAAAATATTTGGAGACTAAAATCAGATTACAACAATCCCCAGAAACACCAAAGTAATCTTAAATGAAACATGATTCGTTTACAGATGAAAATCCATAACTTGTAAAAAAGCACAATAAATATAGAAAATGATCATTTTAATAAAAAAAATTATATATTAAGTTTATTTTAAAAATTGTAAAGGAAATTTTAACTGTTGATGAATTACTAGTCTATGCATCAGAATTAGAATAAATAAGTTAAGAATATTTAGACTTTGTAAGCAAAACAGAATCTAAGATAGCTACATAATTATAATAAAAATTTAAGTACATAACTGAAACTTCTCCACCCACTTATATTTAAATTAGGCGTTTTTCTAAATTTTTAACTCAACACTTATAGGAATTTTATAATGTACTAAAATCAATCATACAAATTTCTGAACCTGAATAAAATTAGTTCGAAAATGATGAAAATGTGCCTGAAAAAGACAAGTAAATTTAAGAATAATAATAGGAGGAAAAGAAGAATAAAAATAATAGGTAGAAGAGGATAAAAAAGATAATTAAAATTAAATAGAAGAAAATAAATAATAATAATAAGAAGAAATCCAATATAACTTCGGCGAATAAAAATTAGATTTAATGTTTTTGAAAACTTCTGTGTTGAATATGACTCATGTTTTAAATAAAGTAAGGATAACTATATTTTATTTTTCAGAACTGATTTGAATTTAATAATTATATTTTTCAGGTGTAATAACACCTTTCAGAAATCATGAAATATGAAGAAGGAGCATCTGAAATGGAAACAATGTAAGTTGAAGATTAATCAAACTTTTAACTTACTCATTCATAGTTTTCTTAAGAATCCAAGGGAAACAACTTTTTGACTAATGCATTGGAAAATGACTAATTATAAATGTAAGATTTTTTCAATTAATAGCTGAAAGAAATTAAAAAAAAAGGAATTGTATTAGGGGAAAAGTAAAAGCAAATCTTAATTATAATAAAAGAAATTATATTAAAATTAAAAGGTTTATTTATTTTTTAGTTCCTTTTGCGTCCACCATAATAAGATAAATTAGAACAAATTTTTATAAGATTCCTCTTCTTAGAATTCTTCTATTTCTCTGCCGGATAAATTGAAATAAAATAAAACCAAACTTGTTTATTTTTGTAAAAACTGTGAAGAATTGTGTTGTGAAATATGCATTTCGTAAGGTCCTCACAATAACAGACTTCATTAAATTGAATCATTATCACTTTTTTATGAAAATTAAATCGAAAATATTGAAAGTCTGATAAAGAACAATTTAAGTAAAAAAAGGGAATAACTTTACAACTAAGTAATTAAAATTTAATAAAATAATTTGTTTTGAATTGTATTTTTTATTGTATTTATAATATATATATATATCAGATTGAAAAATTGTAAGATATGGTAAACAGTGTAGAAAAAGAATCCAATGTTATAGAAAGAGATATTAACATTTAATTTGATGGACTTTTTTAAAGACTTTAAAATTCGGAAGGAGGAAAAGTTTCGATACTATAGAACGAAATTACATAGATGCAGAGATATTTAAATGATATTGAAGATTTAATATCTGTTTTTGACCAACTGGTTGGAGATAATGACTAAATGTCTTTATTGTTTGTTTACAAAAAAATATTAAATTAGATTTCTAAACTAGAGTCCATTAATATATCTGGTAATTTTTCTTGCAAAATAGTAATTATTTTTGAATTAATATAACGCTGGATTTATAGGATAAATAAATTAATTTCCTTATGATTTGCCAAGAGAACTATCGTAAATCAAAATATAGCTTAAAGAAATTGAAAGTAATGACGAAATCATTAAATTCAGGTCAGAAATATTTTATTAAATTTTGGAAGACAAGAAAAAATAAATACAGTAAATACAAGAGGAATAAACTGTAAAATTTAAAAAGGAATTCGATTATTGGATAGAGTAAATTTATGAAGTTTAAATTTATATTGGCTTTTAATCGATTTTATTTAATTAACTCAGTTTAGCAGATAGACTTAATTAAAGTTATAAAGGGTTTAATTTAGTTTGTTTTTATTGCTGTGAACTAATTAACTGCGCTTCAGTAAATGCAATATGTATGCAAAATAAGGAATATAGAATAGATCCTGAATATAGAGGACATACTGATTAAAGACCCCCGAAAGAATTTAATGGATCAAGACGTCATTATTTCGGATAACCCATTTCATTATATAAGACTCCCATATTAGGAATAATACCAAAACTAAAAAATGGGGATTAATGGTAAAGTTACTTTAATTTACAAATTAATTAATTTATTAGTATATTAACCCAAAACATAATTAATAGGCAATCCTAAGTACTATATTATAATAATATTAAATCTTTAGCAGTGACATTTAGAAAGCTAAATAGATATATTATAGAAAAATAAATATCTCTTTTAGATGAGTTTAAATAAATAGAAAATCCTGAACAACCAGGTAAGTAGATTTTTATAATATGTAAAAGAACCTATTCATTTAAATTAATCTTGTTTACTTAGGATATGTAAACTAAGTAAAATTTGAATATATTTTGAACAACAAACTAGGGTTAGATGAAGAAGAAACGCATAAATTGGCCAATTTTATGATAGACTAAAAGAAACCAAACAAGTAATAATAATATAACCAGCTCAATAACCGCAACAACATGCAATAAACTCAAAAATATATGGGCATGGGAATAGGAGGAAATACATCATCCCGTTCATATGGAAGCACAATGAATAATTATGATTATAACTTAAACTACGAAGAAAATATAAATGAATTTGATAAAGAGGCTGAAAGTTTAGAGGAAAAGAAAAAATTAATTTTATAAAATTTTTAGACTTAATTTAAGATTAATCGACTTTAGAGTCTTTAGCATAGTAAGATTTAAATTTAGATAAACTTTAGAGGATGCAAGAAGAATACTTTGTGGTAATTAACAAATTACCTAACAAAAATCAATTAGAAAATGAGGGAGAGCCTGACAGGTAGTAAGTAAATAATGATCACGGTCGATAAACTATAAATTATTAAAATACTATCTTATAAGTCGATAGCAATTTCAAAAGTAAAAAATTCTAAAGTTTATATCATAAATTAGAGAGTCATAATTCAATTTGGTAATTTTGTTAACTTATAAATATTTGATTTACAGAAACTTAGAAATACAATATTCCGAGTGATAAAGAAAAATACAATTCAAATACAGCATTTATTCATTAATAGGGAAATTATCGATAAGACGTGAATTAATTGAATAGAAATTATCAAATTGAAGGACATACGAATGGGTACTTTACAAGAGGAGGCACTTATTCAAGTGGTAGAATACAGTATTGATTTTATTTTTGCTATATATGTATAAACTTAAATAGTTTAATATATTTAATTATCTTTAACTGATTAAATTTATCTTTTTAAGCTAATATAATTTATTTATTCTAATAAAACTTTAAGATAATGATATTAATAATTATTTATATATATTTTGATGTGTTATTTTAATGATAAATCTCTAATATTGTTAAAATATATGTATAAGAATAAAAATAGCGTTTATTCTAAAACATAACCTTTATCTTAAATAAAACAGATAAGCAGATATAAAAATAATATAATTTTACTATAAAAATAATTCTAATATTTATTTTATAATATTTAAATTTATGAATATACTACTTTGAATAAGTCTTAATGAATATATTAAAGTTAGAAATAATACTCAATAAATTGTTGAATTTTTATCGAATACTTATTATATTGAATATTTATTATATGGAAATTGATTACGAATATATCATATTTTTTTTACCTTATACCTATCTAATGTTTTAAAACAAATAAGATGGAAGAATTTAAATTCAAATTTAAATAAATTTATGATTACTACTTATGGAAAATCTTTTAAAAACTAAAAATAATTATTTAATTAGAAATAAACTAATCAACAGTACACAAATAAAATCAACTTTAAATTTCAAAGTTTACACATATTTATTAGGTATAAATAATACTTGAAAATTATTATAATTACATAAAAGTATTTTATATATTTAATTTATAGATAAATACTTTTTACATGTGAAAAAATTAGTTCTTTTATTTACAATATTTTGTTGAATAAATAGCAAATTATTGACTTTTATTGAAATTTTTGTATCATAATATTATATTATTATTTTTTTTTTAAATTCTTACCTCCAGTGTTTTGAAAAAGACAAATTATTCACAAAAAGTATTACAATTATTATTTTTCTATATAAATATTGTGTAGTTGCTTGCTCTAAATTATTTACCCTTTTGTTAGTTTAGATGGATATAATTTTATGTATTAAGTAACTTAGAAAATAATTAAAGAAAAAAGGGTTTTAGTTTTGGTATGAGAATTGTAGAAAAAATAAAATACAGGTGGAAAGGTCAGTGCATTTAATTTTAATTTGTTCTTTAAGCTAACTTACACACTTTTTTTTAATCAGAAGGGAATTTGTAATTTGGGTAGGTTATTCACTATTTTGGTTTCATTATATACATACTTTTACGGTCAATAAAAAGTTTAATAAAAAATAACAAAGGGAAAAACTACTATTTAAAGAAATGATTAAGTAATCAAACTCATATTAATAAAAAAACTAAAATTTTTGTTTACCATTTAAAAAGAAAAACTAAACAAACACAACTTTAATAAATCACTAAACAGTCCCTACCAAGACTTATTGTATCTTTAACAATAAAATAAAAAAAGTATAAATAACTACTAGAAAAATTAATTAATAAGTTATCCAAACATGAACTACGAACTTTATGACTAAAATAATGATTAAGAAATCTACAGATTTTCTCCAATGAACCACCAAAGTTTTTTCCCACAAATCCAAGCTTCGGCTGGAGACTATGTGGAACATGATGAAATGGGAGCTGAATCTCAATTTGAGCTAAAAAGTGCCAAAAAAATTATTTTTGACAATAACAACAATAACAATCCCTCTCTTCAATCACTTGATTTGCATTCCTTTGCCGTTCCCCAATCCCCCTACTTGCAAAACTAGGTTCACTTTAATTAGGTAAATGGGTCATCGAATTCCCACTTCGAAGCTGGAGATTTTGAAGATCTCTTCACTCCCAACCACCTCAAAACCAGCAACATCTTTAATTTTAACCCTTCTCATATTTCTCAATAGAAATAACAATAGAAGGAATTCTTAGAAAAAACTGCTTATTAAATTGCTCTTTAAAATTCCAACTAATCCCAAAACCTTAAAGAAAACTTAAAAGTAAAATCCCAATACACAGATTTAAAGTAACAATTGGCTCCCATTGATTCTGATGAAGAAGAAGATTATGACAATAATTTATTCCAAACCTCAACCAAAAGGAATATTTCTCAACTGATGAAGTGCTACCAAAAATAACAGATGAAAGTAAATGCCAAATCAGTAAATTACGATGACAATATGTCGTCAACCCTAATGAATGACGCATCTACGAAATTACCTGATTTAATTTCGACTCACTCCGTGGTCAATAATAGCTGCAATCAGTTATAATCTCAAACCTAATAGTATTAGCAATACGGAAAAATTAATGAATAGGAAGAAGAAGATGAAGACATTTTCGATTATTAAATTTCTAAAAAGCAAAAATTAAATCCCTCTAATCCCAGTATTGACTAATAATAATATAACCAATATTAAATTCCTCAACTATAAAAACAAATTTCTATCGACTTCCCATTCAATTCATATTAATAGAAAGAAACTTATGATGAGGAATATGGTAGTTTCTTATCTCCTAAAGCATAAACTCCTGTGAATTTCTAATAATTCCAATACGATTTTGAACCATAAGAAATTTAATTTTAACAGCCAATTAACCACTAAGTCAGTAATTAATAATAATAATTAATTCAATAGCAATAATAATTTTAGATGAATTTATCTGTAAAATCAGAACCCGTAAATGTATAATAAATTTAATCTCAGGAATTTTAAAAATAAATTCCCACTATTAAATCAGAAAAAATTAACTACAAAAGTATGCTTACTACTGTAAGTCCCAAACAGTAAGAAAATGGAGAGAGTTAAAAAAAAATTAGAAATTTGTTTTCTAAACTAAAAATTCAGTAAAAGGAATATTGCTTAAATTTTTACCCAATCAAATTTAATACATTAAAAACACCAAGTTTTATTTCATTAATTCTAAAGAATATTTGTAATATTTAGAAACATTCCAAGGATCAAATAATACCTTTGAATTTTAATCAATGCTATAGGCTTATGATCTTTACACCCATTAAATTTTAAACCAAATTTCAATAGACAGAACATATAGAAAGAATTTAAAATAACCCTTGAAAGTTAAGGAAGAAAGAAGTCTATTAGAAAGAAAATTTGAATAAGCATAAAAAATTCTCAAAGTATTTAAACCTCAATGTGAAGTTGAACTTGAACTTCTCTTGTAAAACCCTATTGCCCTGTCAATTTTCAATGAAGAGATCTAAAAAATCAATACTTACAACCTTTACAACAGAAACTCTCTATTCAGATTTTTAAAATATTCATATCCTAATGTTATTTATTAGAGTTCTAAGATTAAGGACAAGGAAAGCTATAATTACTACAGCTTATTACTCTAAAAATCTAAATTAATGGATTCTGAATTACTTACCTTTGTAAAATGATTTCATATTATATTCTAATATGATATCTTCCTGGTATTCATATATATATACATCAATAAACATATAAAAATTCATAATAACATTTTATATATCAATATAAGCATTTATCTCTATTTTATCCTATTTACTTTCATATTACAAAAGTATAAAAATTTATAAATATATATATATTTTATTATAATTTATTATCTACAGTTGACTTTTTAACCATAATTTATTTGTCTTTATCCCATTTTATTAAAAGAAATATTATAACCTTTTTTATATATTATTTAATTTTTTGAATAATATATAACTTGAATATAATATATATATATTATATTTTACCTCTGGTATTTTTTATTAAGAATTGAAGAATTAATATTAATTTTTTAGATTTTTGATAAATTAAATTTATTTATTTATGTACTTATTTAGAAATCATTCTAATAATTATAGTAAGTATTAAAATTTAATTTGTGATTCTATGTTCCGTTCTAAATAATAATTATTCATAATAAAACAATATTTAGTGTTAATAAATAATGTTATTTTTAAAGTTTATAGCATTTTCAACATTATTATTTTATTTTAATATTAGTAATACTAAGATTTTAAATAATTTTACAAAATTAAATTATTAGAATATATTATAAAAGAGTTTTATATTAATAGTTTAAGCTTTTAAATTAAATACCTTTAAAATTTAGAAATTTGTTTAATATTTGTAATATTATGTAAAAATATAAATAAATCAGTCGGTATAGAATTTATTCGTTTTGTCAAATATCTTTTTCTAATTTTCTCTCTAGTGATTTTTTAATGCTAAGTTCGTAATTTAATAGATAAATTAATTAATTTTGACTAATTTTTATCATAAATATCACTTTTTAAGATAAAATATTTATAGTATTATATGCCATAGAATACTATAAATTTATCATAAAGATAAATAAATTGTAATTATATCATAATTTATAAAATATGTAAGATGGTACTTTATTTTATGTTATTTATTTGATATATGATAAATAAGTACATATTAAATGAGAAATAATAATGATAAATATTCGCCTTCCATAATTTTTTGATAATTGACTTTATTTCTAATAAACTAACAAAAATTAATAGTATCTTTAAATTTATATTAAGATTAAAAAAATATTAAATCATTATAAATATCTGTTAGGAAATTTACGTAAATTTATATAAGAAAAATTGTAATGTAGTTACTAAAATCTAATAGATCATTATAAAATTTTAAAATAAAAATATTTATGTGACATTAAATATTATAATTTTTTAATTTATTAAAAATGTATTTCATATTAAGTATTAATTAAATCCATATATATTGAAATATTATTTTAATTAATTTCATTCTTATATTATATCATAATATAACATATAGAATTCCTGAGATAATTGATACTGTTGTAAGAACAGAAGCGTATTAAGATACCATCTGTTCCTTTTCTTCTTTTATTTTTTCATCTTCTGATTAAGTGCTTGATTCCATCATTGAATTATTTTGAGGCTTTTTATCTGCGGACCCATTTATTTAATTTTATTCTAATTCAATTTCAGATGAATGTGAAATCATATAAAAAATCCCATTTACTATGCAAATAATAAGAGGTCCATAGATAATTCCCCTTATTCCAAAGGTATATATACCAAAACCAACAGCAATTCCAATTAAAAAGGGATGCCCATCCATTCTTCCGTGATATATGTCAACGAAGACCCTACCAGAAAAGTAGAAATATACAAAAAATAAAATAATGCAAAAGACATAGTGATGGTGGTAGTATAAGTATATTATATGAGGAATTGTAACTAAATAAACAGGAACAACAGGAATTACAGCCATAATAGCTGCAATAATTCCTGTAAGATAGGTAAATTAGCAACTAAATATATCAAGAATAAGCCAGGTAAAGATCATATGAATAAGACCTAAAAATGCCAGTAAATATTGATATATAGTTTATTAAATTGATTATTATTATTTTATCTTTTGCTACCTATTTCTAAAGTACATTAAAACACTCCCTTTATATTTTTCATTAAATAAAAATGCAGTTTTTCTGTATCTCCAGGAATAGAATTTAAAGCATTTTTTATATATCCTCCTTCTTAAATGACTTTAGATTATAGCAAATAGTTCAGAGATATCAAGTATATTACAAACAACAAAAGATAGTCAAGCATAACCATCAATATAGTGAACAATTAAGCTATAGTGGCAAGAATTAATGATTAAATACTCTTTAAGAACGTCAAAGAGCTTTCTTTTATATTGTGGAAAAAGTTCATACCGTGCTAATAGATATTTAAAATAGGCATTCAATATAATTCTTAATATTTAAATAAAAGTTATATTTTACTCCTTATATATCAACTTTAAAATATTAGGAATACGAAGTAATATAACAAAATGAATGTATAGCTTTTTATCCTATTGAAGAAATGAAGTCTGGTAGCCAATCATATTATACATGTTCTTTATATCCATCGAAACAATTTTTAATATATTTTTCTACTTTATTTATACTTACTTATCCATTTCCTGTTGTAACTGTAGAATTATTTCCTCCCAAAATATCATATGTAATAGCTGGATTGTAAAATATATCAATAAAATTGCATTTATATATTATATACAATTACTTTAAACCATTTTGATGGGCATTTTGAAATCACTATTATCTATATATGTGTCTAATTTTTATATATGTTCTTTAATAAATTCTTTAATAAAATCTTCATTTAAATAATTATTAATTCCATATTGATCCAACTGCTAATTAAGAGTCTATTTTTAAATAATATATTATTAAAAAGCCATATTGAATTATAATTTACTTATATTCCATCGCTCGCTTTTTCCTTAACCTAATACATTTCATATGCAAAAAGTCCTGCAAAAACTATAATAAAAATAACCATACATAATAAAAAGGCGATTATAGTGAGATTAGTTGCAATTGGCTCAATAAATTCTATATTTGTAAATAAATTTTTGAATTTTTTTAAAATCCTACTTTCTCTAGTAAGTTATTTATAAAGTCGAACATAGCTCTTAAAAAAAAATCACATAGAATAATAATTATTGCACACATTAAAATTCCTATTCATTAAATTAATTTATGAATATTATTATATTATATAAAAACAAGATATTCAAATAATAAATTGTACCACTTAATCCAGTTCTTGTTATTATAGCGTAAAATATTGTTAGGCCAAAAATATAGTAAGTGGTAGATGTGAAATTTTGTATTTTTATATGATTTCTAGAGATTTCTACCAATCTTTTAAGTCCATGCTAGGGATTTTTGATGCTCTTAAGAACATAATTTAAGAATCTGTTTAGTAAACAGTATTATAATTTTTTTTCTTTGCCTTAAAAGAAGTAGATTGTTTTTTCTACCAACTCATCCTTATATTATTTTAATGTAATCTAAGTTATAAAGGCAAAAAAAAACACAGTTAAATAATCACTCATTAAGTTATATGTCTGGTACAAAATTAATAGTGTCATAATAAGTAGAATTTAACTTTTAAAAAATGCTACAACTATTGTATTTTCATCTATTCTATTAAATAAATAAATATTAAAATATCCATATTATTTTATAATTAATTAATGTATACATTTAATCCTTATGTTTTTCTTAGTTTTGAGAGATTTAGTTAGTAAATCCCATAAAAGACTTAAGTTTTCCTGTTATAATATTCTCTATAGCGCTTTATTATAAATTTTCAGAATCAGAGCTAAGTTTTTTCTTAACACTGAGGGGAATTATATTCTCCATTTTATTATTTTTATTTATTATGGTGTATCTAAATATTAAATATTGATAATATTTCAAGAATTTTGATTTAATTTATATATTAATCTATGTTAATTTGAAAGAATTAAATTAGGAATAATAATATTATTTTTCTATTTATTTTAATTTAATACCCAATTTATCAATAAATACAAATGTAGATAAAATTTTATTTCTATCATAAAAAATATTGCAAATATTCGAATTAAAGAATGAATTAAATTTAAATTAAAAGTACTTAAAATTTATTTATACTTGTTATTAAATTTGAAATAACTAATAAAATGAAACAATTTATTCAATATTATTAAAAATCTTTTATTATGTCTTTTTTAGATAGCTACCAGGCTGTAAGGATAGTTTCATTTTCATAGCAGTCTTGAAGACATAAAATAACAGGATATTTATTTAAATGGGAATCAACAACAATTTGAGAATAGATGTCTAGAATAGCTGTTCCATATCCTTATTAAGATACCTAAATTTTGAAGCTTAATGATTTATTAGTTCTAATTATCTTTGCTACAAAGAGTCCATATCCACTGCAAATATTATTAATTGAAGAATTTCCAAAAATCAAATATTCATCACCATTATAACTTAATTAACTAATTTTTCCGATTTAACATTTTATTTCATCACAACCCTATACTTATTACGTAATTATTTAATTATTTTCCAAATAACTTATAGTAGATTTTTATGGATTTTGTGATACGATATAACAATTTGCAGGATTTAGTTAGTCAACTAAAATTTGAGTTATTTTAGAAAATTTAAATGTTTAAAGTGGAACTTTTATTGGACAAGTGTCTAACAAATTCCAAATTTGCAATTGGCCTATTTTTTCAGAAAAAGAGGCCACATACATATATATTCTGTTAACAATAGCAATATAGGTAACATGCTTTTATGGAGAATACTTTTGTGTCATTATTTTGTCAAATTAAAAAGCATTGTCTTGATATCTGTATAGCTTTAATCCTTCTACGTCTCCCACTACTACATATCGCTATTCTTCAATTTCAATTATTTCTAAAGCAGTAGCTTTATTATTGTTATCTTAGATTTTGATTGGATACGATTCTTTTCCTTATATATCTAGATTATTATCAAAAATTAAATATAATAAAAACAGAATAAGTCATAATTAAATTGCCAAGTTTAAATATATTATTATTTTACTTCTTACAAAAGAAACGTTATTTAAATTTTATTTAACAATCAAAAATTATTTGTCTTAATAGGTAGAAATATTGGAATGATTTAGGTTCAAGTATTATTCATTTTCTAAATTTTAAGTATTCTCAATTGTGTTTTAGTTAAAATTAAAATTAAATCTCAAATAATCTATTCCATTGTTCCCACTTAAAGCCATATTTATTTATGAATCGTTATCTTTAATGTTAGGAATTGTTTAATAGTAGGGAAGAAAATGAGAAGCTTTAAATCTACTATCATTATCAAATTTTAAATATTCTAGCTAAACACTTTATTTATCCTTATGGTAATTTTAATATTGGTTATTTTAATGCAGGTTGTTAAAATCTCTATTATTGATTCTTTTATAGTTTTAATTTTACTTAAACATTTATTTAGAATATGATTTCCCTTATTAAGGGTAGCTTTATTATTAATTCATTAAAATTTCTTCTTGTTTTATAATTATTTTATATTTTAGAGAGTTATGAAATAATAATTTATTTAAATAAAAGAAAAATATAATACAAGTACTTCAATTATTTAATATTAATCTATTTATTATTTTATAATAAAAATTAAATTAAATTGTAGTGAAATTATTAAAATAAGTATTAAATAGACGGCATATTATTAATTAACAAGGAGACTTAAACAAATTATTTATAGTTATTATATATTGAATATAAGTAAAAGAAACATACTTATAAAAATGTCAGAGATTTGAACAAATCATATTTTATCAATACGATTTTAATTAATAATTTATGTGAATTATATTAATTAAGAGCTAAAGGTTTTAATTTATTAATTGGAATTATTAATATAATAGATAAGAATAAAAATAAAAATTTAAAAAAATATTTAATAAGATATTTCAACATTATATTTAATTAAATTTATTCTTAAAATAGTTCATATATCCATTGCCTTATAAATAAAATCTAAAATATTTAGATAAATATAATTTATTATTTTTGTCTTGAATTGATTTGTTAATATTTAATGAAAAAGGATAGTAAAATTATGATTTTACTCCCTATATATTGAAGGATTTGAAAATTAAAAATAAGCAAACAACATTCCACTTTGATTTTTCTTATAATAGAATTACTCGTACACCAGCCGTTGCAAAATCCATAGTAAGTTAATAAATTTATAAGCCTTTAAATTAAATTATTAAAAATAGGAAATGATATTTTATAACTTCTTTGATAAACATGAAGAACCTAGTGAATGACCAACTCAATATCAATTAATGAAAAGTTGAATTTTTATCGAGGCTCTACCATTATAACTAAAAGAGTAGTAAATGAGGAAACCTTTATAGTATGTTTAAATCACCTTGAAGACAGACACAACTAGTTAATTTAATTACCAAAGAAAATAAAGTTTATCGCGATACTATTATTAGCTCATTAAAGTACATTTTAAGAAGGGGCCTGTAAGAAGATTTGAAATTAATGGATCTATAAATAAAAATTAAAATGGGAAGATTCAAGGATTTATGATGAAGATGTTTACTATTAAGTACATTTTCTTAGGAATCAAAAATTTATTAAAATTACTAAATAAAAAAATTTAAGTCATTTCATATAAGTTTTTGATATCCCCTATCTAATAACTATGGCCACAAATGAAGACTATTTGTATTAGAAGGAAACAATATTGAATAAGGGGATTGTCTGGCATTTATGTAAGGAATACTTGCAATTATAAGAATTAAATAATTTTAATGTTATGCTTTGCAGGAGTGCACCAAGAATGTGTTAACCCCCAAAAGTCGAGGAATATATGAAATCTTGATAATTTAATTTAAGAAAAATATTTATATTTTAAGAAAAATTATCCTTGATTGAATAATTTTATGGCCAGGCAAAAGTTAAAGTACATATATACATTTCTAAGTCTTGTAAATGCTATCCTTGGTCAATGGATTTTATTGGAAAGGGGTAAATTTTAGTATATATATATAAATTTCGATAAGTAGTAAACAGATACCCTGTTCAATAGCCATAGAATATTGATACTCAATAATGTGTCAACTAATAATATAATACTTATATTTTTTTAAATCATTATCGTTATCAATTCCAAAAATTTCTTATATTTTGTTGAAGATAATGTATATTTATCATTTTCTAATAATTTCATCCTTTAAATTTTTCTAAAGTATTAGTCTAATATTATATTTACACTTCTGTAAACTAAATTTGTGAAATTAATATTAGATTAGTTCTTCCTCTGTATTTAGAATTATGGTTATTTGTATTGCAAAGAATATATTTATATAAGTCCAGTTGTTTACGAGTGGGACACTAAAACATTAGAAATTTTATAATTCATGATAGTAGAAGGTATAATAAATTCCAGTATAAAAAAATCATCAATTAATAAGGTTAGGGTTTTATATTCAAGAATTATATAATTTTAAAATTTCACCCTTTATTTTATTAATTTTATAAAATATGAAAAATAATATTAATAAAATCTAAAATAGTTTATATATTTTATATTTATTTGTGTATAATATAAATATATAAGTATTTGAAAGCTTGTATAAAAAAAATTATTATTTATTTAAAAAACTAGAGTACATTATTAGATTAGAAGACCCAGTGAAATTTTTATTTTTCTTTGATTAGAATTTATTTTAATTAGGCCACAATTAAATTATATTCCTCTAAAATTTTATCAGAAACGTAAGTTGGAATATAAATATTTATTGAAAATTGCATCAGATAATATATTTTAAGCTATCTTTTATATTTTATTAGGGTTTAATTTCGTATTAATAATAAATTTAGTATTATAAAAAACTTGGTTTCAATAAATTTAAATTTAAAATGATTGATTAATAATTAATAAGCTTTCTATATAAAAATTCATTTAGTATCTTATTTCTACATCTAATTTAAAAAGAAAAACCTATTTAATTATTAATTGATAATATTAAATAAAATTATTGATTTTGTGATATATAAATATACCATTTATTCAATTAAAGTACCATATGATTAGAATTATTTTATAATATTATTATAATTTTTTAAAATTATTAAACAGAAAATATATATTTATATAGTATTTATATGGAATAGTTTTACTAAATTTGTCTTTGTCTCCCTATCTATAAAAACAATTATACTTTTTACTTTTAATATTGAAGAATTTATTATACTTATCACTCTATATTAGTAATTTAATTTGAAATACATATGTTAATATATTATTTTCGATATTAATTCTGCGGTTTGAATATTTAGATATTAAATTATATAAAAATATTACATAGAGTGTAAATTTAATTATTTTTTATTTACTGGAATAATATTTTTATGATTGCAATTTGATGTAACAAAGAATATTACTAACGATGACCTTATATATTTATTCGTATAAATTATAATCGTAAGAATTTGTTATTAATTTATAAATATTATTTCTCATTGCAATGTTCATTTAAGCATTGTTTAATCATTTAATTTATATATTAAATTAGTTAAACAATGAGAGGAAGAATATATTTTAAAGATTTTACTAATTAATTATTATTTTGAAGTTAATAACTACTTTATTTAATCAATCTTCAAATATTACTAACCATATGTACCAGTACTAATCATATTTATTATTATATATTTTTATATCATTAATAAAATATATAAAAAGTTGAACTAAATTATTTAATATATTTCACCAATTTTATTTAATATGATTGAATATTAATTTCCTTTTGAATATATTTACACATCAAAAATTTTAAATTTAAAATTTCAATGGAATATATACAATAATTTAATATTGTAATAAAATACTTAAAAAGAGTGGTTTAACGTAATCGCTTTTATTGCCTAAATATGATATTTTAACAATTTTACGTGCTTTATAAAAAAGTTAAATTATTATTAACTTAGTGTAAATATCAATTTGAGTATCCTAATATTACTTGTGGTATATTGGATATTATATTGTTGGAACAAACGTAATATTTAAATAAACATATACCAATACATGTAGAAAAATGCATATTTATTAGAATTGAGTGTTAGCGGTAGATTATATTACTTAAAAAATATAATTATATATTTTTACAATAATTTTTTATCTAGATAATATTTTAAAGAGCCTTACGATATATTAACTTTATATTTTATTATAATAATCTATTTGTATTTTAAAATTAGTTTAGTTTCTGAACAAATTTTCTTAGAATTTTCCTGCTATCAAGAATAAAATAATAATATTTATAGGATTTTTGTTTAAGCATTATTATATATAAATAATAATATAATTTTGTGATTTAAAAATAAAAAAAAATAATAATAAAAAAAAATTGAAAAATTGATTAATTAATTATGTTTGAGCCTATAATTAAAAAAGAAGAGGAAGAGATTTACAATTTAACTAATAATTACAATTCATAGTAATAATACACTAATTTATTAAAACAAGATAATTATATTACAAAAATAGAGAATTGTGAGTATATTAAAGATTATCAAATCTCAAAGTTTATTAAATTAAATAATTCAAAGGGAAAATAATCAAATATAGATATTAAAACAGAGATCTAAAATCAATTAAAAAGTGATATTACAACATATTTGAGCAAATAAAATTCTGATTAAATGAGCTTTTATGACCAAGAATATCTATGGAATAATGAACTAAATTATGAATAAAGAACCTAGGATAATGAATAAACGATTTCTAAATTTGAAAAACTGGAATTTATCAATTCTCTTAATTGCAGAGATCCATATGAAGATGACATTTTTTTTAAAAGGATGGTTGTTAAAAAATGGAAGATTAATATTTGGGCAGCTATGATCATCTTGGTAGTATTGACCCTGCTTAAAACTATGGAGCTAATGGACAAGCCTTTTCTTTAAATGCTTCTTCCTATAATAATAGTAATCAGCATTTTGATTCCAATAATGATAATTTGTAATAATTAAGTAATGAAGAAGAAAATAACAATACATATTAAAGCATAAATTAATTATAATTCTATTAAAATAATCAAATTGGAAATTATTAAAATGATTTGAATTCTTTTGGATAGTAATAATAATAAAACAAAGAGTAATAATAAAATTTTTAACTTGAATAATAGATAGAAAAATAACCCTAATAATAATAAAATAATTAATAATAGTAGGCTTATCTCATTTACGGTTGTGTTGGTTATATAAATGATTTTAAAATGAGAATGAAATGATGATCAAGGCTTAATAATAATTATCATAATAAAACTATAATGATTATTAAAATAATAAAACTATTTATAATCCTTGTAAATATAATTCTTACTAAAATAATTAATAAGAAAATAATAATGATTTTAATTTATCTAATAACAAATAAAACCAATAATAACCTCTGTATTTCTAAGATCCGTCTAGTAGAAATAAAAGAGTTTATGATAAAGTTATTTAAAAATAAAAAGAAAAATATTCTTAATAAGAATAATATTTTGAGGTATCATACAATAATTCTGAAATGTTATCTACTAACTTTACAAGTTATAATTCTAAATATATACCTAACCATCTTACTGATAAATTATAGAATCAAAATGAAGCATTATCTTGTTATTCAAAATCAATTGAAGAGGAAAATGAATTTGGAATTAGAAATTCCAACCAATATATTGAATTACAAAATAAAAATATTAAATACTAGAAAAGATAAATTGAATTGTGTAATATCTAAATTCAACTCCCAAAAACCAATGAAGAAGAAATGAAAAAGTTCAGTGAAGAACTTGATAAAGATAGATCATCTCCTCGACCTTCACTTTAATATACCTAGTAAAAAAATTAAGACAAATAGTTCTTTTTCTAGTCTAAGAATGTTATTAAAGGTGTATTAAGTAAATTTGGACCTGTATATGGTAGTTATTTAAATAAAATGCAAAACCCCGAAAATTAATCGAAATGTGATGAACGCAATAAAGGTTTTTAAAATTAAAAGTTAGTCGAAAAAATTACTAAATCGATAAATACTTTTGATCTTGAAACCTTATTTAGAACATATACATAATTTGAAAAGGAAGAAATTCAACAAATATGTGAGGAAAGAATTGTGACTAAAGGCATTAAAAAACTACATATCAAAGAAGAACGATCTGAATTAAAAAGAAAATTTGAATAAGCCATTAATTTTATTGAGATATTAGGGTATAATATTAAAAACTATTCATTGGATAAAAATTCCTTGCTATAATAATTGGATGGATAGACTATTTATGAATTAAATAAAAATATTGAAGTAATTAATTAAGCTTCATAAATTAATAGATTGGCTTTATAAAAATACTTGAATTTAATTTATACAAGAGAAAGCTATAGTAATTATAAAATTAAAGATAAAGAAAGCTATTCCTATTTCTCACTCTTGTTACTATAAGATAAACTGATGGATTCATAAAAACTCTAATTCGTGAAATGAATAAATAATCCATAAAAATATATATACTAAGAAATTATTTATTTTTATAATATCTTCACTTTTATATACATAAATATTATAATATTTTATTTATTATTTTCATATCTAATAATTTATATAAATTAATACCCTATATTATAAATATTATGTCAAGGTAATAATAATTATTTATAATGTATTTTATCCATTAAAATTATTCATATACAAAATTTTTATTTAAGACATTATCGATTATTAGTATAAAGTATATAGAAAATAAAAAATAACAAATTATATTCTAAACTTTAAACTAATATAATATTATAATTATTTAATTTTTTAATGAATTACGTACGTATAAAGAAATCAAAATCATTATAATGATTGATTTTAATTAATTTAATATCAAAAAATTATTAATAGTTTATTTTGAGAAACTTTTTTTACGAAATTTTATTTTTAAATTTATATCAGATTATATAAGACTAAGTATATTATGAGTAACTTACTTAAATAATTAAAAGCTTTGTATTAAAGCAATATAATACTCATAAAACTTCTTAGAAAGGTGTGTATTTATTAATTTTAAATAAAGAAAAAAGTTATTAAAAAAAATGTAAATATCTTTATAATAATTACTACTATAATTTGATATATATAAAAATGTTGTATATATGATTACTAATTTAAATATAGGTATTTTTAAAGTAATTATATATTTTATAAATTAAATGAATACTTTTTTATAAACTTATTATCTATATCTTATGATCTTTACTTTTTTTATAATAAATATGGATATCATACTTTTATAATTTTCTTCTTATTCCTATATTAATATATTGAAACAATTTTTAAAAGGTGGAGTAAAGCTTCGGCTGATATTATCCGATGACCAATGTCTGGTAATCAATCAATATTACCAGTATTAATCTATTAAAGATAGGTCAATTTTAAATTCCGACAGCGCCAAAGGGTTTTTAAAGATGAAATTTAATGTTTTGCTACTGGATTTTGTATAATAATTCCCTAATCTAAGTTTGCATCCTTTTAAAGTATGCAGACAGTAGGGTGATGTCAGGTAAATTCTGACAATACCAGACAAAATTAACAATATAGGATACTTTCTCTAATTGTGTAAAGCCAGCGTGAAACATATTTATAATCTAAATATGCTCCATAAATAAAGATTCTATCCATTTTTGATCAGCTTTCAACACATAAATAGTCTTTATATGAAAAAATTATTTTTTCAGGTTTCATTATTAAAGCTGAATTACAGTTACAAAGATGTTATCTATATACTTTATAATTTTAGTTTTTCTAAGTTTTTGACTGTGTTAAAATCCATCTTACAATATATAACAACATATTTGACAAATTCTCACATTTTAAAATTGTACTATAACCTCTCTAAACACACGTATAACCCTAACAGGCATAATATAGAACTCTTTTAGGTCAGTTTTAATACTCCTTAATCCAATAAATAGTTCAAAAAAATTTTTAACATTATTTAAATATTTTTCTGTATTCATCTCATATTTTTGGGTCATTTTCTAATTCTGACAATATGGAAATATTTTTGTAGGTAAATTTTCATTTTTAATCGCTGAATTTTTTATGATAATGAGATTTTTTATTCTTTTACCAATGAAATAAATATAATATTGAAAAAGTGTAAGGCATAAAAAATGAATGTCATTTATTTCTTGATAATATAAAGTGCTGGAATTTAAATTTTAAAATAAAAGTTTCAAAAATAATTAATATATTAAATAAAATAATTTATTTAATAATTTTTAAAATTTAGGTTAATATGTATGCTTATGAGATATTTTTCTTATATTTATATGCCTACTTGTGATAACAAACGTTCTTTTAGTTATAAATATAGAAAAAAGTAATGGAAAATATAATATTTGAATCTATAATAAAAAATTTTTGAATAAATTTAAAAGAATTCTATATTTAAATACTACAATATTTTATTAAAATAATATTTTTTTTATAAATACAAATATTTATATATTTTTTATTAATTAGCCACATAAAATAGGATTAGGAATTATTAATTTATTGATAAATTTTTATTAATTATTTAACATTAGTGATAAATAAAAATATGCATTAAAGCAAAACAACAACAAACTTTACATTCTCCCATCTTCATATATCATAAAAAAAATAACTAAAATTATTGGTCAAAATTGAAAATTAAGCTTTTTACAAAATAAAAAATAAAAATGAATCATAAAGAAAAGATTAATTATAATTTGTTGATATTAGGTACTAGTGATTCTGGTAAACATACCATAAAATCATCTCTTAAAGAAGCAAAAAGCAATAAATTAGTAATAAATAAAGATCAATATTAATTTAATTTTGATATTATAGTTGGAAAATTGGAGTAAATTTTTTTTCAATATATAAATTAAACTATAATTTATTGATAATTTATGAATATTATTATGTATAAAAAGCCAAGTAAGCTAGGCAGATGCTATATTTATAGTTTATTCAATTACAGAGGAGGATGAATTAGAATAAATAGTAGGAATGTACCAAAATAAAATAAAATCAAAAATGAAAAAACAATGTATTGTAATATTAATTGGTAATAAAGTCGACTTAGAAGATGATTATAGAGAAATAACGAAATAAGAAGTAAATAAATTTTAATCCTTATTTTAATAATTTACTTATTAAAATTACTACATTTTTTTTTATAGTTAGAAGAAATATGTAGCCAATTAAAAATTTAAGGGATAGAAATTTCGGCATCTTCAGGAACTAATATTTCCTCCCTTTAGAATATATTAGGGTAACACATTTTAAATGTTTAGAGATAAAATGACCAAGGAAATAATATAGAAAATAATATACAAAAATAAGAAGGTGCTTTGGGGAAGATAAAAATAAATGATGAATATAATAAAGAGCCTTCACTTGTAGATATTATAACTTAGCAAAGAAAAACGAATTAAAATTAAGAAAATAATGCAGTTTAATAATTAAAAAATACTAATGTCACTGTAACTCCAGATGGAGAAATATTTTAAAGTAAATGTTGTGAATAATAAGACAAAATTGAATAATCTAATAGAAAAATTACTAATAATTCAGAAATAGCGAAAAACCTTGTAGGAATGCAAATTAATTAATAGGATTCACCATTGGATAATAATTCAGAAATAATAAAAGAAAAATAGTCTAAAAAATTCTGGCATCAAACAAATTCTGTAGTTGACAGTTCAGAAAATAATATAAAAAACCCCTAATAATAAAAATTAAATAATGAATTGCATAGTAATAATGAACAACCAAAATTAATTTAAAATAATAACTGTAGTTTATAAACAATATAAGAAAATACTATTAGACCCGAGAGTATTTAATAAACTATTTAAATCCCCTAAACTAAAAGTATAATAATTTAAAAAAACAATTTATAAGATGATGCTGTAAATTAGACAAGTTAACCTATTCATAATTAAAATGACTCTTCATGTACTAAATCCATATATAAAATATATTAGTACCTCCAATTAAACTATTTTTCAATGTTTATAGAAAATTAATAAAAAAATAAGCTAGAAACTAGCTAAACACAAAATTAAGATATGGGAATGATGAAAATGATCTAAGAAAGAGAAAAATTAAATGAAAAAAGAAAAAAGTAGCTGTTAAATTTAAAATTAGATAAAGCCAAGGAACTAGGGGAACGTTTAGCTCAGTAATTATCGTCTCGTAGTGATAACACAACTCAAAGACAATTTATAACGGATGAAGACGAATTTGACTCAACCATTGCCCAACCATAAAATAAGTAATTATAATATTTATGACTTATCAATTTATAATGATAATGAAATATAATATAATTTAATCAGTCATTTATAATCCAATGTCCTTGAGACTGAATATATGCAACCAAGGTTGGAAAAACTTAATTTTTACAAAAGTCAAATACTTAATCCTAAAGTGAATAGTAGGTAATCTAAAAATTATATTGATGAATATGAAGAACTTAATGAAAGTGAATTGAGAAAGGTATTGAAAGAATCTGCTAAATAGATGGAATTATTAAATATGAAAAATAGTAAGATTTAGAAAAAATTAGATTAAAATGAGAAATTAAGTAATAGGTAGAAAAATTTCACAAAATAGTTTTAATTATACTTTATTCTAAAATTTATAAATCATAAATTTAAGGATGAGCACAAGAAAATTTGATACTGAAAACGGAGAATAAGAAGGATAATAAACCATCGATGCATAGAGATAACCTTTCTAAAGATTATTTAAATAAAGTAATATATATTAAATATTATATATAAATTGATAGAATAAAACTTTATTACTTAAAATAGCAAGTACCATAATTTAATCTCCGATTAATGAAAAAAGTTAATCAGAATAATATGAAGAAGAAGAAGAAACATAAAAATAATAGTAAATCACTCCAAATGAAGGAGACATAAAAGAAAAGACTAGTTAAGCTTCTAATAAAAAAATAAGTCTTCCTAAAAGAAGTAAATTAAGCTAATAAAAGAGGCTTAGTAACCAAGACTTATAGTAAGATTTGGGAGAAGAAACTAAATATTCCTAATTACCAAAGCAAAATAGTAGGACAAATATTATTAATAATATATTAGCAGAGCAAAATCATTAGAAAAGCAATTAAAGTATATCTGATTAAGAAAATTAAAAAAATCATCAATAAAACTATAGTCCTTACTATTCTAAAATATTTGAAAATATCCCCCTCCTTTAGATTAATAAATAAATAAATCAATTCCTAGTATAATGATTTCACAAGATAATTAATAAGAAAATTATCATTAATAACAATAATCTAGCAATATTCATTTTTAAAAGCAATCTTAATAATATTTGAGTCCTGTAAAAAGCAACACCTCTAGCAAAATATTTTCAAAAGAAATTTTGAGTCCAATTGTGATTAAGGCTATTTAGTAACTAGAAAATTATAATTATGAAGTGAATTTAAATCAATCTCCAAAAGGAATTTAACAAGTTGAAATAGGTTTATAAACCGAAGAATGCAATTTTGAAAATAAATCAATATCATCCAAAAAATCAATTTAAGATCTGGATAATTAATAATCCATTAATAAAAAAAATGATTAATTATATTAAATAATTAATACTACTCCATTATAAAGTCATTAGTATACCCTACCTTATAATTAATTATAAACTGAATATGGAAGCCCGTTTTCTTAAATAAATACGACTTCTCCATTCGAAAATGTATAAACAACTGCAAACAAAAATAAAAATAGAAATAAGTAGAATCACTCTGATTTTTTCGTAAATAAAATATCATTAATTATAAAATTAATATTTTATTAATGATTAATTTAAATTAGTAATCTCCTGAAAAATAAAAGAAATTTTTACAAGATAATTTAAATAATAGTCTATAAAAGTAGACATTAACTCATCATAAAGAAAGCCCCTATGACAAATCTCTATATAATAGCTAGGCTTCAAAGATTCTATTAAACAGCCAGTCAAAATAACCTCATAGTAGCAAAAATATTTTTAAAGCTAAAACAAAAAATTTTTGAATCAGTTTTAAAATCTAAAGATTAAAAAGTAAGCGAAAAGAAATTGGGTTAATCATAATAACAATCAATTAATTTTAGAAAAATTAACGATAATATTTATATAAAGTAAATATAGATATATTCAAAATTAACGCAACCAACCAAACATATATATATTATTAAATTATTATTATTTTACTATTAGTTCAGATCTTCCTTATATAGATTAGATATCTAACTCCAAAAATTTGCCTGTATTTGAATTTAATTTCCCAGGTACAACAACTACCCATCATTCCTTAAATGCTAGCAGTTTATATTCATCAACCAAAAATATCACACCTACAAAGGTATCTTCACTGATTAAGCTCGACTTTGAAATAATGGGTTAAAAACTAAGTGTGGGAGTATTTCCATACGATTCATGCTAATAAATAATCAGAAAACTCGAAAATACAATCTAAATAAATTTAACATAAAATTTAAAAAATAAGTTAGAAATTATAATAACAAAAAAATTAAATAATTTTAACAAGAAATTGCAAGATTAAACCTTATTTCTTTAATCTATAGGTAAATATAGTTAATTATTTATATTTATACATTTTAATTTTATATTTGATATAGATTGCCTTTCTTTCGACTATTTATAAGAATTATTCGATTATCTATCAAGCTCTAAAAGCCAAATATAAATAGAAAAAACATGCGAAAATTATATCATTGGAAAAATTTCTTTAGAAGCCAACAACAAACCATGCATAATATATGTGCAAGAAAATGATGATGCATTTCAACTAGCAGCTTAATTTACAAATGAAAACCAAATTTCTCCTTTTAAAAACATTCCATAATTAATAAACCTAATCTTTGAAATATAATTAAATCATTAATAAAGATTACAGGACTAGCTACTAGCGTAGGCTTTTAAGTTGAATCGTAATAATTAAGCTTAGGATTCTCATAACCAACATGGGGAAATTAAAAATGATAATGATAGTAATAATGAATACCCTTAAATTAAAAAATCATGTTCAGAATCCTAAGTCTTCTACCACAGGTAAGAACTAAAAAACTATAATCCTGATTATATAAACAGCAAACTGAGAAAATAGAAAAAAATTATGTTCACAACTACATATTAAATTAGTGAAGCACTATAGCTGTAAATAGTTGTGAGAGAGGGAGATGAAATTCAAGAGTAATATTTCACTTACGTTTTTGGAGTATTTTTATTTATTTTTGTAATGTTATTAGATTGGCCAGCTCTCTAGCCGTTTGTTATTCCTTAAATGGTGACTAATATTAAGATATTCTATAGATGCTTAATAAACAACTTATGGTATATTTTATTATTTTATTGTTTTAATCACAATAATTAAATCTTTTAATATTAGAATTATAAAGAAGTCAAATGGAAATGAAAAATGAATAAATTTCTATAAAGTATATTACTGTAAATAATATATATTAAATAAATTTTCCTAATAAAAATAATTTAATAAGTCTTAGTAGTGTATTTTTAAAATAGATTTACTTAATTAATAGCGTGAAAATAATAGTTAAGTATCATTATACTTAAAATAACTGAGGAATAATGAAAATAATATATCTTTTTGTTTTTTTCAATGGATTTTTCAAAATTTAAATTATTAATTATTAGTTTTCTTAAATAATATATCTAGTAGGATAAAGAATTTATTAATGATATTAATTTCATCAAAAAAATTAATATTCTCAAAGACTTTAAGAAATTCTAAATTCTATGTTTCTGGCAATCTAAGGTTCCCATTTATCTCCATTATTTAATAATTTATATTTGTCATAGAATAATTCTTCATGATAATGAGTACTTGTTTCGAAGTTAGGTCCTTCAACAATAGCATCAACGGGACAAGCTTCTTGACAGAATCCACAATAAATACACTTGGTCATATCAATATCATATCTTACAGTTCTTCTAGCATTATCTTATCTAGGTTCAGTTTCAATGGTGATAGCTCTGGCTATTTTCAGATTAGTAGTATTATGATAAACAGATTTTATTTAATATTATATGCGAATTTGTTATTGTTACCAGGACAAGCAGATTGACATAATTTACAAGCAATGCATCTTTCTTCTCCAGTGGGGTATCTTCTCAAGGCATGTTCTCCTATTTTTTAACAAAATATAAACGATTGATTGGTTAGTATAAAAAACACAAATTATTCAATTATTATTTGAGTCTTATTATCTAGATAAATGATATGATATATACCTCTGAATAAGGGAGAAAGAGGTCCTTTTTCGAAAGGATAGTTAATAGTCCACTATATAAAAAAATCGATATTATTATTTAAGCTCAATATTCAATATTATCTTTTTTTAATTACTTCAGGTTCGAAGGAATAAACAATACCACAGAACCAGAAATGATAGAAGTATTCGGGACATATCAAGTTTTAATATGAACTTTCCCAAACATCAGTGTAATCTAATTCGTCAGGAATTTCTCTAACAAATAAATTACAATATTTAATTGTTATTTGATATAAAAATATCACTATATATTCTAAATTAATAAATAGATATGTTTTTATATTATTTCGAAAATTAAATCCCAATATTTGCTTTACTAATTTTAATTATTTAATCTATATTTTTTTAATTCAATTAATTCTACATTTATAAATTAATTTAGTTAATTCTCCTTTGTAAATATATGATAATTGATGATAATATATTTTAATCTAAATAAATATTATCCATTTGAAATCTATAAATCCTTTGTATAATTTATATATTATCTAAATACCTTCCATATAATCTAACATCAGTATCAAGTTCATTTTCGTAATCAAGGTCAGGGTTATAGAAGGTTTTATTGTAAAATTTGGATTCGGGATCAGCATTATTAGGAGTAGCTCCTACAATAGGGTTGTTAATACCTGAAAAATTGTTTACTGATCTTTTTGCCAATTAAACTTTTCTATAATTTTATGCTAATCTTTTCAACATTTATTTTTATTCTAAACTTAGGAAAAGTATTACTATCTATTGCTAAAACGCTAAGTTTTTATTATTTATTGTTTTACTTTAAAATTATTTTATAAATTTTTTTCCCTTAATTAATAATTTTATTACTTAATATATTGTATATACTACTAATCCATTAATAATCTGAATAAAAGCAATTTAAGATGTTTATTAATTGAGACAAACATTCAGAATTATATTGAGTTATTGATTGAAAAATTTAGTGTTTTATTTCAATTATCAAAAAAATTGAAATATAAAAAATATTTTATAAAAAATTTATATAATATAAATTGTTAAATTTATTGGTTAGTTATATATATGTAGTATTATTATTAAATATGTTTTTTAATTAAAAATTACATTTATATTAAACTTTAATATGCTATTACTTTTAGTTAATTTAGATTTTACAAAATAAATTTAAATAATTTTACAATATCGAAATATATATTTATATTATATTATATTTTATTTTATTAAAAATTAAAAATTATAAATTATAAATTAATAGGTCATAATATAAAAAGAAGAAACTTATTTTAGTAATAAGAAATAATAATTATAAATTATTTAGATTTAAGAATTAATATTTAAAATATAAATTAAAATTAAATCATTTTTATAAGTATAATATATAATAAACAAAATTATTGTAGCAATAATAAATTATAACAAGTCTTATTCTTTTATTAATAATAAATCCTTCATATTTTTAATAAATTAGAAAGATTAAGTGTTGATTTACTTGGCTTCATTATTTTTTTGGGATTTTATCTGAACGAATCTTCAGAACCTTCTATAGCTTCACTGATAAGCTCAAGATTATTTTTATCGTTGATAAATTTTAATTTTTGCTATGAATTGATTTTATTGAAGAAGCTTGATTTAAATAATTTGTTCCATTAAAATTCGAAATACTATTTATATCACATTTACCACTTACTTAATTTTCAGTTAATTTTACTTCAGTCATTTAATCATAATATTATTCGCTTTAATCTATAGTAGTTTCCTATATATTGCTATTTTATTATTAATATATTTCTAATTTATCAGGCAATGACTTGCACCATTTTTTATTTTGAAATTATATTTTATCTTGATCTTCTTCATTTTATTTAAAGTAATTTCTTGAGGGTTGAAATATTTGCTTCTGCTCTTTATAATCATCAATTTATGGAAAATTATTTTAATTTGGAGATTATTCAAGAGCATCAAGGTGAGCTTAGAAAATTATTCGTGAGTTTTCGAACATATTCGTATTTGTGCGTATGACTTAATTTTAACCCATTTAATCACTATTTTATATTGATAATAGTTTACTATCAATTTTTTTTTCTTCAATATTTTTAATATGGAACTATAGTGCTTATTAATTTTTTGATAATTTCAATGGACATTATTGCTAGGTTTCACCCGAAATATTACTAACTATTGATCCATATTTAAGTTTTTCCATATAGTAAACAGGCTTTAAATTATGTTTCTATTTTTATTTAGATGATTAGCATCCCATATTAGTTTTTTTGAATTTTTTTTAAGTTTTTTTTTTTCTATAAATATTGAATTAATTTATATATTATGTCTTTATAATCATATAGTATATATATATAATTATTATAGATTGATTTTTAATAAGTAAGATTACTGGAATGGAAATATATATATGTATTAAATTTTGCTAAAATAAAAATAATAATTAGTTATTAGTGTAAAATATATCAGTTAAAATTGAAAAAAACATTTAATTACAAATAAATATATAATTTATATTACGCAATAATATGATATTAACTAGTATGATTTTTATTTAAATAGTAATTGTAATTGAAATTAATAGGAAATATAAAAAATACCATTAATTATGTTTTTGGTATAATATATATAAACATATATGATTTTTCTCAAAATGATTACTAAATATATCTAATAATATGCTGATTATATTTTAAGCTTACTATCCTATAACTTAAATTTTTAATATTAGGAATTTTAAACTCTGATTTTTGTCTTATTTAAATAAATTTTAGAAATTAATTAATATTTTTATGATAAATATATTATTAATAACATTCTTTCTACATATAATAATTATAATTATTAAAAGTTCTGATTTTATTTGATTTATTTGATTTTAATTATAAAAATAAATGACTTCTAAAGGAAACAAATATTCTGTACTTTTGCCTACATATAATGAAAGAGAAAATCTTCCATTGATAATAAAATTCATCTTCGATATGGCTGAAAAAAAGTAACCTAATAATATATTTTAAACTTTAATATATAAATTACATAGAGCATATGAAATGTTTAAGAAAAATAATATTTCTATATTATTTATTAAAGCAAATTGGATTTTGAAATCGTAGTAATAGATGACAATAGTCCTGATAAAACTGCAGATGTAGCCAAATAGCTGCAAAATCTTTATCCTAACAAAATAGTAATATAAGTTAAATTTTATTTTTGGCTTTAATTTATAATTATTGTCAATTTTAAGAAATTGCATTAAAGACCTGGAAAATTGGGTTTAGGAAGTGCCTATTAAGATGGGATATAACATGCTTAAGGTTAAATATAAATTCATATTTAAATTATTAAAATATGTGAAATTATTTATAATTTATAGGAAACTTCATTATTTTAATGGATGCTGACTTATCTCATCATCCCAAATACTTGCCAGAATTTATAGAGTAATTTAATAAACAATATTTTTTCTTTTATATGACAAAAACTATTATAAATTTAGATAATAAAAAGCTACGAATGCTGATATTGTTACAGGTACTAGATATAGACCTGGAGGAGGAGTTGTTGGGTGGGATTTAAAAAGAAAAATTATTTCAAGGGGCGCTAATTTCTTGGCTAAAACTGTCTTGGGTTCTAATTGTAGTGATTTGACTGGTAGTTTTAGGTAATATTAGCTTGCTTTGATTTTTAATTCTATCTTAGCTTATAAATTATATAACTTCATATTTAGATTATACAAAGTTGATGTTATAAAGAAAATTATTCACTAAATTGTCAGCAAAGGTTACGCTTTCCAAATGGAAATTATTATCAGAGCAGCATCTGAAGGACACACTGTTGTTGAGGTAAAGCAATTTATATTAAATATACTTAATCACATGCAAATAAAATAAACATGTTATTCATTATTTTACAAGGTACCTATTGTTTTTGTTGACAGAATTTATGGAGAAAGTAAACTTGGAGCAAATGAGATTTTAGTTTACTTAAAAGGAGTCTGGAAACTATTTAATACATTTTGATATTTAAAATTTTAAAAATAAATTAATTCTATGAAAGATTTATTATTATTATTAAAAAAATAACTATTTAGTAAACTATTATTTGTTTCAATAATTCAATTAATTGTTTAATTATGAATAATAGTTATGTATATATTTAATCTTAATAATTAATAAAAAATAAAAAAAAGGCTACTCCCAACCTGGGCCTCGATCCCAGCGCCCTGCGATTAAAAGTCGCATGCTCTACCAAGATGAGCTAATCGGGATTGCCTGACATTTAAATAATATCAGTAAAAATATTTGTCAAATTATTGTATAGTTCTGAAAAAATAATAATATATTTTACAAAATAAAAGTAAAAAAAATAATCAGAGATTCTCTCTTATTATTTTATAAATATGAATATAACAAATTTTACAATTAAATATTATAATCTCATTAATTACAGTAAATATATAGGTTAATTAATTATATACTAATTTTTATTTATTAGTTACATATAATTTATTACCTAGAGATTTAGGATAAGAAACAGAAACTCGACTTTAAAAATATCTTTTGGAAATTGTTCTATAATTGATTCTCATACCAAAAATATAATGATGGAAAAAAAGAATTTTAATAATGTGAAAAAGGTATAAAAGTTGGTATAATTATATATAATTCTAAATTTTTCTCTTAATTTACCAAACTTGAATTAATATTATATAATTATATAATATATATTAAAATTATATATATCATTAGTGTGCTAAGTGTAAAATAGTTAAGTCAAAAGACTATATAATAGAAAATTTATGAGGAAACATAAAAATGGTTTCTTAAAATTAATAAATCTGATTAAAAAAAATAAAGAAGACTAAGTAAACTGGGCACTGATTTATAATATCATCATCAATATGATTCATACTCATTAAATTATAAGCTGTATGAACAATATTTCAATTTTAATTTAATATAAATAAAATTAATAATAATAAGTTTATTAACTTTTTTATCTAAAAGAAGAAATAAACCAAGGGAATTTATAGATCATAACCACAAAAATTAATTAAATATAGATGTATAAAATCAAAATAAAAGTCCTATTTATGATAAATATTATTCCTAAAATAATAATTTTATAAAACTAGATTAATTTTATTATATCAATTTAGATAAATTAGAAATGATGTTTAATACAATAACTCTGATAATTATTAAAAAATTGTAAAATTATATGAAGAATGGAGACTTTGCAATTTAAAATAATTATAATATTTAATAATAATATTTTCAAAGAATAATATGTATGAATAACAATTAAGAATTTATAGGTATTATTATATTTTTTTTTTTTATATAAAATAAGCTTAATAAATATAATATGATTATGGACATGTTAAAAAACAAAAAAAATAAGTAAATAGCTTAGAAATCAAAAAAACATATATAAAAAATAGTAATATTCAAACATCTAATACTATAGAATTAATAATAAAAATTAAAATAAGATATTACCTTTAACAAAAAATATATTCAAGAATTATAATGAGCCAGAATGCATTAAAATTATTTTACTATATATAATCCTTTTATCTTCTTAAATATGTTTCTTTTTTAAATTATTTCAAAGCTATTTTAAAAATTCTTAATTAATATTATAAAATATACTTATTCTAAATTAAACATAACTTATAATACTTATCTATATTGTTTATTACAATTTTATATTTATAAATTTAGATAATATTAAATTCTTTGTCCTCAAAAAACAATATTTATCATAAATTTTTTCTAAAAAATACTTTATTATTCTAAATTTTTAATGTAATAGAAAATTGTAACTTTCTATATTTATCTATGTAGTTAACTCAAAATAAAATAAATAAATGTATAAATTAAATTACAAACTTTATAAGAATAACTATTAATTAAATAGCTAAATTGATATTTAATTATTCGAATTAATAAAATACACATTTTTTAAATCTGATTGGCCTAATTTTACAGTTTCTGAAATAGTTATTTCTAATTACAATTATATATACCATAATTTTTGTATTAGGAATTATAAATATAATAATTAATAGAAGTAGATAATGTTAAAGCTTAGTTTTTATATATGTTATTTTATTTTATTGTAATATTCTAATTATAATAGAATCAATAGAAAATTACAGAAAAAGTTAATTATAATAAATTATTATGATAAAATCTTAATAAAATATCTTTATACATGGAGTATTAGAAAGATATATACTATGCAATAAATAGAATATAATACTTGAATATGATATAAATTAAGCTTAGAATATTGTTTGAATAATTTTAAATGAAATTTTTCCATAAAAAATTTTAAATGGAATTTAATTAATATATGGATAAAAGCTTAATTCAATGTTTAATAAATAAAAAATTTAAAAAAAAAAAAAAAATATTTATAAAAAAAGGAAAAATATATAAATGGCTTAAAATAAAAACTGCTATTAGTCTACTGCTTTATTATTTTAATATAAAAAATATACACGTAAAAAGAGATAACTGGGATAATTGTTATGAGAAACAAGAGTAGAAAAGATAAAAAACAGTTTTGATGTTTAAAGTTGATACTTAAAGATATATTGAAGATACATATGCTACAATCATAAAATGTATAAAAGACACCACTTCTTTAAACGGAAAGATTAAACAAGGAACAGTTTAAACAGAATAATGTAAAGCATATCAGGCTTTTGCTGATAGAAGTGATGAAAAAGTTTGGGAATGGAGAAAAGTAAAGTCAAATCATTAATAATTATAATATAATAAATGAATTAATAAGGTTATTTTATAGGTAAGATGGGATTGTTTTTCTTCTTGCATGAAATATGAATACCGTTTAGTTCCCACTATTGGGTATATTTTTGGTTAAGAAATTTGTGATGGGAATTTGTTTGATAACTAAAAAGATTATGAAAATTATTTATGTTTTGGATAATGTAAGTAAAAATTAGTTTAACACAGTTCAAAAAATTTCAAACCTTTGGATGAAGTAAATGACTATATGGAGAAGTGCTATAAAAATAACCCAAATCCAAATTGCTCTTCATTTAGTAATGATATCTAGTTTTGGGGAAATTAAAATTTTTTAGAAGTAATCAACATATTAATATTCTTATATTATTTTTTAAATATATAACTATAATATATTTTAATCAATTAATTAGGATAAAAAAAAATGTGACAATATATGCATTAAGGAACAATAGTTTGAATATAGTTATGCCCAAGTATAAAAATATAAATGTGAATAATAATGTGTAAGTTAAAATGGAAAATCTTTAGATTGGCTATCTTTAATTCCTGAAACCGCAAAAATACAATGGAATTTAGATGAAAATTTTAATTTAAAACCCCTTAATTCGGATTAGAAGGACACTAAAACTGATGGAGTAGTTAATAATGGTAATAATGATAATTAAAAATTTACTTTATATGACACATTACTTCTATAAAACCTGATAGTAATATTCATAATAATATTTATAATAATATGAAAATATATATTATTTAAAACCAATTTATTATATAATTTCTTTTTAGATTTATAGTTATTGCAGTTATAATTATTTCTCTATCAATAATTTAGTATTATTTTTCTTTTTAATTTTATTATAGCACTTATAAAAATTATAATTATATTAATAATAAATTATAAGCCTAGAACACAGTATTGTATTTGCCTTTATTATATCTTCTTAGAATAAGTAATGCAAATTAAAAAACTATAATTTTTCATATAAAATCTCCTGTTTTAAAATAATCGGAAAATATATTTTTAAATAATATTACTTATAATAATTATATAAAAACAAAAATAAGCCAATAGTGGAAAAAATAAATAAAACAAATAATCAATATGAAAATCTAATTATGGTATAACTTTCTTCAAAATAAAAATGAATAAAAATAAACTTTCAAAAAATTTAATTTTGTTTTTTTCACATTTTTCTGCATATATTGATTAGTGATTTTATTATTTTTTGAACACATAGTTTATTTTTTTTATAAAATTAATGATTTGTTTGAAAAAAAAATGATTATTTTTCTAAATATATATAAACTATATATTATTTTCAATCTATTTTTTGAAAAATAAATTTTTTTTTGATTCATTGATACTCAAATTTCATTTACCAAAAATGAAAAATAAATTCAAGAAAATTAAACAATATAGTATATATACAAATTTAATTCTTAAAATACCTAGCATAACATTTTTTTTAATCATTTTTTTTTGAAGAAAGTTATATAGAAAACTAAGAATTTTCTAAATGAGAAAATTTATATTTAGATACTGAAATATCAATTATAGTAATAAAAAGGATACACAGCTAACTAAATAGATAATTTCAAAGTAAAAACAATAATCATCTAAAAATAAAGTGTAAATAGACTAATAAGAATAAAGCCACAATTAAACTAAAAAAATTACTTGATGAGGATAATATAAAATAATTAAATGAGTATACTAAAAATATAAATCCTGAATAAAATCAATATTAAAATATGGGTATCAGTTAATATAATTTTCTAAAAATAATAAAATAGGTACAAAATAAAGAAAATATTTTTTAGAGGTTTAAAAATGTTCATTAAATAATAATAATCTAATTATATAAAATATATATGTGCCCTATGTGTTAATAAACCGTATATTTAGGCATTTATATAGCTAGAAAGTTTTCATCTTTAATTGCAAAAAAGAAAATTGAATTCATTTGGAATTTATAAACTATTTTTAATCCTAAAACTATTTAGAAAAAATAAAACTAATTAGTGACTAATATATTTAATAATAGTTTGGTTTATTTTCTTGGTTGTGGTTTCTATCATATAACTGTATATTGCACTGAAAATAACTTAACCAAAATAAAGTGGATATCTGAAAAAGGACTTTCAGATAGATCAATTTATGTAAGATATATAAATTCTTTATATATTGCAGTAATTTCAATGAACATAATCTGATAAGTAGATATTTCTTCTGTGAATATATACGAAAAAATCTATATTATTATCAAAACACACTGAATTCACCAAAATGTCAAAAATTAAGTTTAAAATAAATAAAATACAAATCCTGGGATTTAAAATAGGATTTATAAACAGAAAACCACTAAACTAGTATAAATATAAATGATATTACTAATACAAGTATAAAAATTTATTCATTCAATAATTATATAATCAAGATTAGTTATTCTTTCCTAATAAATGTATTTTATGTTTACATATTCATATTCTAAATGGAAACCCTCCTAATAATAGGGGATTTAAAAATTAAAAAAATTAAAATAAATCTAAATAAATACTTATAGATTATATCATTATTTTTGATAGAAATGATAACAAATTTTGGGATTAAATATTATAATCTTATTAATTACAATGAATAAGTAAATTAATTAAATAATTAATATTATAATAATTTGTATATATATTCATTATAAATAGAGGATAATATAATACAAACAAACAAATAAAAAAAAACTAAACATAAAAATATATTTTTCTACTTTAATCTCATTATTAAAGCTATACTACTTTGAAATATTATCATGGATTTTTCACCTAGAGATTTAAGATTAGACACAGAAACACCACTTTAAGAATATCCATTAGAAATTCTTTCTAAAACTGATTCTCATACAAAAAAGATAATGATTCCATCAATTCCAAAACTAAATCTAATCATTAATAATTCTAAGTATAATTCCAATAGTTCTCCTCTTAATAATGTAAAACAAGGGTATTTCAGCAAAACTGTAACGCCGGTATGTAAAAAAGAAGAAAACAAGTTAGAGAATAAAGATATAGAGGATTTAGAATACATATAATCATAGTAGAAAAAGGTGGAAAAAGGTAAAGCTTGGAAAAAAAAGTGTTAATAATGTGAAAAAGATATACAAGTTGGTAAATTCAACATTTTTCTCTTAATTTACCAAACTTGAATTAATATTATATAATATATATTAAGGATATTAAAAGTATATGTATCATTAGTGTGCTAAGTGTAAAAATAGTTTTATTCATGTAAAATGTCATAAGAGAAAGTTTCGTAATACTTTATACTATCTTCTATCAAAAAATCCTAAATAAAAAGAATGGGTGTGCAAGTAAATTTTTATATTAAAACTATATATTTATTAATTTGTATATTAATTCCAAATAAATAATGACAAAGTTAATGCAATGAAAAAAAAAGACTACATGGGAGATTCTTTTTAAAAATTTTAATTTATAAAGGAAATGGTTTTTTTATAGATTAAGAGTTTTAATAGTAAAAACATAATTTTATAAGCATTCAAAAGATTAAATTATTCTACTAGAGTATTATTAAAATTAAATTAAATAAATATTTATAATACCACATACTTTTTAATTTTAGTAACCTAATTGAAGATAAAATTTTTGACAGCTCTTATGTTGATCTATCCAAAAAAAATAAAATAAAAATTCCAAATATATTTCTAAAAAATATTCCTATAATTTCTCCTTATTCTCCTTTTCTTATTATATGGAACATAATTTTAATTTTAGCAATAACTTATAAAATATTCGAAGCTCCTTATACTTTTTCATTTCGATAAAATGAGGATCAGCACTATTACTATTAGATTCCCTTATTGTTGATATTTATTTTAGAAATAATTATTTCATTTTATTCTGGATATTTTGAAGAAGGCTTAGAAGTTTTGAATAAGAAAAAAATATAAAAGAATTATTTGAAAGGTAATATATATATATATCCCCAAATTAAAGAAAATAATAAAAATTATTTATATAGAGAAGTTTGCTCTTCATTTTTTCAGCACATTTATGTTTTTACTAGCTATATTATTCAACCAAAATCTATATTCTTTAGTTATGGTGATAAGAGTTTTTCAGGTCTAAAGAATAATCGATAATTTTCAGATAGCTTTAAAACTATAAGAACATAAAAAATATAAATATTATATCTTCTTTTAGATGTTGAAGCTATTTAGTAATATTTTAAAAAAATATTGATAAATAAAAACTAACTTTTTAATTTGCATTTATTATAATTTAGATTTAGTATTTTATGTTGCACACATTTAAGCATGTGGATTTCATTTTGTAGCATATTATTGTGATAAACATTAATTAGCTTCGAACACATGGATCATAGAAAAAAATTTATAAGATAGTTCTTCTTTTGACAGATATATAAATAGTTTATATTTTTCTGTGATTTCTATGAGTACTATAGGTTATGGAGATATTTGGCCTGTGAATATAATCGAACAAATTTATATAATTATCAACACTCTAATTTCCTGTGGGGTTTTTGGTTATTTTTTGAATGTAATTACTACTGTATTGTAAGATTTAGATAGAAAAATGGCAGAATTTCGATAAGAAAAGTCATCTATTTTGCAATATTTGTAGCAAAGAAACATAAGAAATGATCTTTAAATCAATGTTATAAAGAGTTTTGAATATAATTACTTGATGGAGCATAATAAATCAAGGAAAATATTGAAAGGATTATCAGAAGCATTACTAACAGAAGTGAAAAAAGATTTTTACTTAAGAGTCTTGAGCAATTACAATATATTTACTTCTAACTTTTCAGAAGCTTTTCTGATTGAAGTGAGTATGTGTATGGATGAATAATGCTTAACTCATGTAAGAATGAATTTATATATATATATGAAATATTTAGTTGCTATTGTAAATATAAAATCTTCTTCATAATTAGGATGAAGTGCTATATTAAAAGGGAGACGAGTGCAACAAATTGTATTTTATTTTTACAGGATAAATTTAACTCTATGATGAAACATTTAACGATAAAGGCAAGCCAGAATTAAAAACATATGAATAAATATAAGTAAGTATTATTTTATATAATTAAAAATCAATCTATTTATATTAAGATGGTAATTTGACAAAGAAAGGAACTCTCACAGATATAAAGCCATTTTTCGTTGAGGGAGTTAGATCTTTATCTGCAAGAAGCTAAGAGTTTACATAATTGGTTTTTTTGTCTAAATCTTCATTACTAAAGGTTTTATAAAACTATCCCTCAGATTTTGTAAGATAAATATAAATTTTAAAATGCAAACCTTTTATAAACTATTATATATATATTTCATACAGGAAAGATATAAATAAATATAGGATGAATTAAGAAGAGAATAAAATAATTAACTAAATTATAAATATTAAAATTGTAACATGTGCCAAATTATCGGACATAACATATACAACTGTCCATATCTTCATTTATAGATAGATAAAAGTTTTATGTTTTAAATTAAGGTTAAATAAATTTTTATTTCTTAAAATATACACATAACTTATTCTAAAATATATAATTTCTTATTATTAGGCTTCTCGTGAGTAGGCAATTCAGTCTATTTAGTACAGACAGAATTTACCAACAAATTTTTAAGGAAAGAGCATATTAGAGCGGAGAAATATAAAACTTACTACATTTTCTAACCAAATCAATTTGCAATAGCATAGAGATGTGAGATTAAACGCTATATATATTAGAAAAAAATATATTTTAGAATATCTATTTAACCATGAGTCTATTCAAAATAAAAAATATTAGAACCTTCCTGTAGACTTTTTTCAACAGTTTAAGATTATATAGGAGAATAGATTAATGAAAATTTGACGGATGAAGATTTTTTGGAAATGATGCCTGCAATTATTATTGACAAAAAATTTGAGTAGTTCAAATTAGAAAATAAATACGAAAATTGTGTAAAGGAATTATCAGAATACTAATAAGAGATTAGAGGAAAAATAAGATCGTGGGCATCAGATCCCAAAAACATATAGCAAAATTCTATATTTTTCAATTCATTAAAATAGGAAAATTTTGATAGTAATGAATAAACAAAAGACATTTAATAAAAGCTAAAAAATAATTTACTTCACAGTCCAATCATTTAATTTTATTCAAATAATAAATCGCAATAAAACTTTTAAAATAAACTTCATTTCAGCAGAGTCTCTCATAGAAATTTTTAAATTATTGATGGTTTTGATTATAGTAATTCTAATAACTCAAATAGCCTTATTGATAATTATATGGAACTTTATAAATAGGCAAAAAATATTTTTAATTACCAATCTACAGAAAAGGAAGACGATTCATCAAGTTCTTCTACACAGGAGTTATAAAATTAAAAGTCTTAAAGTAGTTTAAGCGATATTTAAGAAGAAATTGAAAAATCCTTAGTTAATGATGATGAAAATATTAATAATG
Source organism: Miamiensis avidus (assembly GCA_037039885.1). NCBI lineage: Eukaryota > Ciliophora > Oligohymenophorea > Philasterida > Glauconematidae > Miamiensis > Miamiensis avidus. The sequence continues at coordinate 1,318,426 of JAWVGU010000208.1, forward strand.
GATATAAAAAATAATATACTCTACAAAATTAAAATTAAATTTCTATTCCTTTATATAATTTTGATGAAAATGAAGAAACTTAAGAATATAATAATGATCACAAAAATAGTGTAAAAATAGTACATTCTTTAAAAGAACAATACTAAGGCTATTAATAGTAAGTAAAAAATAGATAGGAATTTAATGTTTGTATAAAAGATAATAACGAAAATATATAACTATAAGAAAGAAATTAGGAAATTAAAAAATATAAAAATTTTATGAAATAAAATAAAAAAGATAAAGTAAATTGGGGACATTTTTATAAAAGCATCATCTAATTGATTCATAATCATCTAATTTGAAACTCTCATCTGTAAAAATACTATTTACATTTTAATTTTTATAATAAATATTTAAATTAACTTAGCATAATAGAACAAGTTTTTTAATTCATAAATAAAACTAATAATAATAAGTGCAACAAACTCCATATATAGAAGATGAAAAAAATAAAGAAGACATGACAGAAAAAAACAAATAAATAAACATATATAAAATCAAAATTAAAGTTCAACTAATGATGAATATTATTCCTAAAATAACAATTTTATTCATTCAGATTAATTCTATTTAATCGATTTAGATAAAATTAAAAATTATGTTAAATACTTTAGCTCCGATAATTATAATAAAATTGTAAAGTTATATGAAGAACAGAGGCTTTGCAATTTAATTAAAAAAAATAATAAAATTAATAATAACATTTTAAAAGAGAGTATAATTTGTATGAATAGCAATTAAGAATAAAGAAACATTATTATAAAATAAGTAATGCCTTCTTTTTCTTTATAAATATAAGCTTAATAAAAATAGTATGATTACGGATATGGCTAAAACAACTAATTTAATGAAACATTAGTTAAACAGAAAGGAAATATATAAAAAAGCATAATATTCAAACACTTGATCCTAGGTTAAATTACAAAAATAAAAAAGAAGAAATTACCTTTAATAAATAATATATTAATGAGTTACCATGAACTAGAATAAAATAAAATTAATTAATTTTACTAAAATTTATTTATTTTCTCATGCATTGTATAAAAATGACCTTTATTATTTTTTTCAATAATTTCAAAAATGTTTTAATTCGCCGAGATATTTTTTTATAATATTTAATTTATCTGAGTTAAATAAAAATTATTATATTTTCTTTTAATTTCTTTAAGTTGTTATATAAATTATGATAATAAATTGTTATACAAATTATGATAATAATTAATTTTAGATCTTAACTAAGAGGATTTTTGTCAACATTTTTTTCCAAAGATTAATGAACATTTTTTCCCTATATTAATAATGTAATAAAATGTAGTAATTTTGGTATGCACCATAATTTAGTTAACTCAAAATATAAATAAATGCAAATAAAAGTTAAATGTTAATATGAATAACACCTGTTAGTAAAATAGCTAAATTGATATTAAATTACTAAGCTTGATAAAATATAATTTTTTTTAAGCCAAGGAATATTTTTCTTAAAGTAGCAAGCTAATTTTAACCTATAGGAATATTATTATTTCTAACTGTAATTATTTATGGCTTTGGTATCAGTAATTTAATTACCAAACAACAACAATTAATATTAAAGAATTTATATGTTTATTTTATTTGCAGCATTATTCTAATAATAATAGAATCAGTAGAAAATTAGAAAAAAACCTAAATATCAAATTATTATATAAAAATCTCAAAAAAAAAGTATTTATGCAACAAAAATTATGAATGCACATTTAATTATATGGAGAAAAGACATTTTAATTTTTTAGCATTCCATTGATTTTTAAAATAGATTTTTTATTTAAAGATTTTAAAACTAGATACGAATATAAATATTTGAATAGGACATCTAATCTTAGAAAATAGTTAGATGAATGTTAAATCAAATTTTTCCATAATTAATTTTAACTTGTTTTTAATTAATATATAAGGCAAAAAAACGTAAATCAATAATATATAAATAAATAAATTAAAAAAAAAAATAATTAAATAAATAAATAAATAAAAAGAGAAAATAATAAGAAAAAATATACTTATGGCTTAAAATAAAAAATTATTCATAATCTTTTGCTTTGTAATTTTAATATAAGGAATATACAGTACTAAAAGAGATAAATGGGATACTTGCTATGCTTAACTAGATAAAGAAAGATAAATTACTGCCTTGTTATTTTAAGGGGACAATAAAAATTAAATAGAGGATGCATATGCTACTATATAAAAGTGTTTAAAAGATGATGGCTCATAAAAAGGAACTATTAAGCAAGGAACCGTCTTTACAGATGAATGTAAAACTTACTAGGCTTTTACTGATAGAAGTGATGAAAAAGTTTGGGAATGGAGAAAAGTAATGATAATACACCTGGTATAAATTATCAAAATGAATGAATTAATATAATTATTTTATAGGCTAGATAAGATTGCTTTTCTTCTTGTATGAAATAGGAATACATTTTAATTCCTAGTATTAGTTTGATTTTTAGTTAAGAAAGTTGTGATGGACATTTATTAGATAACTAAAAAGATTATGATAATTATTTATGTTTTGGATAATGTAAATAATAATTAATATTTAACTTGAATAGTACAAAAAAATTCAAACCTTTGGATGAAGTAAATGATTACATGGAGTAGTGCTATAAAACTAACTAAAATTCTGATTGTTCTTCTTTTAATAATGATATTCAATTTGGGGAAATGAAAGCTTTTTAGAAGTAAATAATGTTATTTTATTTTATATATCATAAAACCTTTTTATATTACTATTAATTTATTAGAATAAAAAAAATGTGACAATATATGCATCAAGGAACAATAGTTTGAATATAGTTATGCTTAAGTATAAAAATATAAATGTGAATAATAATGTGTAAGTTAAAATGGAAAATCTATAGATTGGCTTTCTTTAATTCCTGAAACTGCAAAAAGTTTATGGAATTTAGATGAAAAATTTAATTCAAAACCTATTGATTTGGATTTGGGAGATCTTAATATCGGTTAAATTGATACTTAAGATAAATTAAATATTACATTAAATACCACTTTACTTTTATTTAATATGATAATATTATTCATTACTATATCTTTAACAATATGAACATTATGCATATCATATAAAAAATAGTATAAATTTATATAAATAATTGTGAAAAAAATTTGAAAACTCTTAACCTACTTCAAAAAAATATAATATATTAATATATAGGTGAATTCTAATAGTATTAAATTGTTAATCATTGATAAAATTTTTGTTTAAGGAATTTCATTGAGACAAAAACTATATCAATGATTAAGAAAATCCATAAAATTATTCAATTTTTATTTTTATATAATCAAATTATCCTATTATAAAGCATGAAAACTATAATTCACTTAATATTGACAAATAACTATTTAATTTTATATTAAAAAAAATTAAAAAATTTTAACTATGATGAAACTTTCTTTGCCATAGATAAAATTTTTATATCAATGAATTTCTTTTTACAACTAATTTTATCAATGGATAAAATCTTAACACTATTTGTATTCATCTAAACCTAATATTAATTATATATAATTTCTTTAAAATATTTAGAAAATACAATAAATTTTCTATAATAGCAATTTTTCTCAAATTTTTTTACTTATTTATTTTTGTAGATCTGAATTATTAGTAGTAAAAATATTTAAATTATGACAAAATTAGTATGTTTATTTCTCTTTAGAATATGATTGTAATATTTATTTAAATAATAATTATTTTAATCATATTAAAATAAAAAAAAGGTATACATCTATATTATATTTTCTTAGAATAAATAGAGCAAATTATTAAATTTTAATTTTTCACATAAAACTCAAGTTTTTTATTTATAATAATTTGAATTACATTTCTAAATAATAACACTTATATTAATTATTATATAAAAACAAAAATAAACAAATAAAGGAAGAAACAAAAAAATAAAATAAACAATGAATAAATCAAATAATAGTATAGAAAACTAAGAATTTTCTCCAAGAGATAATTTATATTTAGATACTGAGATACCATTATAGGAATAAAATGGATACACAGCTAACTATTCAAATAAATAATTTCAAAGTAAAAATAATAACAAACAAAAAATAAAGTTTAAATCAATAGGCAATAATAAAGCAACAATTAATCTTAACAACTTGCTTGATGACGATAATATAATAGAACTAAATGAGTATAATAAAAACAATAAAAATGAATAAAATCAACATTAAAATGTAGGTATCAATTTAATATAACTTTCCTAAAAGAATTAAATAGGTATAAATAAAGATATAGATTCCAAAAAGTTTTATAAATGTTCCTAAAATAATTAATACTAAAATTAAAAAAAAACAGCATTAAACTGTGCCCAGTATGCTAATAAGCTATAAATTTAAGTATTTATCATATTTATATATAAATATTATAACTTTATAATATTTATAATGTATTAGGTGAAAATAAAGTTCCTTATTTAAGCTGTGTGAAATGTTGCTCTAATTTTATTCATTTAAAATGTCAAAGTAGAAAGACTAAAAAAAGCATATTTATGTTACACTAAATGATGTATAAAAAAAAAAATGTTTAAAACTAATGGAAATGTTAGTAATTTATTAATTTTTATTTAATATTTTATTATATTTTGCATAATATACTATATTATTAATAGGGCATGTGAACACAAGAAAAATGATGGATGGGTGCATATTTTAAATAATTTTAATTCTCAAAGGAAAAAGTTTTTTTTCAGAATAAGAGTTCTAATTATGATAACTCAGTTTAAAAATTTGAAAAAAAAATAAATTAACCATTTACAGTAATTCTTAAATATATAAATTTTTATCTTTTTATCGATTTATTCCGTTTATATGATTTAGATACTTAATAAGAGATTTAGCATTACCTAGAGTAATGGGGGAAAGTAGCTCAAGTGAATTCAGCTTGATTAAAAAAATTCCTATAATTTCTCCCATGTCTGGTGTATCTATTGTGTAGCAATTTATTTTATTTTGTGTGATAAGTTATAAAATTTTAGAAATTCCAATCACATTTTCATTTAGACATGATGAGTAAATGAATATTCCGCTACAGACTTTCATATTTTTGTTGTTTATAGTTGAAATTGTTTGTAGCTTTTTTTTGGATATTTTGAAGAGGGATTGATTGTTTTAAATAGAGAAAAAATAAAGCAATGGTATTTGAATGGTAAAATTAATTCATTATAAATAATTATTTTAATTATTAAGAACTGATCATATAATGTACTTTATCCCACAGGTAAACTTAAATATCATATAGTGAGCACGTTTTCCTTGGCGTTGGCTATTGTAACTAATGAAAGTTTCTATTCTCTACCCTTTTTATTTAGAACATTTTAAGTTTAATAAATTTTAGAAAGTTTTCATCTATAAATACAAATCAGAAAATTGAATTCATTTTCAATTTAAAAACTATTTTCAATTCTAAAATTATTTAGTAAAAATATAAAATAAGTTATTATTTATTTAGTAAGTAACTAATCTATTAATTAATGAAATTTATTATTAGATTTAATTTTTTTTTGGGTCATTTTCTGGGCTGTGGTTTCCATTACATAGCTGTATATTGCACTGAAAATAACTTAACAGAAAAAACATGGATTTCTGAAAAAGGACTTTCAGACAGATCAATTTTAGTAAGATATATAAATTCTCTATATTTTGCGGTAATTTCAATGAGCACAATCGGATATGGAGACATTTCTCCCGTGAATATTTACGAAAAAACCTACATTATTGTCAACACACTGATATCTTGCGGAGTTTTCGGATACTCTTTGAATGTTATAAGCTCTATATTTTAAGACGAATAAAAATAAAAGGAAAATTACAGATAGGAAAAGCAGCTGATATTGTCCTATTTGATGGAAAGAAACATAAGAAATGACCTTTAAATAAGTGTTATTAAAAATTTTGAGTACCAATATCATATGGAGCACACTGGGACGATGAAATCTATATAAATATTAGGTGGACTTTCCTAATCTCTTTAAACGGATGTCAAAAAAATTTTTGTTTGAAAATCTTAAAGAATCACAATGTGTTTAGTTCAAACTTTTCTGAAGCTTTTCTGTGTTCTCTCAGTTTATAAATGGAAGAACGTTATGTTGCTTCAGTATATTTTATATTAAATAGAATACAAATATATATATTTATGTAAACATAAAAAATTTAACTTTTGATAAATTTTTCAGGATGAAATCTTGTTTAAAAAGGGAGATTTAGGTGAAAACTTATACTTTATTTTTACTGGATCAATTTGTCTTTATAGAGAAGAATAGAAATAACACATGTTGGAGGAATTTGGCGTAAAAGATCGGAATATATTTAAAAATTAAATATTAGTAACAAACTATTTATTTTAGGGAAATTCATTAATTGGAGTTAAATAATTTTTTGCACAATAAGAACATTTCATAGATGCTAAAACAAATTCAGTAACTCAACTATTAGTGTTGAAACATTCTTAGTTCATAAATACTTTAAGTCAGTTTTCAATGGACAAGGTAAATGAAAAATTATAATTATATTATTTTTCACTAATAAAATTCTTTAATAGGAAAGGTTTCACTAGTTAAAAGACGAACTAATAAGAGAACCAAGTCACCAATTAAATTATAAATATGAATTGTGCAGATTCTGCCTTCACTTTGGCCATAATATATTTACGTGTCCCTATATTCATGTTTACACTGATAAAAAGTTGTATTTTTATAAAAAAGTAATATAAAAATATCGATTTTTCAATTTAAAATATAATTATTTATTTATTTATTTATTTATTTATTTATTTATTTATTTATTTATTTATTTATTTATTTATTTATTTATTTATTTATTTATTTATTTATTTATTTATTTATTTATTTATTTATTTATTTATTTATTTATTTATTTATTTATTTATTTATTTATTTATTTATACTAATTAGTTTTCTTTAGAATGTCTTTACTAATCAGAACAAAGTAGGTTTAAATTACCCTGTAAATATTTGTTAACTAAAACATAGAATAGAAGAAAATATAAATATAATGCTTTTAAAAATTCAATTTTTTCTCATCAATTCAAAGAAACAAGAGAAAATGCCATATATATAAGGAAAAAATACGTTTTAGAACACTTATATTATTTAGAACGACTAATTCAAGATCAAAATACAATTTTTCCTGAAGATTTTTTCAAAATAATAAGTTCATTTATAAGTGAATAGATAAATGATGAATTAGAAGATTGCAAAATAATGAGTCTTTTGCCTGGAGTGATTATTAGCGATAGGATAGGTTTTCAATTCAACAATTTAAATTATATTGATTTTGAGGAAATGGAATTATAGCAAAATGCTAAGTAATCAGGTGACATAAGAAGAGATATTATTTAGAAATCTTACTAATTTGGAAAGGATTATACGAATAACTAAATTATATATAACTTTGATTACAATTTCTTTAAAGATTCAGATTAATTGTAGATTAATTATTAGCATCTGTATGATCTAGCAAAAATATTAAATGAAGAATATTAAGATAGTGAATCTAATTCCTTTTCGTCATCAAATGATGACAGTGAAGCTAATTAAACTGAATCTGAAGAATAAAATTTTAATGAAGAAGATGAAGAAGAAGATAATGATAGCTAGTCTTTGGATGGTTAATACCAACAAAAAAAAAATACTAAAAATAACATATTAATTGAATACGATGAAGAGGAGGAGGAAGAAGATGAAGATTCATCAAATTCTAAAATCCAAAGCTAAAAGCAAAGTGAAAATAAATCTTATAGTGACAACGATACACAAGCTTAGCCTGTCAGTCAAAAAGTTATAGCAGGAGGAGGAGGAAATGAAGCTCAGAAAACTCAATTGCAATTGATTTCTTAATCAAAAATTATTAGCTACGCAAATGACATTAATAATTGTAAATCACTACAAAATATTCAGGGGTCTTAAGAAATTGCTTACAATAATCAGAATTTCAATCCCAAGCAGAAACCATTGAAATCTAATACTTTTTCAGCTCAAATTAAGGAAAGGGGTTAAAGTCCCAAGGGGAAAAGTTTAATAAACACTGATTTGAAATTTAATAGTGTTTCCTGTTCTGGAACACCAAAAAACAATATCATTAACTTTCAATAATCACCATGTGGGGAACATGAGCAACCTGATAAAATTAGTCGCTCCCAAATAGAAAAACATTAATAATCTTCTTAGAGAGAACTGCAGCCTACTTAGACTCAGCTGGCAGCCTCGCTCACTCCAAATAGTTGCAAGCCTCTATCTGATGGCAAAAATAATGAGCAGAAGATATTGTAGTCTATATAAGAAGAAGAGCTAATAGAATTTCAGTTAACTTCAAAAGAAAATAAAGTCAGTAGTCCAACAAAATATACAAGTTCATGCCACTCACTTAAATCTATGAATTCCATCAAAAAGGACTAAAATAAAAATGTTATAAAAGAAGAAAAATAATATAATTAGTAACAATAACATCAAAAACCAGAAAAACAAATTGAAAAAAATAACTAAAAAATAACAGTTTCTTAACATAATAAAATTACAAAAAAATCTCCTAAATAATAGCCATAAGAATTGTCATCTATATAAAAAATTTAAAAACTTTACAACAAAAATGAATAAAGAAAATCAAAACTAAGTGTTGTTCTCATGCACAATAATTTAAAGGGATTAAACACAAAATTAACGAAACAATAAAATAAAGAGCCACGATAATCTTCCATATTTCATAATAATAATAACAACAATTTTAAATCTAACTTATAGCATAACAATTTTGGTAAAACAATGAATAGAAATAGTGTAAGGCAATCCATATTTGTTAATAAGTTAGAAAAAACTCATCAACATTAATAAAAAATGAGTAGTGAATAAGTTATTAAATAACAATAAGAATTCTAATATAGCAGCTAAAATAAAAAGTAAAAATAAACATCTCTAAAGAATAAGGAATAGTTAAAGCAAGTTAGCGGTACCCCTATTGAAGATGAACTGAATAATGACAACAATTTTTAAGCTAGACACGCATCAATATTAGAATTTATTGACGAAAATAATGTAAATAAAACATACTAAGATGAAGCTACAAAATGTGAAAAGGAAATGTTTATAACAGAATTTGATCTTGCTAAAAATTTTTTTAAATACCACTCTCTCGATAATTTTTAAAAAGTACTTCAGAGATATGAGATGTGGAGAAATCAAAATTACTAGCACAAAAAAAATATGATATTATAAGATTAAAAATTCAATAATGTTGTCAAAGTAAAAAAGTGTAATAAAAATAACCCAAATTTCACAGTCGAATCAAGCAAATAAAATAATAAAAAAAAGAAAATCACGTATTTAAACAAACCTGTTTAGAATGATGAATCAATTAAGGAATGAGTGAATATATAATAGTTTATTACTTTAATAATCATTTGTGTACATATTTATTATTATTATAAATATTAATGCTTATTATAAGTATAATAAATAGTTAAATAATTATTAACAATTATAATTTTTATAGAGTTTAATAAGAAAAATAATCCCAAAAAAACAAATTTTATTAAAAAAAATATATATTCTTTATAATAAATAAAAGCCTAAAAACATTAGGAGTTTATAAATTAAAACTATTTACTATTTATGAATAAAGAGTAAGATAGCAATGAAAATCTGGAGTATAATCCTAATGAGGTCTTAGAAACAGATCAGCCCTTTAATGATGATAAGATTATAAAAGAAAATACTGAGAGAAATTTATTAAATAAAGAAACAAAGATTGTGAAACTAAAAGGTGAAAGTCATACTCCAATATAATAATAGATTTCAAAGTCATCTATGAAAAAGCCCCATATAAAGTTTCTTTCTTTAAATAACAAAAAGGAATCTCTTTAAGTTTAGTAATAGTAGGTAAAATACTCTGACCTTTCATTTGATTCATTCACGACTCCCAAAAATAGTTAAGGAGAAAATAAGACTCCTAAATTAATATAGCTCTTTGTTTAGGATGATAGCAATAAAGATATAGTAGATTCATAGAAGTCTTATGAAAACTCTGTAAAATAATCTCAAAAATCATATCATAGTAAAGTTCACAAAATCTTAAGCAAATAAATTGAAAAAATGGAATAAAACAAGAAAAGTGGACATGCAACTCCCAAAAGTAAAGTTAAAAGTCAAAAATCATATAAATCAGGTGGAGTATCTTAGAAAAGATATAAAAATAACTATATCAATAATAGCAATTCTAATAATAGCAACATTAATTATAATAGCAGTTCTTAAGACTTGGAAAATGAAGAAAAGGAAAATTAGCAAATTGAATAATTTTTTAATAAATAAATAGGCTAACCTTGGCTTAGATACCAATGTGTTGTCTGCACTAGATATATCACTTATAATAGTAAAAATAAATCAAATTAATATATTATAGATTAATCTCATTATTTAAAACTACTAACAATTTTAAAAATTTAAATTAATTATATCTCTTTATAGTGAAAAAAAAAATTTAGAGTCAAAACAATTATATCGAGTGTGCTAAGTGTCAGAATGAATACGTTCATAAATTTTGCTTAAGAAATGCCAAACTAACTTTGGGAACAATTTAGCATTTACTTTAACGATTTCATAAAGCACCTTAATAATAAAATAGTTAGGAAAAATGGAAGTGTCCGTAATTATATTTTTTATTTTAGATGTATTTTTTGAGATATATAAAAATACTAACAAACCATATGTATAGGTCCTGTACTGGTCAGCTAGATAATTGGAAAAAGATACTATTTAAATTTAATACTGATAGAAAATGGTTTTTTTTCAGAATGAGAGTTTAAATTATGAGTACTTAATTTAATACGCTATCTAATAAACAAATCAAATTTATGTCGTAAATAATTTAATTTTTTTAAATTTATATAATAATGTAAACTATTATTTTATCCTTACATATATGTATTATATTCATTCTTAAAATAATAGATAGCTTGGCATTGACAAATCATACAAAGATACATTATCTCAGAATGAAAAACAAAACACTATATTTCATAAATATATTCAAAAAATCCCCATACTCTCTCCCTTAAATTACAGATTTTCAATATGGAATTTAATATTATTCATCGCAATAAGTTTTAAAATATTTGAAATACCTCTGGTTTTTGCCTTTGATTTATAAGATTCTGTTAGCTTAAAATATTAAATCCCTGTTTTACTTGTATTTATTGCCGAGATATTTATTTCTTTTAATACAGGATATTTTGAAGAAGGCCTTGTTGTGCTCGATAGACTAAAAATACAATAACATTATTATAAAAGTAAAGAATTTATTAATATTATAGTTTTGAAGCTAAATTTATTAAAAAAAAAAAAATTAATTACTATAGAAAAATTCTATTTTGATCTTATAACCAATTTGTGTTTAATTGCAAGTATTATATTTCACAATAACTATCTAGCCTTGCCCTTTATTCTTAGAGTTTTCCAGGTCCAAAATATTTTAAATAATTCGGAATTGTAGCTGTAAATTGCCTATAAGAATAGCCAAAAGCTTTATATAGTATTTTAACTAATTAAGTTATTTAGTAAATTATAAATATATACACAGTATAATATTTATAATTTAAATTATTTTTTTTTAAAAAAAAAGATCTGGTTTTTAATGTAGCTCATTTTCTTGCATGTGGATTTCATTTTATGGCCTATTATTACGAAAAAAATGGAGGAAGAAATGACACATGGATAGTGTAATACGGGTATTAGGACCTTCCCTTTTTTGACAGATACGTATACTCTCTTTACTTTTCTATAATATCAATGAGTACGATAGGATATGGAGATATTTCTCCATAAAATGTGCCAGAAAGACTGTACATTATTGTAAGTACTTGGATATCGTGTGGGGCTTTCGCCTATTCTTTAAATGTAATTACTACATTGTTTCAAGATATGGACCGCCAAACAGCTTTATTTCGGGAGGAAAAAAGAGCTATCTTAAAGTATTTACAGTAAAGACATATAAGAAATGACCTTCAAATTAAAGTGATAAAAAGCTTTGAACATAAGTATTTGATGGAGCATTCAGGTATTGCACGATCTCAGGAAATTTTGAATGGATTATCGGCTGTGCTATAATCTGAAGTTAAAAAGGACTTCTATTTTCGAATTCTTAACAGTCACCCCATATTCAGTACGAATTTCACCGAAATGTTTTTGCATGCTCTGAGTTTGCAAATGGAGGAATAAAATCTGGCTTCCGTAATATTATATATAAATTGAATTGACAAGAAAAATTATTATATATAAGTTAATTTATTTCTATTTTAAATTTATTTATAAATAAGGATGAAATTCTTTTCGAAAAAAATCAGCCAAGTACAAAATTGTTTTTTTTATTTAGAGGAAGTATAGTACTTTACCAAAATGCGTAGAAAGACAATGGGAAGTAAATATAGTTTTAACTCTAAGAAATATAAGTAAAAAATAAAAAAATTAGTATAATATAGAGTTTATTCTAACTATTATTTCTAGGATGGGTAAATTATTGGAATTAAATAATTTTTTGTTAAAAAGAAAGGCAAGTCAATGCGAAAAGCAAATAAATATCACAATTTATATGTCTTTCGCACTCTTCTTTTATGTCTGTTTTAAAAGAACATCCCATAGATTAAGTAAAATTTTAAAAATTAGAGAAATTAAAATAATAAAAATAATTAATTTTTTCGGTAGGAAAGATTTTTATAAATCCAAGACGAACTGAAATTTGAACAAGATCATCACTTACATTATAAATATGAGTACTGTAAATTTTGTTAGCATTATGGTCATGAAATATATTCATGTCCTTATCTTCACGTTTTTGTTGATAAATAATATATGCTGAAGAAAAGGGTAAGTTGAGTTAATTTAATTTAATTGGCCCTATGATACGTTATTAAATAGTTTTTATTTATTTTAGGGAATTTTAGAAAAAATTGAGCATAAACCTTAATAAAGACTTAAACTCCCTCATTCACTTCTGCCCTTAAGAAAGCACAAACGAAGAACTTAGAAAGTTAATACATTCGTAAAAAAAAAAAGAAGGAGGAATTGAAAATCTTGCATAAAATATGAGGATGAACGCGATATTTATTAGAAAAAAATATGCATTAGAACACTTGTTTAACCTTGAGAATTTCGTTTACCATAACAACTCCGAATTCCCCTTCGATTTCTTTTCCCTTATCTAGCGATATATCAGTGTAAACTTTAATGAAAATTAATAGGATTCAGAGATTTTGAAAGAGATTCCTGGAATTATTATTGATTCAACTTTCGAAAACTTCAAAAAAGAAACTGACTACGAAAATTGCATTTACGATACTTATATATAAGGTGATACGGCAAATTAATAGAAAAATGATGAATTTTATGATTATGAAAAAGATGAAGAAGAAGAAGAAGATTAAGATTCTGAATTCATGCACAGCAGCATGAAAAATAACCCCTTGATATAGTTTTATGCGAAAAATGATCATAGAAAAGAAAAGCTTTAAAAGGCAAACAAAAATGGCCATTTTTAAATGATCGGCAATTTTGATTACAATTTTTTCAAATACAATAATCAGTTGATTGACGATTATTTTGAACTCTATAGTGAAGCAAGGAAATAGCAAATTCTTAAATAGGAGGAAATGATGAATATGAATTTCAGTGATATAGAGGAAAGCAGCCTTTCTATGGACCAAGAGTGTAACTAAAGTGAAAAGGAAGAATACAATTCGTTTTAAGAAAAGGAATAGGAAGAAGAAGAAGAATAGTAAGAAGAAGAGGAAGTAGAACAAAAGCCTTTAAATTAGAAAGAAAGCCGTAAATCTAAAAGAGAAGTTCCAAACAACAATAACAACAACAACGACAACATAAAAATAAATTCTTTAGAAGATTTAGATGCCGAAAAATCAACTGAAAATGGAAATACAGATGCCTATTAGCAGGATAATATAGTTAAAATTTAAAAAACTCCCGTTGAAAATGAAATTGCGTTAATAGATTTCTAATCTGAATAGGCAGCTAATTACGAGCAATAATAACAGCAATAAATTAATGAACTGTTGATGCTATAGAAACAAAAAAATATGGTGGTTTAGTAAAAAAATGAAATTTTACTTCTCGACTAAGATCAAAGTCCTAAAATTCCTAATTTAAACGAAGCCTTATTTTTATTCACTCCACCCTAGTTGGAGATGGAGTAGAAAGTTTAGGACCCTCATGAGATCGAGTAATTAATTTTATTATAATAAATGTGAAATCTATATAAATATTTTTTATTAGATCAAATAAAAAATAAGCTAGTTAAAACGAAATAATGAAATGGTCTTTTAAATAATAAACCAATTTTGAATCAGAAAATGTGTAAAATTTAAATTAAGATTAAAATGAAAATAAATAAAGTTAACATGAATATCAAGAGAGGCTTGAAATTCAACAAACTTAATAATCTCAAAATATTCAATAAAATAACAATATCAATCCAAGATTATCTACTTGCTCTAAGAAAAGTTAACCGAACAAAAAATAATAGTCTAAAACTAGTATTAAATCACCAAATTAAATTAATGATAGTAACTCTAAAAGACATGATCGACAATATTAACTTAAATAAAGTATAAATTTGAGTTAAAAAAATAATTTTATGTCTAAATCTGACTGTAAAAAAGTGAATTAATACAGTCACAGCTTTAATCACAACAACTAGGGGCACTAATTATCTCATTAATATTTATATCCTATAAGTCAGGATATTAAAAATCAGCATAATGGGTAGTAAATTTACTCCAATAGTAAAATAAATATCGAAGAACAAAAATAAAATCTTTTTATGCTGGATTTCGACCAAATAAAAAACTACATCAAGTATTTTAGTAAGGATAATTATCAAAAAGTTGTTTAAAGAATTCAAATTTTGCAGATGAAAAAAAAATTACGAGAAAAAACGAGAAATACTCTATTTTTAAAAAAAGCCTTCCAATTTTTGGAAAAGCAACAGTTTTTGCCGCCACAAAAACTATAAAAAATTTACACCATTCCCTAAAATATATACAGTTAAAATGACAAAAGAAAGAGTGCGGCGGGTGTATCTTTCAATAAAGGAAATATTAATCCTCAAAAAAAAACTACTTACAATTTTTGGCACTGCTATATCTAAACAACTACTTATTGACTAGTAGTAATAACAATCCAAAAATGAAAATAATAAAGAGTTACAAATAAATTTGACCTAACATTTGTAACAAGACAAAAATTAATAAGACGAAATGAAGCAAATTAATGTTCATAATAATAGTAAGTCTCATGTTTAAATGGATGAAAATACTAAAACTTAGAGATTAGTAAAGCCGTAGAAAAATAATAGTCGATTCGTAAAAAATAGTAGATAAGGGGATGTTAGAAACGATAGTAATAATAACAACAACTAAATGGCTAGAAATGAAAATATAATTAAAAAATCATAAATATTTAATAAGATTGTGCTGCCTATATAAGAAGAAAAATATGAAGAAGAAATTTCTGCATCTAAAAAAAATTTGTGAATAATTGAAAATATTAATTTTTAAATTTAGACTAATTATAAAATCACAGTATTGCTTTAAACGATATTAGATTAAAGTTTTAAAGTTTAATTAATATCTAGAATATATTACTTAGAGAAGAAGAAAAACCAATATTATATTTACAAATTGTTCAACATATATATATTAAATATTAAATATGTGTATTTTATGGTTCTATTTTTTTCTAAAAATCACATGCTTTAGATTTAATAAGAAATTAAATTACTTCTATTATATATAACATTTAGTATGTGAACTAAAGAATACTAACTAATGAATGTTATTAGGTACATTTTGATTCCGAAAAAATATATTTATTAGTATGCACCTTTACATTAAATTTAATAATAAATTATTAACTCACTTTTTTATTCACCATATTGAAAAAGAAAAATACCAATAATTAATACTGAGAAGAATCAGTGTAGTAAATTAAATGAATTATTAAAAAAAAAGCAAAAGTAATAAAATATAATATAATATATAATAAATACATAATAGAAAAATGAATAATAGCAATAATAATTTAAAAGTGTAAAAATCTAATTTAGACACCGGGGGTTTCACAGCGCGTGATGAATTTGACAATGGATTATTAACTGAAGGGCCTCTGATAGAGGATCCCCTTCAGACGGACCGCTTCAAGCAATAAACAAATAATTAAATAAAATTATTAATTCCATAAAAGAAATAGGCAAACTAGGAGTTAAGTAAATCGATTCAGATCATACAAAAAATAGAGAATGAAAATAAAAGAAGAAATTCAATAAATTAAATCAAAGTAGCAAACAGTAAAGAAACGAATACGTCTTTGAGCGAAGATGAACAGGAGGAAGATCTACAAACCAAAACCACAAGAAATTAAAATACATCAGAGAAAAAAAAACAGGCTATTATTTGTCTAAACGACGATGATATGTAGATGGAGAAAAGAGAAAAAGTGTGGCAAGAATTCAAAAATATCCGCAAAAATACCAACAAAATGAGTTTAAAAATTTAAAGCAATCGCTCAATATCATCTAGCCTTAAGTAAAAGTCGCTTGAGAGTCATCCTAGTGGTGTAAATAGTCCGCACGCCAAGTCAATGTTTTCCAAGGCCAAGCAAAGTCATTCTCATTTTCGTCCCAATCAAAAGCAATAGCAATAAAAATACAATAGTCAAGATGAAGTTGTAGATGAGATATAGGAAGAATTTAAATTCGAAAAAGAAGCAATAAATGATGGTTTAGTTTTGCAGAATTTATAAAAATAATAGTTGGATCATATCGGCGATATAGATGACGTGTACATGCATGTGGACAAAATCCTCACACAAAATACTTTAAATAAAAATCTAGAGAAAAAAAATATTTAGAAAGACTGCTGCGATGTGTGCAGAATGAATATATCCCGTAAAATACTCTGATAATTAATATTATAAATTCAATTTTATTAATTAGAAAAATTTAAAAGGAAATAAATTATATAAATAAAATAACTTATTTTGTATTTATAAAAAGTTGTGAGAAAAGAACTGGTTTTAGAATGCAAAAAATGTAAGGAAAGTAAAATTCACAAATCTTGTCGCAAAGGAAATTCTCAAAAAAGTGTTAAATTTCTAAAATTATTCAATAACTAGGATTTATCTGATTGGAAATGCCAGTAATTATTGAATTTTGAATATAATTCAACTCGAGTTTTTTTTATATATTTAAATTATCATCAGAAAATGTGAAAAATAGGGAGCTGATTCGTGGAAATTTATTTTAAAGAATTTTAATGCGCACAGAAAATGGTTTTTCTTTCGAATTAGACTATTAATTATTAAGACTTAGTATACTCATTTTCAAAAAAGTCAATTGCAGCACCTAAAGTATTTATTTAATTTCGATGCTTATTTTTATATTTATTACATGATTTAAACTAAAAAGGAATTTCATAAATGATAAAACATTTGCAAACCAACAAATTGGAGCGCGATATAAAAAATTGAAAGTTTATTTTAATAAGATCCCAGTTCTAAATCCTCAGACACTTACCTATACCTTTTGGAATATAATTCTTTTCAGTGGCCTAACATTTAAAATGTTTGAAATTCCACTTATCACTTCTTTTAATTTACAAGAAAGCGTATCTCTCAATTACTAACTTCCCTTGTTCTGTCTTTTCATTTTTGAAATAATATTTTCTTTCAACGTTGGTTATTTCAAAGAAGGTCTCGTGGTCGTGAACAGGAAAAAAGTCAGGAGGAGCTATATGAAAGGTAAAATAAGGAATGAAAATTAAAATTAAAAATAATATTATTTTTATAGGAAAATTTTAGAGTGACATAATAACTTGTCTTTTTTTCTTCATTAGTATTATATTTAACCGTAGTTATTTGGCTATTCCATTTTTGTTTCGATTGAGGCAAATAACTGTAATTTTGGCAAATGCGGAGTATTAGCTAGAAATGCGGAATAAAAACAGGATGATTTTTATAGTGTTTTCTTTGCTTAAACTGTTAAGTAAAAAGAAAATGCAATATAAATTAAAACATAATAACAGACAAATTACTAAATTCATCATTTTTCAGATCTAATTTTTTTGTGGCGCACTTTTTGGCGTGCGGATTTCATTTTATTGCCTACGCTTAACAGCTATAGAATTCTGAAACGAGAACTTGGATTAAGATGTTGGGGTACGATGACAGAACGCCATACGAAAGATACATCGTGGCATTATATTTTTCATTCGTTTCAATGACTACAATTGGGTATGGAGATGTAACACCTGTAAGCATAGAAGAACGTATTTTGTGTTGGTAAGTGCCCTTATTTCTTGTGGTATTTTCGCTTATTCTCTCAATATTATCACGAATTTGTTTCAGGACCAAGACCAAAAAACGGCAGCATTCCGGTACTTATTTGTGTTGTAATTTAATTTAATTCAAAATATAATTAAAGATATTTCAATTTAAAGACAACAGAAAACCTCTATTCTGATGTACATGAAATAGAGAAATATCAATACTGAGTTGCAAATAAAAGTAATTAAAAATATGAAACATATTAACGAAATGGAACAGTCCGGAATAACCAAATCTCAGGAAATTCTGTAGGGTTTATCAAGTATTCTAGTCAGTGAAATAAAAAAAATTTTTTTATGGAATTTTGAAAAATCATTTCGCATTTTGTATAAATTTTCTGATGGCTTTTTGCAAGAGTTAAGTTAGCAAATGGAAGAATAAAACATTGCCTAAGTATTATTAGATTTTTAACGAAATTATAAGATCCCATATTTTAATTTTTATACCGTAATAGGACCAGATAATTTATAAAAAAATGATATATGTCATACTCTGTACTTTGTATTTAAAGGAGGAGTGTCTCTTTTTGACTTCAGAAAAAATGAAAAGGGTTAATCCATTGAATATTCAATTTAAACAGTCAAAGTAACCTAAAAGTCTAATTTCTATTTTTTTTTAAAATAAGTATATAATTTAAATTTACTAACTATAGCCGCGTGAAGTCATTGGAATGCAGAGTTTTTTTACTCAAAAGCCAATTTAAATTTCCTCCCGTAGTATTGAAATAACTTAGCTGGTAAGTATTTCTTGGGCCCAATTATAAGAGACCTTAGAGAAGTTCCCACTAGATCAGGTAATTTCGGGAGGAAAAAATAATAAATATATGCCAATAATTTTGTATTTATTTTTTATTCATCAGGAAAGATTTAAATAAATGCAAGATGAACTGAAGTTGGAGGGAAACCATCATCTATGTTATAAATATCAAATATGCACCTTTTGCAATTAATACGGACACTCTATTACGCATTGCCCCTTTTTACATCTTTTTACGGATAAGAGGTGGTTTTTGCACAAGCAAGTATTGCCTTTTTTTATAAAAAAATAATTTATGATAATACCATATTTCATCTTTTTCAAATTTTCAAAAAGAAAGTGTATGACATGAAATACTCTAAGTAATAACGAATCTCCTTACCTAAAATCATTAAAGCCTAGAATAATATAAAACTCGAAGAAAGACGTCCTTTTAAATTATCTACTTTTAAAAAGTGCAAGTAAAGACAAAGATTTACTCAAAATTAGCTTGTAAATAGTGTGGCAAATGAATAATTGAGAGAAATTGACACCTTTTAGAAAACAAGAAGAGGGGTAATAGATATAAGAAAAAAGTACGTTTTGGAGCATTTGTTTAATTTAGAACATTTCTTGCTTCACGGAAATGCCATATATCCGGCAGACTTTTTTCCTTCGATATCCTTTTTCATAATGAATCTGTTCAACGAAGACTTGGAGGACGAACAATACCTGATTTTAATGCCAGGAATTATTATTGATAAGGGATTCGAAGATATTAAAACTCGGTCCAATTACGAGCGACAGCTAATACGGAAAATAATTTAACAACAGAAACTAATTTATTCCGGCCATTCACCAAGGTCTTAAAAGAAATATTAAAAAAATAAAATGAGTTTGAGTTTACTAAAGGAGAAGATGATTAAGAAGAAGAAGAAGAAGGAGGGGCTCTTTATGAAGATTCAATGAGTGAAAACGAAAATGATGATGAAGTTTTCTGGAAAGCTCATTCACCTGGAGGCGGGACTGGAAAGGAAACCAAATTCTTTGCTAATTCTAATAATTTAATACCAATTCCAAACTAGGGCAACCAAAATCAAAGCTTTTTAATTTATTAATAATAGCAACAGCAATACGAATAGGAGTAATTTGAGCAAGAAAAAATGATGGCGATAAAGACGGAAAAATTCAAAGAGAATGTTGAAAAAAGTGCTTTGATGGGATTTTTCTAAATGAAGTACGGAAACCCGATAGACATAAAGAAAAGGCAGTTGCAGCGGAAGAAGTTTAAAAAAAGACGAAATGGATTGTCTCCGTTGAAAAATATAGAGAAATTTGACTACAATTTCTACGAAGAACCAAATCAAATATTTCATGATTACATGGAGTTGTATGAATAGGCGTAGGTATTGTAAGAGGAATTCAATGAAGACGATTTTTGGAAGAAGACGACACTATTTACACAACTGAAGACGAAGATCCAGGGCAGTATCAAATTAATAATGAACAAAACTAACGTTAAAATTAGGAGGATGAGGAGGAGGAGGAAGAAGAAGGGACTTTAAATAACTTCAATAATAATAATAGCGAAAATAATAGCATCAAATTCAGCCAACAAAACAACTACGTTGTATAAGATCAGTAGTTTGATAAAATGCCCTCCAGCTTTTCCATTGATTAAAATCTCAAAACTCTGCTTCTCTAACTTAACTGCCTTAGTAAAACCTGCAATTTGATAAAAAACAATATAAATCTACGAAAAGTGATATAAATAATGATAAAATGGTGTCCAATAGAGAAAGAAGTCCTCTTAAATTTAATTAAAGTTCTCCTTACTATTAATCTTCGCCAAAAAAAACAAAAAGAAGAGAAACCAAAATTAGAATATACTAATTTCTGACAATCAATCAACTATTACCACAATGCAAGACCATGTTGATGAGTATTCGCAATATATATCAAATTCTCCCCCCCTGCTATTATAATTTGACGATATTGATTCAGATAAATCTCCTCCTAAATAATGTTAAACTGAATAACAGAAATAATCGTAACAACAACAGTAACAGTAGTAGGGTTAAATTTAATAAATTTCTCAATCAGTAGATTGTATTATGAATAAATAAACTATAGCACCTCAATTAAAGTAAAATTAATATTTTTTTTTTTACAAATTAGCTAAGAATTAAATTTGATTATTTATTTATTTATTTATTTATTTATTTATTTATTTATTTATTTATTTATTTATTTATTTATTTATTTTATTTATTTATTTATTTATTTATTTATTTATTAGTCTAATAGTTGAAGAAGAACTGGAAAGCTCGCAACAAAATACCCCGATAAATAAAAAAATAAAAAAATAGTTATCTTAAAATATGCCAGACGAAATTTTGGATTACAATTCGAGTTATTTATCAGTGATTTTAAAAAGATAGAAGAAAATGCCTATAAAAGAGAATAAGGTTGAGTTCAAAAAATTGCTCAAAAATATTTAAAAATCAAGAATGTTTCAAATTCCTAAAATAAGTGAAGAAGTCATATACTCTGATAATGACTCATTTGCCACAAGCAATTCACCAGTAACACAATACTTAATTCAAAATAGCAATGAGCTTGATAAATAATTAAACTAAACAAATCAAGAAAACAGATGTAATTCTGCTAATATTAGCAATAAAGATTAGATGTCAAGTTTAGTTAATAATGTAATTAATAATGGAAATAATAGCTCTGAAAATACAAGCTCTAACAATAATAGTGAGAGTTTAAAAGGTCGATTTTTTCAGGATATACCAAAAAAGAATAAATGTTTAATGCAGAGTCTAGCAACTAATCTGAAAAAGGCAATAGTGAAAATACAAATTCTTAAGAATATTAGTAGTAAAATAATAACAACATGAATTAAAGTTAGCGAAGAAGTTTAGATAAATTAAAAAGAAAGAGCTTAACATTTTTGCAAAGCAATATACAATCCTAAAATTTTAAAAACATATCCGATAATGCTTCAAACATAGGAGTTCCCATGGGCTTTTCGCAAGCATACCATCCAAACAATGTTTAACTTAATTTTTTGTCCTAGCAGTAAATTGATTTATAGCAGTAGCAGTAGCAATAACAGCAGCAATAATAATTATAAAGCAATTCTATTAAAAACTAGCTGGCAGTTCCTAATGACAGCCAAAGCCAGTTCTCTCAGTCTTATATGATGAATCAGTCCGGAAAATAACTTACATTTGGATTAAAAAGAAGAATGTCTCATGTGCTTAAGGGAATTATGGTAGACGGGAATGGGTAAGAAGCGTCAGCAATGGCTGCAGCAACTGCAAGTAATATGGAAGTTTCAAGATAAATTATACTGTAGAATACTCAAAAAGAGCTCCAAAAAAACCAATAGATCCAAAATCCCATTCTCTCTTCATAAACTCCTGTAGAAAAGCAACTATACTGGTATGATTTCGAAAACATAAAGGCTTATCAAAAATACTTTAATCATTACAATTACTTCAAAGTTGTAGAAAAGTATGAGTTATATAGACTGAAAAAGTATTTAAGCTAAACTAAAAATCTAAAGAAAATGATGACAGTGTTCGGAAATCAGACCAGGGGCTCCTAGTTTCTACCTTTATAAATTTAAAAAAATGGTGCTAATTCTACGAATAGTCCATTGGGAAGTAGTGGAAAAAAAAAAAACAGTGCATTTTAAAAAAAAAAACATTACATAATTCAAAAACTAATTTAAAAAAGTAAAAATCATTTGGAATTCACCCTTCTAAAAAGAAAAAGGAATCTAAAATTTTATTTTAGGTGCTTAAGTAAGAGCCACAGTGAATAGCAGCAACTAATATAAACAAAAATAATTAAATTATAACTCAATAATTTGTTTCAATTCATAAAAAATAATAATTTATATTTATTTTATAGTTACATTACATATTTAAATATTATATCTTATATAATCAAAGAAAAAATATTGTATTCTTTATTATTAACAAAATAGGTCAGTTAAAGCCGTAGTCTCTTTATTTGTTATTTCTATAAAAAAAATAATGAAATAATGAAATAACTAGGTAAACAATTATAAAAATAAATTATCCATTTACTTTTAATTCATTTTGATAATAAAATAAATTAAATGAAAAATGTATGCTTAGAAAATCAAAATTTTTACCTTTATAAAATTATAATTAATAAAAAAAAAACATATTATACAATATTAATAAAAATAAAAATAAAAAATTATATAATATAAAGTAATGAACAAGTAGAATTAATAAAACTAATATTTAAATCCACAAAATGGTTTTAATAGCTCTCCAAGAGATGAGCTAGATATTATATTATCAACTGATGGCCCTTTGATCGAAGATAATAATACACATTTTTTTAAAAAGTTCGGAAAAGGTCCATAACTTATGAATAAAAGCCGAATATTTAGATTGTTAAAAGCTCAGTAGATATAAACTGTTATGACAGTCAAAAATTAACATAAAATTAGAGAAGTGGTACATAAAATTAAATTCATTCTTAAAGTGAAGAAGATGGAGAAGAAAATGAATAGCAGTAGGAAACAAATCAATAAATCAAACAATAAATATGGGAAAATATAATAAATAGTAGGAAATTATCAATAAAAAAAGCTAAGCTCCACACGGAAATAATGAGGGAATAACTCATTCATCAGTCAATGCTAATGAATAAGGACAGAAAGCTATAAAAGTTGGATTTGTAATGAACTAGCTAAGCGTAAATTAGGAAAGCCCTTCGAGAAGAAAAAGTGATATAAAAATAGTGCATAAAAAATGTCTAAAGCGTACAAATATTAGATTGGAAAATATTTCGTAAATTAACAAACAATGAAAAAAGTAACTGATAAAGAAACTTGGAAAGACATCATTATTATAAACACTCTAAAAAGACACTAGTTGGAGCATCTTATTGATATTGATAAAATTTATAGCGAATTGTAAAAACACATATCAAAAGAAAAGAAAAAACGAGGAGTCCCTTCAATATCTGAAGATGAGATACTTAATGTTTGTAATATTTGCCACAAAAACCTAGAAGGTATTATAATTTAATGCTTGTTTTCAGCAACAATTGTATACATTATAATATTAAATGTTATGTTATACTATTATTTTATTTTGTTGCTCAGTTAGCAAAAAAGAAACAATATTGGAATGTAAAAAATGTAAAGTGAATAAAATACATAAAATATGTTAAAAGAAAAAAACTCCTATTAATTTTAAATTATTCAAATTTAATTATTTTGACCAAAGTTAATGGAGGTGTTGGTAATATTTAAATTAAATAAAAAATATGAGATGAACGTAATTTTAAATAACTAATTTTTTTTTTTATTTAAAAATATTAGGAATTGTGAATCATTAAGCGATGAAGCTTGGAGAATAGTATTAAGCAAATACAATTTGAAAAGGAAGTGGTTTTTTTTCAGATTGTAGTTACTGATCATATCTACTCAATTTAAAAAATTAAATAAGTAATAAATGCAAGCCATAAAGTAATTATTAATAAAGTGTATATATTTTATAATTATTAATAAAGTGGATATAAGTTATATATTTTTAAAATTTTTAAAAAAATTAAATTATAAATTAATAGACATTTAATTTGCGATAAAACGTTTACTAATTCTTATTTGAGCCCAAAATATAAATGTGTAAAAAGATTATTTAATAAGGTTCCTGTTCTTACTCCACAGGGATTCCTTTTCACCTTATGGAATATTTTAATGTTATGTGCTATTTCTTTTAAAATTTTAGAAATACCAATTATTATCTCTTTTGAACTTTAAAATCAAGTTTCTCTATTTTATTAGGTGCCCGTATTCGGCCTATTCATTTTTGAAATTATTTTTTCTTTTTTATTGGATATTTTGAAGAAGGATTAGTCGTAACAAATCGAGAATAAATAAAAAACCATTATATAAAAAGTAATTTTTAATGTATTTCATTAACAATTTCATTAATTCTAAAGAGTTTAATGTAAATTATATAGAAAAATTGAGAACAGATTTGATAACCAGTATATTTTTCCTTTTAAGCATAATTTTTAATAGAAGCTATATGGCAATTCCATTTTTATTCCGGCTGTAATAAATTACTGCCATTTTAGCTAATATTGAATACCAATTAGAAATGATAAGGATTAAAAATAGAAATATATTTATAATCTTTGCTTTGCTAAAGTTGTTAAGTAAAACCTAAACTAGTATTTACATATATATCAATTATATATACTAATAAATTGTTCTTCTAGGTCAAATTTTATTTGTCGCACACTTTTTAGCTTGTGGATTTCATTACGTAGGCTCTTAAAAGGGAGAATATAATAATAGCAGCAATGATACCTGGTTGAAGCAAACTGGGTACGAATCCCGATCTGCGCCTGAAAGATATATAGTGTCATTGTATTTTTCTGTGGTGTCTATGAGTACAATAGGATATGGAGATATAGTGCCCATAAGTATAGAAGAAAGGATATATGTATTATTCAGTGCTTTTATTTCGTGTGGTGTCTTTGCCTACTCGATCAATATAATTACTTCGATTTTTTAAGACAATGATAGGAAGACTGCTGCCTTCAGGTCTCAAAAAACCTCTATACTAAACTATATGAAATAGAGAAATATTAATAACGAACTTCAAATATAAATCATAAAAAATATGAAACACATCCATGAAATGGAGTAGTCAGGGGTGACCAAAAGTTAGGAAATTTTATATGGCCTTTCAGGCGCCTTGGTTAGAGACTTAAAGAGAGAATTTTTTTATGGAATCCTGTAAAATTAATTAGTCTTTAGCATAAATTTTTCTGAATAGTTTTTACAGGATTTAAGTTTGAAAATGGAAGAGTAAAATGTTGCCTCAGTAAGAAGTTTTACTTTTTTAATTTGATAAATTATACTTTTATTCAATTTATTCTTTAATATTTTAATTATAATAATAATTAATTGAATTTTTAAATAGGACGAAATTATTTATTAAAGAAATGACAAATCCAGTAAATTGTATTTCATCTTCAAAGGCTCAGCTTCATTAATAGATTATAGAAAGGGAGAAAAAGTGCAATCATAAGAATATTAGATATAAGCAATTAAGGTAAAAATGATAAAATATAATTTAATGATAAAATTAAATTATAATAGTCTGGCGGAGTAATTTAAATACAGGACTTTTTCACATAGTCGCCAATTTAGGTTACAATTAAAAGCTTGGAAATTACCTAATTGGTAAGTCTATCGTGGGATTGCTTTCAAAAAACTTTAAAATAGTACCCTTTAGATTTTGTAATAATAATAATATAATTTATGATGGTTTTTAAGATTAGTATATATTTATTATTTTATGAACAATTAGGAAAGGTTTAAGTAAATTAAAGATGAATTATGCTTTTAGTTAGACCATCAAATAGATTATAAATATTAAAACTGCACTTTTTGTTAAAAAAATGGACATAATATTATGTTATGTCCTTTTCTACATTTGTTTACGGATAAAAAATACTTTTTAAAAAAATAAGTAAATTAAATGAACAATAAATATTTATATTTTTGTATTTTTTGATTTAAAAATTATTATTTTTAAAAAGTAAATATTAGACAAGAAACATTCTAAATAGATAAGAATCAAGTTGCCCTAAATAATTTAAACTCCTTCTGAAATCTATTTGGATAAGAGACGACCAAACAAGCATTCTACATTTGTAAAATCTTAAAGTCATGCAAATGAATAATAATACGATCCCTAGTTAGTAAGGAAAAAAGAAAACCAGAATTTTTTTCAGACAAGGAAGGCCGCAAGAGACATTAGAAAAAAATATGTGTTAGAACATTTATTTAATTTGGAACACTTTTTAGTATGCGGAAGCCAAATGTATCCTCTTGATTTTTTTCCAACGATTTCGTTCTTTATAATGAATTTCTTTAACGAAGAGATACCCGATGAGTAGTTTTTGTTTTTGATGCCAGGAGTTATTATCGACCGATCCTTTGAACAACTAAAGGAAATCACGAAATATGAAATCATATTGGTCAAAAAAATAATGAGAGAAAAAAGAAATGAGACTCTGAACTCTGGCAGTTTATCAGCAAGTTATGATCAAGAACTACTGAAGCTTTAAGTTTGCAGTTCAGATGACCAAGGATAAGGGCCATACAATGAGAATAACTATATGGAGGATGATTCCTTCAGTGAAGAAACTAGTGATTTGGAGATTGATTGGAAACAATGGCAAGACAGAATGTCCCCGAACTCGAGCAACAAATATTAGAGTAGTTTAAATAACCAGAATAACAACTTTAATAAAATGTATGAAAATAATCAAATAAAGTACGAGATGAATGATAAGTAGATTACTTCAATTTAAAACCACATGGCAGACTAAGATGAGCAAAAAGACATTAGGGAAAAGTAACTTCTGGCCCAGAAATCTTAAAAGCTAAAGCAAAATATAGAGCAGAGCCATTTATTGAATTTTTTTGAAGACTAACTAGTGGGAGGCAGCAAATATTAAATAAAAAAAATCAAACAAAAGTATTACCCCAAAAGAAGAAAAAATGGCTTGCTATTTTAAGAAACGATTGAATATTTCGACTATAATTTCTATGAAAACCAGGAATTCCTAAACCAAGACTATTTAGACCTTTATGAGTAAGCTCAGCAAATGGACAAAGCAGACACAAATGATTACAATAATGAGTCATCGGAGGAGAATAGCAGTAGATTTTACTCTTCTGAAGAGCAAGTAGATGATATCGAGGATGAAGATCTACATGATGACGAAAACACATAGTAATAATCATAAGAAGAACAAGAAGAGCGGAAAGAATAAGCTAACATACAAAGGGGTAACAAAAAAGTAACAGGTCTCTAAAACATTATTCGCGATAAATGCGAATCAATAGGAAGTTTTTAGCAATAGTAACATGTATCCTTTAGTCCTATACAGCAACCGCAGAGCAACAGTGTGGAGTACAATAATTATTTCAGTTTGAGGAAAATTCCAATGGAAGAGAAAACTTCGATAAAGAGGAGTGATAGCTAGGAATTTAATATCGGATCACCCAAAAGAAAATAAAAAATGAGTGAGGAATAAATCATAAGAAAGTAGAAATCAAGTAGTGATAGCAAAAAAATAGGTTTAAACATAACAACCACAATAATTTAAATTCAATGGCTCTTGTTCATTTTGATGAGGATGAATAAGAAGAAGCTAACAAATTTACCGATAAATAAAATAAATAATTCAGCGAAGATTTACCAAACAAAACATTCAAATCTCATTTTTAGGAAATAGAAAAAAAGGGTAAAAGTTAATTTTATATTCATTGATATTTTATATTTCAACATTTAGCATTATAAATTCTAAAACCTAGAAATTTTTCAGAGTAAAAGAGCGAGCAAAATTTGTTATAAATTAAAAATAATAAAAAATTTCCCAAAATTTAGATAACCAATGAAGCTATTTAAGAAGTTATTAAATAGGGTCGGCGAGGAAGTTTAAAGAAAAAAGATAGAATAATAGAAGAAGAATCAAAGTAGTTTTCTACTTTAATTAGTCTCATTAAAAGAAACACAAAATCTCATAAAATAAAGGAGCTTTAACTAAATAATTTTGGCCATAATTCAGATAAAAAAAAATGGAGGAATAAGAAATAGTCTAAGATTCTTCTAATTACCCAATAAGATTTAAATATGTTACTGAATTTATAAGCAAAAATAAAAATCATCAAGGTAGCGAAAATTAGATTAGACCTAAAAATGAATCATCAATAACACAGCTATCAAAAGAAAATGAAGAAAAAAATGTATTCGGAGGAGGAGAATCAATGGATTATTTAAGTAATAATTTTCATTCGAACTCTAGTGATAATAACAGTAGCAATAAAAACACTTTTCATGGCTACATTTAAAGAAAGAGTCTGGAAATTTAAAAAAGATAAAGCTTAAATCAATCTTAGCATGCATTATCTTGCCAATATAAACAATTGTAGTAATAGTCGAGCGGAAACACCGTGCTATAATCTAACGGCAACTAATAATGTCAAGAATAATTGCCCACTATTTTAATTCAGCACTTAAATGAAAACAAAGAAAATTTGAATAAGTCTATAATGAATATAATTAAGGAATTCATGGAATAATAAAACATTTAGTAGCCAAATAACACGGTAGACACGTAGAAAGAGCTAAAATAATAGCAATAAAAATTAAATGATTAAGTAAAATAATTATAGTAAAAGAATCAAGAAAGAAAGCAAATACTTTCACTTAATAAGGAAGAGCTGTATTATTACGAATTTGACTAGTTGAGATGCTATCAAAAATACTTTAACTAATTCAATTATACAAAAATCGTAGAGCAAAATGACAAATTTAGATTAAAATAATTTTTTTCCAATAAAGAAAATTTTAAACTATCTTAAACAAGTTCAGTCAGCATTAGAAAAAAAGACAGTCTCAAAAACTATCTCCACTTAAAATTCAGAATATGAATTCAAGTCAACAGTCGGGGGGAAGTTCTAAAAGGTAGAATTTAGCTAGAAAAAATACGGAATATAAGCAAGCCCTAAAGCCCTCTAAAAGCCATTTTATCAAAAATAATAATAATACAAAATAAAAAGAATCCTAAATTTTCTTTAAAGTATTGAAATAGGAAGATTGACTTTAAAAAATTAAATGATTATATGAGTAAATATAAATAGTTTTTATTACAAAAATATAAAATTTTTTTAATTATTTTTTAAAATGGTTAGATTATTATTCTAGTTTAATTTATATTTAAATAATAACTTAAAAAATTATGTTTGTTTATTAACGGGTAATTCGATAACTTGTGAAAAAACAATATTTAACACGATAATATTAAATTAAAAAGACTTCTGAATAATTTACTTATAATAGAATATAAGAAATAAATTGTTAAAGGAAAAATATCATTTTTAAAAATGAAAAATAACTTTTCAAAGGAAAATAATATATTTTCCAATATTTCTATTAAAACTAAACAGCCTCCAAATATAAACTTATAAATAAAAAAAATCCTCTCTCGAATAGAAATGTGGAATAACCTCTACAATAAATTAATTATAATAATTATCAAACCGAATAAAAATTCGCTTAAAATAATAAAATAAAAAATTCTGACAAAGAAATGCATCAGAATTTTTACAGCATTAAAAACCCACCATAAAGTTCTATAAACAATGAAAATGCCAATCTTAAATACCGTTATTCGCAAAAGCCATATGATAATTAAGCAAATTAACATTATCAATCACATAAATAGCACTAAGTTATGGAAAACTAAAATAAATAACAGAGCAATCAAAAACTGCAAAATAACAGTTAGAAGAAATAACAAGTAATTACATAAATAAATAAAAGTAAATTAATTTTTATAATAATTAAGTTTTATTATATTAAAAATAGCAACAGCAATAAAATAAAATTGATAATTGGTAGTCTGTAATATCATTAGGTTCGGAATCAAATTAATAAGATCATCCCTTTTAAACATAAATAAATCAGAGTAGTGTTAAAAAAGAGGGTCAGATGAATTTAAATTCCGGATTTGATTATCAATAAATACATAATTTTAAAAGAAAAATAGAATATCAATAAAATGAATAAGAAGTTTCCGATATTAAAAATAGTCACAAAAATAATAAAAATCCATATATCGACTCTTTAAAAGAGAGCAATGAAGACGATTTTCTTCAAAATTGTTTGTAATTGCAAAACAATAAAGCTAGTTAAAATAATAATAATACTATGAACATTAGCGACAAAATAAACTTGCAATAATTTGATAGTGAGAATAAAATTTAATTGTCATTCATAAATACTAATCAATTAAATGGTATATCCATTAATAATTTTAACTGTTTGTAAAGTAATAACCTTACCCCGACACACAATAACGTCAATGATTAAAGTACCTTATGCTTTCATAGTAATGATCCAAATAATACAGTTAATAAGTGGCAATTCGGATTGCTAAACAACAATTTATCGAAGCAAAAAAATAATTTTAACCTTGCCTCTGCCAATATACAATCGCATAAAAAGGACTATTCAGCTCAATATTAAAATAAAAACAATATCACCAATTTGGACAATATTTATGGAAATTTTGAAGATGACGCAACGCTGCTAAGTGATGATAGAAAAATTTTGAATCTGATTGAGGAAGATATTCATCACGAAAGCAATTATCAGTCGAGCAATCTGAATTCTCTAGCCACTCATACCAATGAAAAAACGAAGAGTGAGATGTATGTTCATAATAGTCAAAGCATTAACACATATATGGGAAGTGAGTCAGAAAATGGCATTTCAATGAATAGTAAATCAGTTTTGTACCAGCAACATGTATATGAGAAGTAATAAAATATATTAATTATCATGTCATTTTTATAAATTTTTTTTTCAAAAAAAAAGATAGCCGGAATTATTCGATTCAGCTGATTTTGTTATATTTAAAAAAGATGATTTTGACAGATTCTTAAAAAAAGCCGAAACTTATGAAGATCTTGTCATACAATATTTATAAAAAATAAAGCGGTTAGAATAGTAATTACAATAAAAAAAGAACTTAGAAACAAACTAATTACAATTCACCTGTAAAGAATGTCAAGAACTCAAATAGCAAGATGAATAATAATATGAGCAAATAAAGAAAGCCTTGCTTCCTTTATCAAAAGAAAAAGAGCAATATTCTCCTAAATTAAAGGCAAAACAAAATGAATAATAAAACTGTGACCTTAGTGTTTAATAATCTTTGATTATGGATGAAGTTCCAATTTCTCAAGATGCTAAGTGTATGTTTGATATCACAAATGAACTTTTGTCTAAAAAACTCTCTTCTAAACATATTAATAAGGTGAAGAAACAACAATATTAATAATAACCGCATCAGGAATAATAATAATAATTCTAGTAATAATAGTAGTAGCTGTAATAAAAAACCACCAATAACATAAAATAAAATACTCCTGCCTAGTAAAATTACTATACTCACAGGGAAAATTAAGAAAATTGTAGGAAATAAATTAATTCTGAATAGTAAACTGATAATGATAGAATTTAAAAACAATAGTAAAAATTAATGGGAGGCAATAAAACAACAAGGGAAGAAGATAACATGGCTTTAGGGAAAAATCAATAAAAATAAGCTTTTTAAAAATAGTTCTAATAATACTAATCCGTATAACCTAACTAGTTATAGTAGAAAAATGAAATAAAGGATTAATTAGATAAAATAGACCTTTCTAAAGGAATAAACTATTTAAAATAATTGACTGATAATAATTAAGGAAACTAGGAATATAACTAAAACAATTTCTAAAAATAATATGGTACTCTACAAAATTAATAATCCAATTCTGTTAAAAATCATATTTAAAAGCCTAAAATGAATAGCATGATAGGCATAGAATAAAATTTAAATCAAAATAATTTTAAATATAATCAATCAAATTAAAATCTATAAAAAATATCTTCTCCTTCATAAAAATCGAATCAAAGGCACCGTACGGTTAGTCTTTAAAACACAGAAAATAGTAATATTTAGTATAAATACAGACAATTAAACAAAAATTAAATAAATATGTAGGAACAAAATATATTAAAAGTAAAAAGTATTATTATTTAATATAATTTGCTAATAATTAATTTATATTATAGGGCTAAATAAAATAAGATAGGCAAGTTAGGCCAGAAAGGAGTAATACTAATTTAAATATGCAACCTTAAAATAATAATCTTTAAAATAAAGATGGATGCTAAATTTTTTGATTTAAATAAAAAATTTTTTAATTATAAATATAATTATTATGTAAATATTTTAATAATAAAATTAATTTAAAATTCTATTTATAAATTTACATTACTTAAAATTTTATTATAATTTTTGCTATTTGTGTTAATTGATTTTTAGATTTATTTATTTATTAATTTGCTTTATATAATTTTAATTAATCAAATTAATTAATATTAAACCCATAATTAAAATAATTTAATACTAAACACAAATAAAAAAAAATAGGAAAATAGACTTTGGTGCGGCTTCGGCCGTCATCCGTAAAAATTGAAACGATACAGAGAAGATTAGCATGTTCCCTGTTTAAGGATGACACGCATTAAGCGAGAAGGAAAACCCATTTTTTTTTTCCTTTTTTTTTTAAAAAATAAAAATATATAAGTATTAATTAATATTATAAATATATATTAATAAAAAAAAGAAAATATATAAATATTTTATTTAAATTAATATAATTAGTATTTTTTATTATAGTTTTGTATTTTATTTTGTAAAATGAATATAAACCTTATACTTAGAATACCAATATAAAATTGTTATTTTTAATTAGCTAATATATTAAAGAATAATCAGGAAGATTAAAAATTTAAAATTCATTAATTGATTTATTGTCATTCATTAAAAAAACTAATTAAATATATTTATAAAGAAATTCCGAAAAAAACTGTAATTATATAAAATATAAAAACATAAGCATTATATTAGCAAAATAAAGCAATTGAAAAATATATTAAGTAAAGTATCACATATAAAATGAATCAATAAGGATTAGAGTTAAAGAAGCCTTTGAGAAAATTACCAATTTCTAAAGATCTTGAAGAAAAGAAAATATGTATATATTAATTCTTATAGAATAATCAAATATAAATATTTTGCAACATACATATAACTAGCGATATCAAGTTTGAATAAACCAGTGCTGAAAATGGGAGAAGCCTCTCTTGCAAGAAGAAGAGGAAGTTCGATAAATAAGGAAAAAACTTTGCCTCCTATGGGCCCCAATTAGCTAAATATTAGTATGAATTCATCATCATAAAATAGTGAAAAGCCGTCTGGAATAAAGTAATAAGTAAAGTAACAACCGAAAGTTGTTGATAAAGAAATTTCAAAGCAATTTGAAAAAGACTACACAACAGTTTTACAATAATTAAGATCATTTTAAGGGGAAAAATCTTTGACTGAGGAGCAGTAATTATATATTTCATGCTTTGATAAATATAATTAAATTTTAAGAATTTTAATTTTTTTATGCGTTTACTATTTGATTAGAGAACAAAATATTAAAGAGTTATGCAATAGAATAAATGTTCTTATCATAGATTGGGAAAAATAAACTGATTTAACTTAAAAAATTTGCGCAAGAGGTATTATATTATTTTTCACCAAAAAAAAATAAACAAAAGAAGTTATTTATTATTATTCCTTTATTAGAAAGTCTGCTTTAAGGACTTATATTTATTTTGAGAGATATAGAAAACCCTAAAGTAAGACTTAGGTCAATCAAGTAGTCTCTTCATATATTTAAAAGCATAGGATTTAAATATATATTTTCTGAAAAAGAATTGAAAGATTTAATATTACCTCCAGAAGCTCTTTTTGAACTTCTTATTGTTGTTTTGAAGCAGGCTTTAAAGGTAATACAATCTAATAAAATTAAAATGAGAAAGTCAAAATTATCCAATACATTTTATTAATACTAAGCTTACGAAAAAATAAGAATTGCAAGAAATAATAATCGAGGAAAACATGACAAACGCGTATTTTGAACTTTTGATGGCAATAAAAGCTAGCATTTCTCCTTAATAATATTCTGTGAAAATCTTAGACTTATTGATATCAATATTTTAAATAATGAAAAATGAAACAGATAATGAATTAGCCAGGAAAAATATTTTGTTCCAACTAACCTCACTCTCGTTTGTGGATTCCTGCACTATTTTGATTTCAAAGAATAATAATAAAAGGAATAATAGAACGACTCTGATAAAGGGGAAATTCCAAAAGATTAGTAAACCATTTTGCAAGAAAAAATGTTTGAGTTTTATGTTACTGTCACAGCTCTCATTAGAAATTTGGCAATAGATATAGGTTGTACCGTTGCTTATGCGAAATATAGAGTCATAGAAAAACTTACAAAAACGATTGAGCTGTAAATAATATAATATTATATAATCGATTAATTGTTTTTAAAATTCTTTGTCTAGATATCCGCATATAAATGACTTAATATTGAATACCGTAAGAATTTTATCTAAAATTTCGCTTAATAGAGAATGCTGCCTCCAAATGTTTGAAAATGAATTTTTTGTTAAAAATATATTAGGATTTTTTAAATCCTACAAATAGAACTTGTTTGTCATTATTAGAATATCTTTTATTCTCGCAAATATGACAGCATTTATCAAGGATATAAGAAACTTCATTTATTTCAAGTAAAATGGATTCAAAGATATATACACTTGCTTTGATTATTATGCAGGAAGGGAGCTCGGAGCGAAAAACAATAACGAAATAGATTAAATGAATATAACGAATACAGGTTGGGATTTCAAATAAATGCAAAAGGAGTAACGAACCAACTAAATAAATATAATTGAAACTTTGAATAATATTAAATTCAATTAATTTTTTAGATCTGACATGGAAGCAATGATAAAAATCATCAGACTCATTGCAAACTTGTTGACTGTTGAAGAAATTGGAAATGATTTGATTACGAATAAAAATATGTACTACAAAGATGTTATTAAAAAGCTAAGAATGTTAACCACCGGCAAAGATATTTAAGCTCATTAAGAATTACTTTAATGTTCTCTCAGTTGTTTGGCGAACATTACCTTTTATGAAAAAACTCCTCTCCCTACGACTGATTTCGAGTTTAAAAATGCCAAAATAGGTACACCAACTTGCATTAATTATAAAAAGTAAAAAATTATCAGAAATCTTTAATATATTTTCAAAATAGAACTCGTGGTGACTTTGGGAGGTTACGTTATGCAGACTGATAGTGAAGATATATGTTGCGAAGCTCTTAGAGTAATATCAAACATGTCGAGACATAAAGATCTGATAAAAACCATGATTAAATTCAAAATTGTTGACGGAATTATAGTTCTTTTAGACTCAAATTCATAAGAAATTGTGTATTATGCATTAGGAGTGCTAATAAATATAATGAAAAATGATGAAATCAAGTAATAATATATAAGAAGATTTTAGTTATATATTATTACGTTTATTTATTCTTTAATATTTTTTGAAGAGAATAATATGGAAAAGCTGCATGTGAAAACATAATTTAAATTCTTAAAGATTGCACTCTTGAACAAAATGATTTAGTACTGTTATCTTTTAAAGTAAAAAACAATATGTCAAATGTTTAAAAAAACTAATTTAATTGTTATATACAATTTTTTTTCTATTAGTGTTTGGGCAATATAATTGATAATAATTCACAATTGGAACCTCAATATATAAAAAATTTAGAATCTATTTTAGATAGCATGGGATAACAGTGTGACACATTAATAGTAATTAACATTTTGTATTTTAATACTAAAATTTTTGTTTACGATTAAAACTTAATTTTTAGGAAAAATCTTAAGAAAAAAATTAAACTTAATCTATTCCTGAAATATTTGATATAAGGAGTGTAATAAATCATTTGCAAAATAATATCCCAGAAGAAATGTATATTTGTCCTGCTCCAAGTATTTAAATTTTAATTAATTATATATATATAAATAATAATTAAATTTTCAAAAAATGAAAGTTAAATATATATTTTACATCAGATTGTGGAAGGAAATTCAAAGAAAAATAATAGTTGTAAGACCATATTAAAAGAAGGCATAATTTGTGAAAACATGAACAAGTTACTCTTAGATGCAAATTAATTAATAATTGTTTTATTTTATATTAGTTATGAAATTATAAAATAAGTTTAAATTTCATTTTATATTACTATATAATAAATATTTTAATTTAAAAAATTTTATTTTAAAAAATAATAAATCAACAACATTTTAATTTCTAATTTTAAGAAAACCCATCAATTTTTCTTTTTTAATTTATATTTTTTTCTTCCTTAAGATTCATTTTTAACCTATTCTATTTCCTTTTATTATTGAACTTTTGCAGATTTAGTAATGGAAAATGTTTGATCTTTCAAATGTTAAAAGTAATTTTTCATGTCATCTTCGTCATAAACCTTAAATTCAGAAATAAAAATATTAAAAAATATTTTTTTTATAAAAATTAATAATAATATCACCATTTAGCTTTCAATTTCTTCTTGCATTTCTTCCTAACTACTAGGTCCAAAATATCTGGGCCCAAAAATCAAAAAGCTGGCCTCACAGTGTTCTCCCTTTTTAAATACCATATCTGTTTCCCTCATTTTATCTAAATCGGTGCCTAGTGATTCTCCTGTATAAAATTAATATACTTACTTTATTATTTTATAAAAAATATTTAAATTTTACCTATTAAATTTTCAAAACTCATCATCTAAACATATTTTTCTGTAGCAGTTTCATAGTTTTACAAATCTAATAAATGTTCATCTTTAATATCATCTCTGGCTTCTGGGAAATGGTTCAAAAATTCTTTAACATTTTGAGACTCAATGCATTCATGAATTATTTCCAAACAAGCTGATTTTTCAAAGAATTTTTGTCCACTTAAATTGTTTTAATTGTCCTTTAAAAACTAAGAAAAGTCTTATTATATCTGTTGGTAATTAAAGTCGTTGTAATTATTCACATTTTCATCGAATTATCCCAACTTTTTTAGTTTTCTTTCCTTTTCGTAGTTTTTCTCAAATACCTTTAACAACTTTTGCAAAGAGGGAAACATATTGTATGAACCTGTAACTACCAATATTTTCTGATATTCTTGATTTTCCTTTGATGTATCATAAATTCTATTGGCAAAGAATTCCTGTTTATGCTCAAAAGAATATTCTTTATCCCCTGTAATTATCTATAAATAACTTTCTGGATATAATTAATAGCTACTATAATCTTTTTCCCTATCTTCAAAAATTTAAGTTGCGTTGCAATGCAGGCAACCCTTACAAGAAGCAGTTTTGGCAAACTTCGTTTTTTCTAACAAAATGGTATAATTGCACATATGGAGTAGTTCTTCTAATTCTGCGAGGGTGTGTTTCAAAGTCATTTGGTGAATGGTCAAATTCAGAGGAATATCTCCAAGAATAATCTAAATTCAATTATGATTTATAGAATACCGTATTATTACTAATGTATATATATACATACCTTATTTTATTTAGCTTACGGATCATCTGCACGGTTAGCATGAAACAAAAAACTAAACAAAGTATTTACAAGTTGCATGTCAAACAATGTATATTTTCCCAATCTCTATCTAAATGTTTTGCTTTCAGCAACGAACTCGGCCATTTCGGGAGAAAAATAATTTGTGATATAGTTATATAGATTCTCTCCGTTTAATTCATGGATAATGCTCTCTGATTAATAAACACCTTTCACACTGTGGTAAATTGTATCGGCTCCCTACTCTATTAGGTCTTTCATTTATTTAGTATCAATATAAGCTGGTTCATCTACCACAAGCAAGTTTATTTCCTAAAAAAATTTAAAAATAAAATATAATTTAAAATTTTGGTTAAGAAATTTTTACTTTAGCATTATTTTTTATAGTATTTTATAAATTTTAGTATGAATTATCGGATTAAATTTCTAAACCCTGAATTATTATTTCCTATTGTATATCTTTTATGAATAAAGTAATTTGCTTGCTTTCATAGTTAAAATTTTTAATTTAAACATTTCCATCTAACTTTTCCACTAATTCAATTAAATTATAATGATGCAAAATTTTTTCATTTAATTCTTATTAGTCCATTTTTTATACTTCTTATAACACATCTAAAACTTTATTTTTTTATTGTTCTTCCATTAAGCTATTCTCTACTTTTTAAATTAGAGATTACAAGTCAGATTTTTTAACCAGAATTATTTTTTCTAGCAACTTATTCAGTAATTCATTGATCATAACTGGGTTTATTTTGTATGTTTATTTATCATATAAAGTTATATAACCTAGAATAAGGAAATAAATATATTTATTTAGAATAACTTAACTAATCTATATTATTATTTACATTGTGTAAGTTTTAATATAATATCGGGATCAGATAGATTGTCTTACAAATTATTTTTATAAATTTCGGCCATTATTCTGGCTAGAAATTCTACTTAGTTTATTTATATTTTTATATAACATTCTAAAAGGAAAGATAGATAATTTAATCCTCTTCCTTGTATTGTTTTCATAATTTTAGGTATAGAATTTTATAAAGCCCTCTCTAATTCTACATAATCCTGTTTTATGAATTAGCATGCCACTTAATTACTTAATTATTAAGAGCCATTTTATTTTTGTGATAAATCGTTGACAGAGGATGAAAAATAAGCCCTGTTTTAATTACTATAAATTGTAGAAGGAATAATACTTATATAGTGTTTTTATTCATAATTATTGTTTTTCCTAATTTATTTGGACAAATTTAATGCCCTTCTACATTTTGGTAATGCTTTTTAAAGATATTACATTTACTTATTTATTAGCTTCTAAATGAGACCCTTCTTATTTAGTTCTTTCTACTTTTTATATTATTATATTAGTTATTATTGCTTATTTAGTTTATTTTGTTTATCAACATATATGTAAAATTATCATAGACCTAATATTTAGCACAAATTAAAATTTAATTCGATTAATTTTTTCTTCTTAATTTTTGTTTGCAGTAGTTCGTAAATACTCCGTATTAAAATTAATTGCAATTAAAAAAAAAAATTTATGTTATTTTCTATAAAATTATAATCAATCATTATGGTTTTTTCGTATTAAACTTAATTAAAATTTATACATACCCATTATTATAATTATATAAACAATTTTTCTATTGAAATTAGTTTTGGTAAAATATAATAAAATATGTTAAAACAGGTATTGACAGAATTTAATAAAATAAACTCTTTTTACTTAATTATATTTTATCTTTCTTATTGATTATAATGAATTTTTATAGTGATTTATTAATCGTGATTAATTATTATTATTATTGAATGATTGCGTAATAGATTACATTTTTACTAATCTTTATTATCTATATTATTAATATTCAGTTCAAATAAATCAATAAATAAAATAAATATAATACTATTAAATCATAAACTAAAATGTAGAATATAGCAAAATAAATCACTTAATCTTGTTCTTTTTCTTATAAATCAGCTTATAAATTTTAGCATGCTCATAAAGTATCAATTAGATTCAGAAAATTGAATCCTGAATAAACTGTTTCTTTATTCAAAAACTCATTATCTGGTAATTATTAAGAAAAATCATATTCATTAAACAAATCAAATGCAATTATATAAACAATATTTATTATAAACCGTCTCCATCTATATTATATTGAAAGCTATATTTTATAAATGCGATTAATATTTTCAATAAACGAAGAAATGAAATTTCTTTTAGCTAATTATTATTAAATTTTATTTTTTTTATATATAAAATATATTTACATTAATTATAATATGATTTAACAGATTTCAAACATACTTTCTCTACCTTCAGAAGAATGTCTATTACTTAGGAAGAAATAGATGCAATCAATAATGGAGGAGCAGAACTTAAATGGAAGCATATTCCTAAAATTAAAAATACTCCCATTGATTATGAAAAAGATTTTATCTGAAAAAAGGTTTTTTGAAATTATTTTATTCTCGCTATTAGATGACTAAAAAAATAGAGTTAAATAAATATTGATGATTTTTAATAAAAATGTATAATATTAATATAATGTTGGCAAATAAAATAATTTATGATTTTTTATATTTATATACTTACTTAAGATAATATTATAAAATACTAAAAAAAAAAAATCTGTAATTCATTCTTTTTATATGTAAAAGAAATATTGTAGTAAAAGATAAAAAACATTTAATACTAATTCTTTAAAACTTATATTTCACCTAAAATTGTATATACACGTGTATATATATAAATAAATAATTATTTATTATATATAATTTTTTTATAAATGAAATTTTAATTATATATTAAATTTTTGCAATAAATATAAATTAATATAGGAACTATAAATATCAATTAAAATTATTATTTTTCAAAATTTACTTTTTATTTAATTCCTATCTTCCAGTATTTAATATATCACTTCTGTATGTCATCGGATATCCAATTTCCTATTGATTTAAAAGATTATAAATATAATATAAATAGAAGACTAAAAATTTAACAATAATTATCAATATGATCAAATAATTTAAATTTAATTATTACTTTCAATAAACTTTCCAATTGCAATCTATATCCCTATATTTCTTCTTCTTTTTAAATTACAACTCTTTTTAAATCGTTTATTTGAAGTTCCGAATTTTTTTTATATAGCATCTATTCCTATTAGACTTCATGAAGACTGTCTTGATATATTTACTTAAGCTCCATTTCTTTATACAAATAATTTTCGGCTATGAATTCATAATTTTTTTTTGCTCTTCTTCAAAAATCTTGCAGTGATTTATACTATTTTCTTCTTTTTATTCTTCTATAAGGGTATTTTATTCTCTAAGTTCCAGATTCTATATTTCAAGTTCTCGATTCCTCATTCTCAATTTACTATTTTCGCACTCTAAATCTCTGATTTATTTAAAATTAGTCTAATTGCCATTATACTTCATTTCAAGACGAAATAATTCCTGTTTATTTTCTCCTTCATAACTAATTTCTTCTATTTCTTTTTATCTGTCTGCTTCAATTTCCAATTGTTACTTTGAGAATTTTTGTAAAGTTTAGGTAAATTCTTCATATTTACCTCCTCTGTAATGGCTGAAAATTTATTTTAATTCATGTTAATTAATAATGTCTGGAAGTAAAGAAAACTACACAGAAATTGATTCAAACTGAGAAAATTTCAAAGCACCACTTTGCATAAGATCTGATAATCTAAAAGCATCACAAAAAGCACAAATAGCTTTATTTTGTGATAATTTATTTATTATTTTTAGCAAAATATCTTCTATACCTTAATCGCATTCTAATTAAAACATAGATTCTTATTTAAAACTTTTAGAATTTTGCTCTAACTAACTTTAATCGCAAGCTTCTTATAAGGCTTAAGGATTTTCAACTAGAATATAGAGGAGATCTTCAACACTGGTTTACGACTAAAAATTGGTATCAAGTACTGCAAATAATATTTTATTTTCCTTTCTGGAAAAGGGAAATCTAATAATACAATAAATTTTAATATATTATTAAATTTAAATTAAAATTTATATATGGGGATTTTAAATAATAAATGGACAAATTTTTTTACTCTAAGCTTAACAATAGCTTTCTGAATTCTTTTTTTGTTAAAAAGTGTTTTTTTTCCATATTAGGAACAAATTCGACTATTTTTTATTAGTATAACTCCTACAGTATTAAACTATATTCATTTTATTAATTGAGGTCTAAATGGGGGTCCCCCTCATAATAGGCATGCAAAATATTTTAATTGAAATTTTGAATTTTCTCGACCATCACCTTTAAGGACAGGTTTCTATTTAAATTGGATTCAGAATTGAAAATATTGAAAGAGAAATTTTCGTAATGGATTTCAAAATATGCACTTTACACTTTCTTTTACCAAAAACCAATGTTTTATGAAGTTATATTTTGGAAGAAACTGCTTAAAATTATTATCAAATCGCTCTTCTCTATTTTATCTTTTTTAAATACATTATTGTCAACTAATAAAAAATTATTCAAAGCAGATAGCTCCATATCGCTTATAGATAAGTCAAGAAACTAGTCAAAAATGAACCTTAATAAAGCAGAAATTTGGCTGTCAAATTCTCGATAGTTATTGTTGTTATTGTTTTGCTGTTACTACGATAAAATTTCATGGCACTTGTCCCCATTTAAAAAAGAAACTACTTTTTTAATGACCTTTATGTCCTATTTAACACAAAAATTAATTTTAAAATATAAAAAATTTTTTTCTTTACAGACAAAATTGATTTGACTATCTAAATTATGGCAATAATCATATTTTCTTCCTGTTTCTCAATTTCGAAGTCTTCATCTGAAAAATCAGAAAACTATTCGTCAAAATCTAAATTTTTATTTTATTTCAGCATTTTCATATTTTTTTTTATTTTTTTAATTCATTCCTGGACCACCATTTCTTTTGGCTCCTGATTTTTAAATCTACCAAGCACTATTTTCCTCCTCGTCCTAAAAAAACTCATTTCGATCTAGAAACTGGTCTTAAGGTATTTCCACTTCCTACTATAATTATTCTTCTATCAATTAAACACAATATCCTATCTAATTTTCCAAATTTTACCAAGATTGAACCTACTTTCCCTTGCTACTATCGAAGCAAGTTTGCAAAAGAATATCAATCATTTGTAATTCTTATGCTAAGCTAAGCAATGTGCTAGAATTTAACAAATTAGGGGTTTTTAAACTCTTTTTATTCTGATTCTATTTTTCGATTTCTTTTACCTTTATGGTTAGTTCCTTTGATATTTTTTTAATTTTCAACGAGTCTCTGTTTTCTACATGCTATAATACAAGCTGTAATTATGCCTTAATATTTTTAATAATGAAATCGAATTATTATAATTTTTAGGATTGCTTTGAACACTTAAAATTGAACAATCATTTTAGTCAAATGAAGATTGCTGAGAACTAAACAAACTATTTAAACCTTTTATATTTTCCTTATCATTATTTTGTTATTTCATATTCACTTTAAAATTGCTATTATTGTTTTTATATTAGCATTTCGATATAATTTATTCTTTATTCTTAGATTTTTCTAGAACTGATTAGTTTCTAATTTATAATTATTATTAGCAATCTTAGTTTTAATTTATAGTGATAAGATG
The DNA here is from genome assembly GCA_037039885.1 of Miamiensis avidus. Lineage (NCBI taxonomy): Eukaryota > Ciliophora > Oligohymenophorea > Philasterida > Glauconematidae > Miamiensis > Miamiensis avidus. The sequence goes on from JAWVGU010000208.1 coordinate 1,362,470, forward strand.
TTTAATATTAAGAGAGGGTGAAAGAATAATTTTCTAACTCATATTTTAATTTTGTTTTTAATTTTTATCTTTTTAACAGTATGTATTTTTTCTTTCAAATTAATTAATTGAGTGCTTAATTTATTATATTTTTTTTTTTAAATTTATATTTCTGGTACCGTTTATTTTGTGTGCTTAGTTAATTATCTTGTGAATTATTCTAAAAGAATGGAAATGATGCTTTATTATAAGTCTTTATGTATATTAATTATATCATAAAAAAATAAAAATTTTTTCTTAAAATCATTTGTGAACATTTTTTTTTCAACCAATTTTATTAGGTCACGAGACATAATTTCCTATAGAAAAAATAATTATCTTATAAAAAGAACTCTAATATATTCATTAAAAAAATAAAAACTAAATTTAAACAGATTTATTTAAGAAAGGATAACAAAGTTAAGATGGAGGAAGAATTAATTCAAAATAAGTATATTGATGCATTTAAAGAAAAAATTTAAGAAGGGTTTAATAAAAATTCTTCAAAGATAATACTAATTTAAAGCAATCCGATCAAGATATTCATTGAGGCTGCAATTTATGGTATTTAATAAATACCTCCTGATACGATTGAGGAAATTGATATATAGCTTCCATCTGCGACCGTAAATGAAGAACTAGACAATTTAGTATAAGGATATTATGTAGATATTATTGACGAGGGAAAAATTAAAGAATAAATTTAATCTGAAGATTTAACTAAATTATTTATCAAATTAATAGAACATATTTCTGTATAAAGTAAAGTAAAGAAACTTACTCTAAATTTCAGATCTTGGAATGAAATGGCTGCTAAAAATTTATAAGAAAGTGACATTAAAATTTTAATGGAATATATTTAGAAAGTATTACCTAATCTAGAATTTTTATCACTTAATTTATTTAGGCTAGGATATATATCAAAAAGTATCACCTCTTAAGTATTAGATGATATCTTGGATTCGCTTAATAGCAATTCAGGAAATTGTAATTTAAAATATCTAAATTTGAATTTGGGATCTTTTGGAATCTTAACAAACTATTCTCTTAAAGGATTTTATACAAATTAGCATGCAATTAAATTGGCGGAATTTATAAAAAAATAAAAACATTTGGAAACTTTAATTTTTAATGGAAGAAGGTTTAAATACACTATTTATATATTAAATTATGCTATTAAATATTTAAAAAATTATTTATATATTAAAGCTGGGGTCATAATAACAATAAATTAAGTTCTAATGGTTTGAAGGCAATTGGAAATGCTTTAGCCTGTCAAAAAAACTCTTTGAAATATGTAGATCTAGACTTATACTGTTGGGAGTATAATAATATTTATAATTAATAATAATTATTAATTAATATTCATAATATCAATATATTTTTTATTAATATTTAGCTATAATAATTAGTTTAATCATTATAAGGGCACAGTCAACTTTTTAGAAGATTTAACCTAATGTTAATAAATTTAAGATTTAAGAATAGTATTAGACTATGGCAGTATTCCTGAATCTGTAAGAATACAATATATTTATACCTTAGGTTCTTTAAAAAGTCTGAGACATTTAAAGATATAGGCGCAATATACATATTTCTCTAGTGATCTAAATAATAATAATAATGCTTGTGATCCTTACTAATAAATATAATCTACATTTTCAAAACTTCCTTTTTTAAAAACAATATGTCTTGATGAATAATTTACTAAATTAAATCCGTAAAAGTATAAAAGTCTCAGCGAATATTTTTCCCACATTTTACAAATAAAAAAGAATCATTTTTATGTCATAAAAGTGATTAGAGATAATTAGGTATTAAAAAAAACTTCAGAAAAGATATTATTAAAGAAATAATAGAATTACATTGAAAAATAATGAAAATAAAAATAAACTAAGTTATATTATAAATATTTCCATATACTTATGTATATTTATATTATTTCATTATTATTATAAAGCATTTATTTTTAATTATTATTGCTTTAAAAATTTACTAAAATCTTCTTTTTTTAAATAAGCAGACTCGTTTTATTCAGGTTTTTAATCGGCAAGACATTGATAATTTTAATTAATATTTTACTTATTATCATATAATTATTTATTATTTTATTTTAATTGTTAATCGCATTAGTTTAAATTATCAATTTCTTCTATTTCTTACTATTTTTTCAATTACTTTTACTATTCAATCCTAATTTTATATAAATCAAAGAGTTATACAGGCTTACTACTATTCAATTTATAAGGAAGAAGTATTGGTTCACTATTTTTCTTCAAGTGAAGATTATCTTTATAATAAAGCTCCATTCTTCTTTCTTCTCTTCTTTATTCTCTGAGTTATATTAATTTCTCCATTTCTCTTTCCCGTTTCTTTATTTTTTAATCATAAAGTAAATTTTTAAATTATTCCCTTTCTTTTTTTTACTAAAGTAACTATTAATTAGCAAGTTTCTCTTTTTCCAATTTTTTTTTAATTTTTGATACTTGATGCTAGATTGAGATAATTATTGCTTTTCTTAAATTAAATTACTTCTATCTTTCATTGGTTAGGTATCTGACCTGGCTGATTAGAACTGGGTGATATTAGATACTGATTAAGAGTATTTACTATTTTTATTTTTTAAAAATAATTGCCAAAAGGCTAGTTTTTATATCTGCTGGAAGGAGTGCCCGCTTAAATGTTTTATTAGCTGATCAAACTTACATTGGATTGAAATCTCTTGTTATTTTTATGTGTGTCATTTCCTATGATTTCATCACAAAAAATATCATTTTTAGGTAATCTTAGTCCCTTATAATTAGACCGAGCACCTTCTGATGTTTAAGGTTTTCTTTTATTCATCACAGTACTACTATTGCCATTTCCACACTCATTTGTATTTGAGAAGGTACTTTTCACTTTCGCTCTTATTTATTATTATTATAAATTTTCTGAGCAATGTGATTATTACAAAAGTTGTTCGTTTTTATCTCTTGGCGATGATTAAGATTGAAGAAAAGTACTTTCTTTTAAAATAAAAGACGAAGAATCATTATTATTATTATTTAGTCTGTCCTAAGTATCTTAAATGGAACAATTCTGATCATTTAAATACTTATTTTTCGCTATTTGACATCTGACACGTAAAGGTAATTACTAATAACTTTGTACCTATATCGTAGAATCATCTAAATCTCCATTTTTTCTGTTTATTAAAAATATTAAACTTTAAAATACTATGAATGCAAATTTATTTGTGCAAAATAAACATTACTTATTCATAGGAGAATGGAAATTAAACTAAAATTATAGAGATTATTACGAGAGGGATTCAATCTATTATTACTTGGACATTTTGTCTAGAATACCTAAATTCTTTAAATGATTTATTCTATTTTCTGACTGCATATAATATTATAAAAAATAATCTCTTTAAGCATTATATTTAGGGATTTTTTATTCTTTTTAAGAATACTGGGTTGAAAAAGGTTATTCTTGTAATTATTGTGATGTAGAGTTTGAAGTAGAGTAAAACATTTTATAATAAATAAAAAATAGAAGTTTATATTTTTTTTTTATTTATTTTTATTAATTATTATTAATAATATTTGAAGTAGAAACTCTATTATAATATTATTTAATATAATTGTGGGTGCAATACATATATACTATTTCTAAAGAATTTTATTATTGAAAAATAATTGAAAAATATAATGCAATATTATGGAATTGTATTATAAATATAATTTATACTATAATTAACTATTAAAATATATATTTATATTTTCATAATATAATAACAATATAAAAAGTATTATTATTTTTAATATTGATATAAAAAATAAATATTATTCTAATAGGTCATTATATTAAAAAAATATAATTAAATCAAGAATTTTCCAATGATTTTATATTTAATACAAAAGTTACTTTTTATGATATAATATTTTTGGGAAAATCTAATTGATTTTTATTAGAATAAATTTTATTATACTTCTATTTATAATATATAAGAATTTAATTAAAAATAATGATAATGAAATGTGTTATTGCTATTTACTTTTTGATATTATCTAATTATAATATTCTCTTAATATAAATTTGAGTAAATACAATTATATAAATTTATGAGTAGGTAGCTTTAAATGTTTCTAAATAAAAACTATAAATTTAAAAAAATCTAAGTGGTATTTTCAAAATATTATTATTTATTAATTCAGTATACCTATCATATATAATTTTTTATATCATATATTAAAAAATAGTAAAATATATAATATAAAGTAGACAAAATACTCTGCTAATAAAATAGTATCAAGCATCATAGAAGAAATATAACTCTTATATTAAAGAAGATGAGCTAAGAAGTATCAAAATATTTATCAAGAGTTCATACATATTAGTTAGGAAAATGGACACTAAAGTCTAAAAAGGTAAATAAAATAATACATTAAATTATTAAAGAGCGCCACCTCATAAATTGACTAATTTGACTTATATTTTAAGATCACACCATATAAACTAGCTAGAAGGGGGTTTAAATGTATAGGTGTAGATCAAATATAGTGTGTTATGTGCGAAGAAAAGCTTTCATTGGCAGAATTATCAGATCCCGTTGAATAAGTGCAAGAAGATTAATATGGTAAAAATTAAAATCTTAAATGAAAATTGTTTATTAAATTAATTAAAATTAAATATATTTAGATTCTCATATTGAGAGATTTTTGAATTTAACAAAGCAAATTCACTAGGACGTTTGTGCTTTTCACCAAAATATGAATATATCTTTTTTTAAAATTTCTAGAGAATTTTTTTTTAGAATGCTTTAACATTTACTAAAAATGCTTAGAAAGTTATAAAGAAAAATTCATTGACCTCCCTCCAATCGATCCATAGGTTATAGAAGTTATTGTAAAAAAATAAGTCATTATAATTAAAATGCACCTATTTACAATAAATTTAAAATTCTAGCCCAGCGCATACAGAGTTATAATTCAAATCGAAATAGGGAAAACAGATACAATAGCTGCAGATAAACTCCTTTCGATATTTGGATGGCAATATTAATAAGATCAAGAACAACTTTTTTGTTTTTTTTGCGGAAGATGTGTGAAACTGAACTACCTTTCCAAACTATATAAAAATTTGAAAAATAATAAATAGGGTTACGAAAGCTAAATAGATTAAATATAAAACGAGGATTTAGGCGCATTAGTTTAAAGTTATGAATAAAATTTGTTACTATGCAATGTTTAGGAAAAAGACGACTTATTTAACCCCTTAGATGAGCATAGATACTTTTGTAAATGGGGTAGAATGAATACAGGCTAAAATAAAAAATTATTTGGGTTTAATATATGTATTAATTACCTGTATAATTAATTCATTTCGGGTTCTAAAGAACAACAAGTGAGCAAGTAATTTAAGCAAATTTCGGAAGTGGCCTAAATCAAGAAAGATATGGAGATATAATTAGAAGAATTCGAATAATAAAAGAAATTCACCCTTGAAAAGATAACAGAAATAGAAAAGAAGGCTGCTGAATTTGGCTTTGCTGATGAATCTACAATTAAAAAAAAATTATAAAGGAGAAGATAAGCCATAGAAAAATTCTTTGAAGATACCAAATAGTCAATGTATATTCCACTCAAGCGTATATGCCAAGATCAAAATTAAGTAATATATAAATAATATACCAAATTTACTTAGAAGTATTTTATAAAATGTAATATTAAAGGAAATTTCGAAGAGTGATGTTTTGAATTAAGAAAAATAAAACGATTCGTAAAATGACTAAAAAGGATAAATGGATTTAGAAAAGCAATTAGCGCAATCCCTAGAAAAGTCAAAGTAAATATAGAAAGAAAATTAAGATAAAATTAAAAAAAACTAAAAACCAGATGTTAGTACAACCGAAATTTAAAAAGAATAAATCTGTAATATTTATTATAAATAATAAATCTATTATTTCTCTTTAAAATATATTTTCACTTTAAGCAAATGATAATGGATAAATGAAATTGAATGCAAACACGAATAATAAGTAAAATAAAATAGAATAACCACCAAAAAAATAAATTCCTCAAAAAGTGTAATAAAAAGAGGTCAAAAAAGTTCAAACTCAATAATTATAATAAAATGCGACAACATAATAATAAAATAAAAAACCAAACAACAGTTAAGATCAAAATGGAAATGCAACTAATACTTCAAAATAAAATGTATAGAGTACAAATTAAATTACTAATCAAAAATAATAAGAAAATAGTTAATAAACTAAATAGGCTTAAAGTTAGCCAAAGGTTTCACTAGAAAATTTAAAAAAATGATGGTTATAAGATAAAAAAAAACTAAGAAACTTAATAAATACAATCAAGCGAAGAATAAAAATAATAAGAGCAATAAGCAAAAGAGGAATAAAATAATGGATAGTAAAAATAAAATTCTTAAAAAATGGAAATAGAAACAGAAGATTCACTTTAAGACAAAAATTAATAATAAGCAGTTTAGTAGTAATAATAATAAGAAAATGAATAGGAATTAAATTAAAATTAAACTCAAGCATAATAATAGTAAGAATTTGATTTAAATGACAAAGAAAAAGATAATTAAAACTAGTAGAAAAAATAAAAAATAATTTAATCTGACAATAATAATTAAGAGGTATAACCAGAAGATGGTAAATAAGATGCTTTTGAAAATGAAAATTAATAAGAAGATCAATAATTATTAAAAGAAAAAAGTATCTCTGTTAACAAATAATATGTTGATAACAATAATGAATAAGAAACAACTAATAATAATGATAATTAAAATTAAGAAATAGATTAGTAATAAGAGAAAGATAATTAAAATTAAGAATACGAATAATAGGAGTATGATATTGAAAATTAAGAAATAGATTAGTAATAAGATTTAGACAACGAAAATTAAATATAAGAATAAGAAAAGTAAGACAATGAAAATTAAGAATAAGAATAATAAGATTAAGATGTAGAAAATTAAGAAATAGAAGAGTAATAAGATTAGGAAAATGAAATTTAGGAATAAGACTCAAAAGATCAGCAGTAACAATAAGATAATTAATAAAAATCTGAAGATACAAATAATTAATAAAATAACACTGAAGAATAAGAATTATAAAAAAATAAAGAAAATGAAAACGAAAACTAAGTAGAAGAAAATCAAATCAAATAATAAGAAGGTGATAATGATGAATAAGAACAATAGCAATAAAACAATGAAAAATATTAATAATAAGATAATGAATAAGTTGGAGTTTAGGAAGAAGAAGAATATGAAAATTTTGATAATTCAGAAAAGAAATAATTAAATGATGAAGAGGTAAATGAAAATGACGAAATTTAAAATAATAATGAAAATTAATCTCAAAAGAACCAAACTGAAAAATAAGAAGATGATATAAACAATGAAGAAATTTAAAATTAAATGGAATATGCCGAAAATGATAATGAAGTTAGCAATTAAATAGAACTTTAAAATCTAGAAAATGAAAATAAAAATGAAGATGAAAATGAAAATGAAAATGATGTTTTGGATATTTAATCCTAACAATAAAACACATCACAAGTATAAAATGAACTAGATGAAGAAGAAGATGATGAAAATAATATTGAAGAACAAGTTTTAGAAAATGATTAAGTAGATGATGAAGAAGAGGTACAACAGGATGAATAATAGGCTGATTTCAATGAAGAAGAGAATAATAATGGCGATGGATAGGAGGATTTGCAGGTTGAAGTTGAAGAAGATGTTTAGTAAGGTGAACTCATCCCTGAAGAATAAGAAAATGAAATTTAAAATAATTAAGAAGATGAGGATCAAGTTGAGTTATAGAGTCCTAAAGTCAATAATGATGAGTTGGAAGAAGAAGAAAAATAAGGCAATATTGAAGATGAAGATGAATAAGAAGAAGCACTAGAAGAGGAATAGAATTCAATTCAAGAAGAAGAGGAACAAGATTAAAATAAAGAATGATATTTATTTTGTTTTTAAATATATTTTATTTAATTTTTATATTATTAATATTTATTAGTTAAATAAATTAATATATTTTAATTAAAAACACAAAATATAATTTAAATTACTTTTTCATTTTTATTCACAATCTTTTAATAATTATTCCTTGTTGCTGTTATTATTTGCACTTATATTACTAATATTTTCCACAGTGCAAAGGGTTTCATTTTAAAATTAATTTAAATCTTAAGTGTCCTGTGTCGATTTAGAAGGTCTATTATAAAGCTATAATCCTTTTACCTATATATCATTAAACTATTCTTTATTAACCCAATCATTAAAGCTACTTTCACTATCAAATTATTCATTTAAATCTCCACTTCCTTCCACTAATTCATTTCGACTCTATTCAAAATATTATAACCTTTTAAATATGATTTAGTAAATAATTCAAATAAAAATCAAATTATATTAAAAAAAAAAAATACATTATTTTGGGATTTCTTAAAATTTCGAGATTGCTATAGAGAGAAAAAGCTATTTAAAAATATTTCTGAGGCTATATTTTAAATTTAAATATATCAAATGGACCTATATATTAAAGCAATCGAGATGATACTTTTAGTCCAAATTGAAATTGCTTATTTTTTTAATAATCATACAACATCTCTTGACTGTTCAACAGTGTTTTAAAATTATAGTTAGGTTGAGGAATCTAATCATTAAACTAGTTTCTAATTCTAATTCTTATACAACTAGGGGTTCTTTGTCTTTGCTCACCTTTTTATTTAATTATTATAAAAAAAATGTAATGTTTTAATTTTCTTAAATTACTTTTATCGCCATAAAAGCCTTTTTGGAGTATTTTAAATTGCATTTTAAACTAAGTTAAATAAAATTTATTTGAATTTTCTTTCATCCGACTAAACATCAGTATTATTTATTTCATTTGACAAATACACTTTTATTCCTTAAGCTTTAAGAATTGGCTCAAAATTTTTAGAATTCCATTTATGCAATTCATTATAGAAAATTTTACAGGTTTTTAGAATTTTATTGAAGTTCTTGATATACTATCTTTTTACACTTTACTTAGAATTTCAATAACTTCGACTAAATTATACATTTTATAACGCTGCTAATAAATATTAAGTAAACTCGGTGTAAGGGATTCTATTTCTTCTTACTCTTTCATTTTTATTTGAATGAGATTTCTTACATATTCAAATAGTTACGAATTTTTCGTGATAAGTCTTGAAAAAGAGTCTAGCATGAAAATTTCATTTATAATTAAAAATTATATGCAAAATAATAACTAATGTACCTCTGAATAAACTCTCTAGTAGTTATATATTTTACTTAAGTTCTATGTTTTTTTCTTTAAAATCTTCATTTTCAATAATAATCACTGAGTAGGTCTAAGAAATAGTGAAAACACTGAATCGAATACCAAATCTGAACTCCTCATCCTTTCCACTTCTATAGACTCCAACATAATATTTGTTATCTTCTTCATTAGTAAATACATTTTGAAACTAAACAGTATTTGATTTTTCTCGATTTTAATCTGGGTTTGCTCTTTACAGTAAAAAATTTAATTTCTATTAAATTTAAACTTAAAAATTTTAATTAAAAAATATTATACTAATTTCCTAAATAAGACTTTCCTCTTGTGTTAGCCCTTCTAATTTTTTTTCTTGGGCTATTTTTTCCAATACTTTGCTATCTTTTTGTATGTTCTTATTACTGAGAAGATTATCCTGATTTTTTTTTTATCTCCCCTCACTATAAAGATATAATATATCAATTTAAATAAAATAAATTAAAAATAAATACAATGATTCACAAATCTACCTAAATATATGTTGCAACGTTCCCAAATTAGAATTGGGAACATCATAATTTTATTAAATATTCTTACTCTTATTATTTTAAATACCATCCTGTTTTTATTTGTTATTTAATTTAGAAACTATTTATTTTTACTACTCGATTTCTTAATATAACCTATTTCTTAGATGATCATCTAATGTCAAATTCTATTTTTTTTCTATTTTATTCTTTTTACCGTATTATTCTCTTGTATAAATTTTTACATTTTTGCAAAACTCTCTCATATCAAATGTAGATTTTATTTTTAGTTGTCTTTGGGCCTATATGAAAACATAAAATTCTATGATTATATATATTTATAAAAAACTACTACTATATAAAGTACTTTTTCATTAGCTCTATATAATTCATTCCTCTCTTCCCGCTCATTAAATTACGTTATAATAAGAGAAGTAGGTAAAAATTTTTGTGTTATTTACTCCCAAACTATAAAATATATAAATGTTATACATTTATCATTTTACAGTTCATTTTTTTCTTTTAAAAAAAGCAATATTACCATTATCTTTTTTTTAAAGCATGAATAATTCTTTGAGTTTTTTATCATTTTTATATTATGAAAATATGTAAATTCCTATGATAGGACTTAATTTAAAAAAAGTAATTAAATTATTTTCTTTTTAAATCGCCACTATCATGATTGACATAAATAAAATATTATAAACCTTCAATAAAAATAATTATCCTTGATTATAGATAAGGATTACTAAAGATATTTATACTCCCTATTTAAAATTTTTATTTAATAATCATTATACTTCATAAAATAATTTTATTTGTTTTTATTTGTACCTAAACATAAAAATCTGTTCCATAAGAAATTAGTATTTTTGATAATTTAGTGTCCATATACCCCCAATAATAAACTAAAATTAATACAGTCGCTTATACAGGCAGTAAATAAAAATTAGACAAAGATTTTTTGAAAACCCTTAGAATGGTTAGTGAAATAACAGAAGATAGAATTATAATTAAATGATAGAAAGTAAATTGCTTTATAACATCTGAATCAATAGCTTTCTAATAAAATTAACATCATCAACATTAATAAAAGTAATTCTAATATAATTACGAATTGAGAAAATGTATATGATATTTAAAGCATTTCACCCCCAATTATTGCCAAAGTAATTAGCTAAAGCCTTAAATTAAATAATTAAAGAGTATATATTCTATACTCTTTTTCAAGAATAGTGTTTTTTATATTTAGAGAAAATGTTTCCATTATATTTATTGTTAGTATTTTTTTTAATAAATCAAAATGTAGTAATTACATCAATATTTTAATCTCATACTATATTAAATTATCTAAATATTGTTATTTTAGAATATGATAATGATATATTATTTATTAGTTTCTAATTAAACAGATATAATTATTTTTTTCAAATGAGAATAGCAATTAAAAAATATAAGTATATATAAGTTAGAGTATTCAAGAAAATACATCAGCAGGCATCTTTTCTATAATAGATGATATAATTGGAAATGGATCTTCTCCTTTTTTCAAAACTAAAGTGTTTGTGTTATATATATATCCCTTGACAAATTTCAGCATGCACAAATTTCCAATAATGCAAGCAACTTCTCTGATATCACACGATTCTTTCGTGGAAAATTAATATGCTTTCTAAATATATTCGAGGGGAAGTTAATTACTTTCTGATTTTCCAGGCTATTGTCTATAAATCATCCATACTTTTTTAATAGATTTCTGATGCAAATTAATCTTAGCTTGTCAAATAATAGGAAAAGGCCTAATTTAAATTATATAAATAAAGTGAGTAATTATATGAATAGATATATAAATAAAGAAATAACCTCTTTAAATCCATAACTTTCTGAACTATTTAGACGATATTTCTAATTGATGCAAATTTCCTTATAATACAGCAACCGCAATGTCAATGTATTCATATAACTTGTACTATTTCAAAAGTTATACAGAAGGAAAAGCTCCACAAAACATTCTGACAGGGATTAAAAATTTGAGAATTTATCTTTTATGATTAAACATATCTTTTTTGCCTATAAAAATTATATATATATATTTTTTTGAAATTATTTTAAAAAATAAATATGATTTTTTATTACATAGCTAAAATGACTGCATAAAATATTACTGACTTTAAAAAAATTTATTTTCGAATAATTTCATTCTTCCTGCATAGTACATAAATACAATTTTTTCAGATTTGGGACTGTCTTAGACGGGAAGTATTTTTTCCCATTGCAATTCTGAATTTAAAGTTTAGCTGCATAAGGTATAATTATAGCATAGAAAGTAGATTGATATGTATAAGTTTAAGATCATCTGATACAACTCTATAAATTAAATTTCAATCACCATTTTCAAATATTAGTTTAAAAATTTTGTTTCCATTATTTTATTTGTTTACTTCTTCTCACTTCTCCTTTTCTTGCCTATTACAAAAATAATCTAATTTTCATTACAATAACTGAAGTATTAGATTCAAGGTCTCCTTTGTAAATTTTTTAAATACTACTCAAGTGGTATTTTATAAAAGGCAAAAACCAGCTGTCGCAGGGTTGTATATTTGTGAAATAATTAAGAAGATGTTGTGTCGTAGAATTTATAAATATTTCAATGCAGTTTTTAACGCTTTCTTTTTTTATTTCAACATAGTATAACCATTCTAAATAAGACTAAATAAAATTCACATAATCTGTAAATTGAGAATCAAATTAATCTTTTAGTTTATTCAATTTAGCTGGTTCATATGTTGCTAAATCTTGAATTTAAACATTTCTTTTATAAATGCTCAGTAATTTTCCTTTAATCAAATGCACATTTTTCTGTTTATAAAACATGATCATGTCTTAGGCAAATGAATCAACTGTATGTATTTTTAATTAAGAAAGTGCGTTCATTGTAAATATTAAATAATTTTTTTTATTTGCTTAATATAATTTAATTTAGTTTGATTTATAATAATTAATAATTATCAAAATAACTATTGTCTACCAAATATTTACAAATACAATATTATTGTAAACACAGAATTTAATTGCAAAATCTATAAAATTATTATAATTATATTTTAATGGAATTAATATTGATTTAAAAATTTAGTATAATATATATATATAATCATAAATCATAATATTCTAATTTCATTCTCAAATCACTATTTACAGAATCTTAGTGACTTATTGCTACTAAGCCAGATTCAAAATCCATGAAAATTCCGTTTATAGCACATACATTATAAGGATCTATTTCTTTTTGAATTTCTCTCGTTGTATTGGAATTTTCTATAATTATTATTTTGTACTTATTACAGTGCTATTGACCTAAAACTACAAAATTACAATAAATTTCTGCATCTACAATTGGATGAGTTGATGGAAAGTCATACTAATTAATAAATTTTCAGATTTAAAATATAAAATTAAATTAAGAATTAGAGTTTAATTTAGTTTATACTTGTTGTACTATATATCTGCTTTATAGATTGAACATCACGACTCTTCTCTCAGAAACAGAAACTAAAATTTAGTCTTTTTTTTAAGGAGAAAACTTTATTACATTTATAACAAATATTTCGGAACCATGTAAATTATTCCTCCAACCATATTCACAAGTTTTTTTATTAAAATCATTAAATATCAATCCTTTTTTAAGTATGTGTTAAAAGGTAATTTTTTATATATTTTATAAAGAAGTGATATTAATTATTATATACCTACTGATCCCTTTGCATCTCCATAATAAATTAAATTTTATTCATACTCAGGACATATAATAATGTCAGTTACCGCGTGAGAATGTTTATATCTAATAATAAATATAAAAATATTAATTATTTATATAATAAATATAAACTTAGTTAAAATTTACTTCTATTCGTATTCATTTTTATATATATCGTAAATACAAATATATCCATCAAAAGTAGTAAATAACAATTTATTTTATGGGGTGAAATAAGTTCTACAAACTGGGGAATATACTCCCATATTAATATGAGAAATATTCTCTATTATAGGTTACATTTTTTTACTGCAGAATCCAGATATTCGTTTTATCAATTTAAATGTTTATAGGTGATATATTAATATTTATGGTTAAAATTAACAAATTACTAAAAACTCATCATGACAATTTATAAAATTACATTATTCTTTTATTTTTTTAATAACTTTGCCGGTTTTTTATCAATAAAATAAATAAATTGTTATCCTCCTATAATAAAAAAAGGTTTATTTTTAGGAGCTAATGTATGATTAATCTGATTTTCGGACATCATTAATAATTTTTCAGAATATATTATTTTTTAGGAATGGCTTTTTCAAATTTATTTATAATTTCATAATCATTTTATTTGTTTTAATTTTTGTATACTTCTGAACTCTCCTTCATTTTTCTGATTAATTCTATCCTAAAATTTGTTTATAATTTATTACTATCATTATTAATAATATATAATAAATAATAAAATTAATACATATATAGCTAACTGTTCTATTATTTCTATAATTCATTATTTTATTTTTATAAAAATCTTTTTCCTGCCTTTAATAGCAATGATTCAAGGCCTTCATTAAACTAAAATGTATTGTTATAGTTTATAGAAACCAATTCTAAAGATAGATTAAAAATATTTTCATTTCATCATCAGATAATGCTTATTTATTTTTACAATAGTCATATAACCTTTATATAAATTCTTTCTAATTATTTCTTAATATTAACTAGTTTTAACTTGGCATTTTAATAGTATTATTATCTATCTCAATATCTGTTTCTTATGAATTTTCATGTTATTATTCAATATTTTAATTTTTGGCATTTTAAGATTTACATAAAAATTATTTTCTATTTTATTAGAGTTATTGCTATTTTTATTAATTAGCATTTTATCTTTGCCATTGATATTAAATATATCCAGTTGGCCTTTAAAATAAATTTTTTCTTGCTTTATTTACAAAATCTTAAATAGATATACAGTGATGTTTTCTATGTTTATTTTTTCTGCAATTTTGGCAATGGATTCTGTCACTTTACTGGCAATAATTTTCTAAACATATAAATTTAAGTTTATTTTCATTTTCCTAATTTATATTGTTCTTATTTTGTGTGGATTTCTTATGGTACTTACATATTTCCAATTCCATTTTTAAATTTTCTATATTATCCATTTTTATGCTTTTTCTTAGAGTCTCTTCTTTATATATTATACACAGAATTTATCTAACATATATGTTTGCTGATTATATATACACATATATATATCAATCACATATATTGTTTATTTTAATATATTCCAAAACAAAATGAAAAAATATTAATTAATATAAGTTTAAATGTGAGATAATATTAGATTAGGTTATAATAATTTTCATTTATTTATAATTATTAACAAGTGAAATATAATAGCACTTAAAATATTGTTATTTAACTATTTTAAAAATATTTTAATAATAAATTTTAAAGTTTATCTAATTATTTTATTAATGCTTTTCTGTTTGTAATTTATTAACTAATAACTATTTAAGCTAAATGATTGTCTACAAAATATTTACAAATATTATATTGCACTAATATCTGAATTTGTTTACAAAATCTATGAAGTTTTTATAATTATATTTTAATAGAATTTAAAATATAATATTTTATAAATTTAGTCATAAATCATAGTATTCTAATTTCAATCTCATATCACTATTTTCAGAATCTTGGTGGCTTATTGCTACTAAAGAAGATTAAAAATCCATTAAAATTCCATTTACAATGCTTACATTTTAAGGATCTATTTCTTTTTCAATTTCTCTCGTTTCTTCAGAATTTACAAAAATATATATTTTGTACGTTTTTTTGTTCATTTGGCTTAAGACTAAAAAATTACAATAAATCTATGGATCTATAATTGGATGAGCTTATGGAAAGTTAATCTAAATATTATATTTTATTATATTGTATTATGAATTTTAATTTTTAATTTAATTTCTTTTTACCTGCTTAATTAATTTTGTGCTTTATAAATTCAGCATCACAACCCTTCTCTCAGAAATTGAAACTAGAATTTAGTCTTTCTTTTAAGGAGAAAACTTTATTATATTTATAACAAATATTTCAGAGTCATGTAATTTATTCCTCCAACCATATTCACAAGTTTTTTTATTAAAATCATTAAATAACAATCCTTTTGAAGTGTGTGTTAAAAGATAATTTTTTATATATTTTATAAAGAAGTATTTTTTAATATTATATACCTATATTTCCTTTAGCATCTCCATAATAAATTAAATTTTATTCATACTCAGGATATATTATTATGCTAGTTACTCCTTCACTTGTTTTGTAACTAAAAATAAATAAAAACAATAATAAATATTTTATTTATAGATGTACACTTATATAAAATTTACTTCTTTTCGTATTCATTTTTATATATATCATAAATGAAAATTTTTTTTCAAAAGTAGTAAATAGCAATTTATTTTGTGGAGTAAAACAAGTTCTATTAACAGGGGAATATACTTCTTCATTAATATAAGAAATATTCTATATTATAGGAATTTTTTCTCTACAAAATCCAGTTATTCGTTTTATCAATTTTAATGTTTAAAGATGATATATTAATATCACCGGCTAAAACTAACAAATTACTAAAAACTCATTGTGATAATTCATATAATTACATTATTCTTTTATTTTTTTAATAATTTTGCCTGTTTTTTTATCTATAAAATAAATAAATTGTTATCCTCCTATAATCAAAAAAGGTTTATTTTTAGGAGCTAATGTATGATTAATCTGATTTTCGGACATCATTAATAATTTTTCAGAATATATTATTTTTTTAGGAATAGCTTTTTCGAATTTTTTATAATATTAAAGTCATTTTATTTGTTTTAATTTTTGTATACTTCTGAACTCTCCTTCATTTTTCTGATTAATTCTATCCTAAAATATTTTTTAATTTATTACTATCCATATTAATATAATATAATAAATAATAAAAAATAATACATATATAGCTAACTGTTCTACTAATTCTATAGTTCGTTATTTTATTCATATAAAAATCTATTTTCCGCCTTTGATAACAAAGAATCAAGGCCTTCATTAAACTAAAATGTATTGTTATGATTTATAGAAACCAACTCTTTAGATATTTTTAAAAATAATTTCATTTCATCATCAGATAGTGCTTATTTATTTTTACAATAGCCATATAACCTTTATATAAATTCTTTCTAATCATTTTATAATATTAACTAGTTTTAATTTGGCATTTCATTCGTATTATTATATATCTAAATATATGTTTCTTATGAACTTTCATGTTCTTATTTAATATTATAATTTTTGATATTTTATGATTTATCTAATAGTTATTATCTCTTTAGTTAAAGTTATTTCTATTTTTATTAGTAAGCATTTTCTCTTTGCCATTAGTATTAAATATATCCAGTTGGCCTTTAAAATAAGTTTTTTCTTGCTATATTTACAAAATCCTAAATAGATATATAGTAATGTTTTCTATGTTAATTTTTTGTACAATCTTGAGAATGAATTCTTTCAGCCTGCTGGCAATAGTATTCTAAACATATATATTTAAGTTCATTTTCATTTTCCTAATGTTTGTTATCCTTATTTTGTAAGGATTTCTTACTTGACTTACATATTTTCATTTCAATTTATTAATTTTCAATATTCTTAAGTTTTTTGTGTTTTTTATTTGATTCTGTTTTTATAAATTTTACAATAAATTTATTTAAAAATTACATTTATATACTATCAATCATATATATTATTTATTTTAACATATAAATAAATTTAAATTTTAAAGATATAGTGCCAAATCTTAAATTAAATAGAATTAATTAGTCTCAAAAATTTTTTTGTTAATTTGCTATATTAAATTATATTTATAAATCCAAAACAAAATAAAGAATTATTAATCATTTAAGTTTAAAGAACAGGAAAAGCTAGATTAATTTATAATAATTTAATTTAATTATACTTATTAACAAGTGAAGGCAAATGGCACTTAATAAATTATATATAATAAATAAAATCTATAATTATTTTAAAAAATATTTTAATAATAATTTTATATAGTTTATTTAATTATTTTATTAAATTTGTTCAGTTATAATTTTTTTTATATATTTATTTCTTTGGAACTAAGGGAGGTAAATGAGTTCTTTTGGTAATTAAATAAAATTTATAAATTTCTAATTAAATTAAATTAAAAAAGCAATAAATTATTACCCGCTTTAATTTATATTATTGCTAGATGATTTATAAGAGTTATCCATCGTGGAAATATTTGAACTGGAATGGTTCCCACTTTCATTAGACTATTCTGCACTGACTTTATTTGTTTGTTGTTGAATGGTATTTATTTATCTTTATTAAATATGTATAGATTTAATTTAAGGTTTTTAATTGTTAGAACTACTACTTTTCTATAATGATTAGTTTTTTTTTATCCATCTGATTTTAAATTTATAGTAACTGTATTAGTGGCTGTATATTTGCCATTTTTATATTATAAAGAAACCCGTTATTAATTTTAATTATCTTATTGTTTTGGTAGAGATTTAGAAATGAATCTAGGCTAACTTCTCTAGTTAATATTGTTAAATTATCTGCTTTTATTTGCAAATGGACCAATAGTTTTTGAACATCTATCATCTATAATTTAATTATATTCTATAAGATATAAAACTATACAAAACATTTAATTTATTATACCGATATTTTCAGTAGAATTTTAACTGGTATTTTATTTTTCTTGTTTCATTCGACTATTAATTGACTGAGAGTAGTGGGAATAATTGCTTTTAATCGGATAAGAATCATTGTCAAGGTTATTAATTCGTGCATTATTATTTTTATAAACCTGATTCCTATATTTATTTGTTGCATCAGATATTTCTGTTTATTATTTATCTGACCTTTGGCTCATTACACTACTACTTTGGTGAAAAGATGTTTTAGAGGTTTAATTCAATTTTCCAAAACTAGATGAGTTCTAGCTTTTATTTATATCATTTATCTTTGATAGTTATCCCTAATTCTTATAAGTAGGAGTTGGCGGCAATTTACCATTCAATATTAATTTTTTTCTTGGTATTTTTTGTGTTTGGCTTAGCTTACTACTACTATTTTGCATATCGTTGTTTATAGAACAA
The DNA here is from genome assembly GCA_037039885.1 of Miamiensis avidus. NCBI lineage: Eukaryota > Ciliophora > Oligohymenophorea > Philasterida > Glauconematidae > Miamiensis > Miamiensis avidus. The sequence goes on from JAWVGU010000208.1 coordinate 1,381,514, forward strand.
TCTAATAGATTGCTATCATCTATTTTTCTTGACTATTAATAAAAATATTGATTTTATTGGAAATTAAACAAATAAAAAAATGATTTATTGTTATTACATTTTTAGAAGAATTTCTAGAAGAATTAAGTGATTTTTCTTATTTATTTTTAATTGAATTAGAAGTTTCTCTAACTCTAAAGCTTTTTGTTGTACTAAAAACAAATTAATTACTTTATTATTCTGCTTTTTCACAAGATTTATCAGATTTTTTAATTTTAATATGCTAAGTATACTGAGCTAAGAATGCTTTATTTTTAGCAATTGAATGTAGTTTGTCTTAATTATCTCCTTCAGCTTTCACACTATTTCTTTTTATTAAGGTTCTAAACTAGAAGATTTTTAGGCTTTCTTAACTCGATAAGTAATTCTTCTTGTTGCCGACTATAAACTCCAGCTTTTCAGATATTGTACAAAGTTAAGAGCTTGTATATAGTTCGTTAAAGAAATATAATTTTAAAATATTTTCCTATTATCACTGGCCGTCCTTGGTTATTCATCCTAAAACCTTCTAGTAATCCAAGGATGAGCTAAACATTAGTAAACTGTATATCTGTCACTTGGCTTGAAATCCATAACTTTTTAGAAAAACTATTGTGCCATACTTTAATTATTTAAATTTATTTTTATGATATTATAATTTTTATAATTAAAAATTCATACTATGAAAAACTTTCTGTAAATTCCCAATTTATTTGCTTTTTAAAATATTGAGCATATTCTTCTTTGCTCATTCCACTTTTATAGATGGGGTGTTTCCCTAAGGTGAAAAGCTAGTACATTATAATGCCACAACTCCAAATATCGACTGCCTATAGTGAATATAATTAGTGATATTAATTTAATCTAAATAAGCTATATTTATTTTTTTACTTTGCTATACAGGGACTCATTTATTTATTCAGGGGACATATAAAGCATAGTACCACATTTTTAAGAAAAAATTTGAATGGAGCTTCACCTTTGTATTGACTACTTAATCCAAAATCTGATACCCTTATGCTTGATACATCTTCAGAATCTTCCATTAATATATTTTCTGATTTTTAATTTGTGTTAATAATTATATATTTCAGAATATTTAATATTCTTTACCAGGTTTAATATCCCTATGAACAACCTAATTTTCATGCATTACTTAAATAGCCTGGAGAATATTTTTTATTATAATACTTATTTCTTCGTCTGTAAATGGTTTTTTTATTTTTTTCTAACATTTATCAAATTTTACAGAGTTCCTCCCTTTACTAAATCCATTACTATAATCATTATAGACTTAGTTTCACACATCTTTATTATAAAATAATAAAATTGTGATAAATACCAGTATACTATTTCATAGAAATAGTATTTTTTATAAATTAATATGCGTTTAATTACTCTTCGAAATTTCACAATATATGGGTGTTATAAATCTGCTAATATCGATCCTTCTATTTCATAGTAATGATTAAGAGATTTTTTTATAACCTAAAAATTAACATTTTATATATGTTGGTATTATTTTTTATATAATTTTAATGACAGTATTTTTAAGTTTTTATTAAATAATTATACATTTTTTAAATTATATATTATCTTATTAAAATCCTGTATGTTTTTATTACTTTAATTGCGCACTCACTTTCTTCTTTATAATCATATGCATTATAAACAAATCCAAATGCCCCCTCGCCAATTAAATCATTTATCTTAAGTTAAAATTCTTCTTCTATAAACTCCTACTTTTAATCCAAGATGTCATTTATCTCCAATAGTCTTTTTTAATATTTTTTTGTAGGACTCGCCCCTCTATTAGAAGGTGATAGCGAGTTGGTTTTATTACTACTATTCAATTTTATTTAATGTTGTTATATAATAGTTTTATTTTTGTTTTTGCAACAAAAATGTTTGGAAAATTAATTTCTTCTTAATATTTTATTTATAATGTTTTAATTTTCGAATTACATTATCAAACTTATTCAGCTAATTAATTATGTGAACTGTCAATATATAAATATTAAATTATGTAATATAATTATAATTAACATGGATTTCAAAATAGCCATAAATTTTAATTATTACAAGTCTTTTATAACTCATTTATTATATAATAATATAAAATTATACTTACACTTTTTTTCTAAGATTTTTATTATTAATCATTAATATTTGCGATTAAATGATATTTTAATATAAATTTATATTTTTATTTATTTATTGAATAATATAAACTCAATGTCAGGAAATTTCATCATTATAATGCTAAAGGATTTTATTATATATTTTCTATACAAGCCTATTGCCCATTAAGTTTAAATACTAATATTTCATTAGTTCTTTGCTACACTTGATTGTATATCTATGATTATATACTATTAAGAAAGAAAATAGAATTATTGTTTATAACTGGATCTCCTATAAACAGAATAAAAAGTTATAACAAAAATGATAATCAACACATTTATAAATATTTTATTATACCAGCCCTTCCATCTCTTGCAATTCCTATTGGCATAATATCACCAAAATCTGTTATTTCATTAGTTAAAATATTATAAAGTTAAGCATTTTTAGATCTATAGGCAGAACAAAAGGAATATCCTCCTATTATAAGTATTTCATTTTTCCTAAATATAGGTAAGGCGTATCCTGAATGTTTGCCTATATAAGAGCTTTTATTTTTAGGAGTAATTATTTACCACTCATTAGTTCTTAAATCAAATACTTCTATATTTTTTTAAATTTTTTTATCATCAACTATTCCCCCAAAAATATAGATCTTTTGCCCTTCCATTTAATAACACCCTTATGCCATAACCTATTAATGGACAAAATATGTTAAAAAAAAAAATAGTTCAATATTTATATGGTAGTCATATACTCTAATATAATTCATTGGCGGAATAGTTTCCCAAGTATCAGTATCCATATTGTATTTCTCACAGGTTTATGATCTAATTCTATTATTGGATATCACTCCTCCAAAACAGTATATATAATTATTTACGCGTAAATAAAAGGCTTTGGATTTTTCTTATAATGAATCTGCAATTCTTACTAATTTTTTCGCATTTATATCATATAATAGATTCTATTTGTTTGGTAAATAGCAATTACTTTGCTTGTCTAAATACATACCACCCAACAAATAGACTTTATTATTATATATAATTTGCTGGCAGTGTTAAGGCAAATCTTCTATTTACATATTAACGTTCATATTATTATTACCATCCAAACTATCAATATCGAAATTAATTTTTTCATAATGAAACCTATCAATGTTTAAATAAAATTTTATAATAAATGATTATTAAATTTATTTTAAAATAGTAATAAATTACTAGTTTTATTTTGCATCATATATTGAGAAAGCTTGGAGTTCGGGAAAATAACAAGGAATTTTGAAATGGGGATTTCCAGGTCTTTCTATCACAGGCCACAATTTAGTATTATTATCCTTAATATTGAAAAAATGAGTGAGTTTCTATTTGATTTCTGTCAAATATTGAGTTTTTATTAAAAAAGTTGGCAAGTTAGCTGTAAAGTTATTAAGAGATTTTAATGAATCTTAAATAACTTAATATCTCTCCATTATCTCATCTCTTTATTGATAAGATATGACAGGGTTATCTTATTAGATTCTAAATTATTCCAAATTAAGTGTGATAGTATCAACAATGGATTTTTATTCTTTAAACGGTCTAGCAAATTATTATTTTATGTCAGATAAAAAGCTGTCAATTGTTTATAAAAGAATTTTTTTAAATTCCATAAATCTCTTCTCTTCCATTCGTTTGTGCTGCAATATGAATATATAATATGATAATCAAATATAGAAGAAAAATATATATATATATTTATGTATCTACCATATCATAGGTTTCCTTTATCTTTAAAAGTTTTTCAAAATCATTTACTACTGATTCTCTTAAAGTTTAATGAAGAATTTTTAATTCATTTTAGTTTAAATATTAAATTTGTTAGGGTTGATCTTAATAATTCTACTATTAATTCTAATAATTTTATTACTATTATAATTGCAACTTATTTTTATTGGCATTAGTATTTAATGAAAATCCATCAAAATTAGAAAAATTTAACTATTAATTATAGTTTTCTTTAGTTCCATTTAATTGAAAAGTTGTTGAAGTATTATAATTAGTAAATAACTAATTAGACTTGCAGTCAGAATTTTCATTACTATTTAATTAGCTGTTAAGCATGTTAATATTGGAATGTAACAGTTTATTTGACAAGTTTGAATTTAACATTTACTATAAATCATAATTCTAAAATGTTTTAGTTTTAGTATCCGTGCCTTCTCCATTTAAATAATTACCACTTACCTACATATTTATATAATTTAAACTGTTAAATGTAATTTAAAGAGAAAATTTTATTTTCTACTTTTTCTTCTTCTATTTTATCATTGCTTAATTTAGTTTTATTTTGATTGCTATCTTAAACTATATTAACTAAAGAATCATCTCTTCCATTGTATTATATAGAAGGTATCTGACATTAATTTCCATTATTATTTTAAAGTACCCTTAAAATTAATAAAGATTATAGAAAATAGATTATATATCACTCCTTAATATTTTTCTCAAAATTTTTAAACATAGAATTAATCATAATTTCAAATTTAATTAATAATATTTTGATCAAAAAGCAAATAAAAAAAACAACTACATAAAATATAATATTAAAAATCACAACAGAAATGGAATTCAAAACATATTTATTTTTAAAAAATTAAATATAAATTGAAAATGCGTACTTTGAAAGTTTGCTAATATCATTTATGTTCCCAATATTTTATAATACATGAGCTTTATCATGAGAACTTTTGCATTCCATACACAAATATTGATTACATTTTATACATAATAAATACTCATTTTCTTTCCTGTAATGGTCAACATTACATAAATGTTATTCTTTTATTTAACTTGCCATCTGTAATAGGGTGAATCGATATCTTATGTGCCTATTTAATATTATTTCTAAAAATTTTTTGTTATTTAATAAAATTTTTTATTTTTGATGTGTCTATTTTATTATCTACTCTGAAACTATCAATTAATTCTTTGTGTTTTTTCTTATTATTAAACTTTAAATACATAGCTCTAATAATAGAATAATAAATAAAAAGTATAATTAAATACAAAATATTTAAAATATAATATTTAGGTGGTAAAATTAGATCAAGAGTCAATTTATTAAAATAAAACTAAAAGTCATTTTTATAAATAAAATTTTATATATATTTAGAAATAAAAGAAAAGATAGTATTTTTAACTTAAAAGTAGAAATAACATACTAGAAAATTTAATATGTATTTTTATAATATTAACCTTTATAAGTATATATTATTATACTAATTTTTATTGTATATGTTCAGTCTTTCAATTTTATTATTAAATAATATTACTTACAAAATTTTCTATGTTATATATATATAAAATTTTTATAATAAAATAAATAATTCACAAAAAGAAATATTAGTAAAAAATAATATATTCGATATTTATTAAGAATACTAGAATAGAAAAAATGCAAGGGAAAAATAGAATTAATAGATTATTATTAGGAGAACCCCTTATTAAAAAAATAGGCGAAATGAATGTATTGTTGATCGGAGTTGGGGGAATCGGGTGTGAAGTATTAAAAGTTGTGTCTAAATTTGAATTTAAATCTCTTCACATCTTAGATTTAGATACTATTGAAGTAAGTAACCTAAACAGACAATTTTTGTTTAGAAAATAACATAGAGGAATGTACAAAGTAAACTAATATGCAATTTAAATAATTTTTTATTTTTACAATAACTTATTTAAATAATTAAATTAATTAGTCTCATGTAGCAAAAGAAAAATTGTTATAAGACTACCCTAATGTCAATATTATTAGTTATAATGATAACATTAAAGACAATAAATTTGGAATCAAATTCTTCAGATAATTTTAATTAGTTATTATGGCTTTGGACAATGCAGAAACCCGATCATTTGTTAATTAAATCTGCATGTCTTTGAATATACCTCTTTTAGATGCCGGTATTTATTTATTGTGATATTTTTCATTAAGTTATATTATAATTGATATTAAATCTAATCCTTTTTCACTCAGGAACGACTGGATATAAGGGCTAAGCTTTCCTCTTATTGAGAGAAAAAACTAGATGTTATGACTGTTTACCCAGAGATAATACTTAAAAAGTATATCCTGCTTGTACTATAAGAACTCTTCCTGAAAAACCTGTAAATTTTTATATAGGCTATAAAATTATTAAATAATATATAATTAAATCTACAGGTTCATTGCGTCATTTGGGCCAAATATTTATTTGGTGTTTTATTCGGACCATCTGACGATGACTCAAATTTGTTAGAAGATTTCAGAGACTCTATTAAGCAAACTTTAAGTGAGGGACAGAGTTTAGAACATTTGGCTCTGGAAATAGCAGAAGAGCTTTTTTCTAAATCCATCAAAAAATAGATGGAAACAGGTGATGAAAATGAAGAAATAAGTTAAAAATTTAAATTTTTAAAACCCTTTAGCAAAGGCGATTTCGAAAATTTATAATATAATAACCATTATTTAAATAATGAACTCAATTTTTTGAAGAGTGTTCATAATATCAAAGATTATATCGAAATCTTCAGAGACACTTATATTGCCTTATCATAACAAAAATAAAAAGATAGTATAGTTCAATTTGAAAAAGATGACCCTATTATAATCAAATTTGTGACTGCAGCCTGCAATTTGAGGTGTCATATTTTTAATATTCCTTTACTTAATGAATTTAAAGTAAATTATTTATAAATTAATAGTATAGTAAATAAATTATTTATTTATTTAATTAATTAATATATTATACAGGTAAAATAAATTTCTGGAAATATTATTCCTGCTATTGCTTCCACCAATGCAATTGTTGCAGCTATAGAAATTAGCGAAACTATTAAATATTTAGCCTCTTAATTGTTGCAAAAAGAAATCAAGCACAAAGAACTTTTTGTTTAAAATGATAATGTAAGAATATAAAAAAAATTACATTTTTTAATTTTATTTTAATTATTACATACTAATTTGTTCATTTAATTAGGTTAATAAAGTTTTAATGGCTAATTTAGAAAAGCCCAACCCAAATTGTTTTGTTTGTTAAGTTAATATACTTCCGGATATAGTTTATTGCGATTTTGAATAAACTACATTGGAAAAAGTCTTAAATGAAGTTGTTTTGTCTGAAAAATAATTATGTAAGTTATAATAAATCTTTGAAATTTATATAAAGAAGTAATTTTATAATCGCTCAATCCACTTTTTATAATTTTTATAGAGGATTATTAGGTACTTAAAGATTCTAATTTGATATGTGAGTACAATGATTATTTAGAAGATGATGAGCAAGAATAGTATTAAAAAATTGTAAATAAAAAGTTAACCGATATTTTTGGAAATGGGGATTCTAAAATAACGGTTACCAATGAGGAAACTGAAAAAATATTTAGATTGTATATATTAGTTCATATTCCTAAATAAAATAAAATAGAAGTAACAGCAATAAATGTTTTTAAAAATAATAAAAAAATAGAACTAAAAATCTTTACCTGTTTTTCAGGTAACAAAATAAAAAGAAGGGGAAAGAGAAGAAGTTAGTTTAGATAAAATTATGAAAGAATAAGGTTTAAATATGAAGGGAGACTAAGAAATAGAAGAAGAGAAATAATAGTTAGAAAAAAATTTAAAAAATTAGGGGAGAATGCTCTCGAAATTCTTGACTCAGACGAAGAAATTGAAATGGTTTCCACTAATTAACTTTAATAATAATCTCAGAGCTTATGTAGTTAAAACTTATACATATATTTGATAAATTTCACATGATTATTTAATCTATTATTACTAAATGATTTATTTAGAAAAGAGAACTATAGGAGAAGTAGAACATAATAATGAAATCAGAACAAACAATCCGAGTGAATATAAAGGTAGTAGTCCAAGCAAGAAAATAAAATCTGATAAGATTGAAATAGAAAGTTAAAATAGTTTAGGAAAAAATAACTCAAATATTGGGGATGATGATGAAATTATTATCTTGTGATTTTATGAATTTTTAAAAAATAATATATAAATGAATAAGTTTTTTTTATATTTTACTTTAGAAAAATCAGATATTTAAAAAAGTATAAATTTTTAACTTTTGGTTTATTCATTATGTTAAATAAAAATTCAACTTTTAGTAAAATAATAACTATTACTAGATTATTAAATATAAGTATCATATACTTAGGATTTTCGATACTTTTCGATTTTTCATTAATAAAAGTAGTACACTATTAATAAGAAGAATATGATATTAAAATTAGTATAAGTTATTAAAAGGTGGAAAAGAAAATAACATTAAGCAATTAATGATTTAGATAAATATTAATAAACAAACAATTTTAAAAATAAAATAAAAATATGGGGTCAGAGTCTACGAAAATTAGCGATAAATCAGATGGTAAAAAAATAAAAGGGTATATAGAATGCATAAATAAGCAGAAATAAGAGTGGCAAAAAAATTTAATATAAAAGAAAATTGCCTAATTAAATGAAGAACCTCATTAAAATGAGGTAAAAATGTTTATTTTTGTATTTCTAATATATTTTTTCTTCAATTAATAAAATAATATTCAAATTTCAGGATAAAATAAATATGATTGAAGGCATTCTTATTAAATTTTCAGAAAAAAATATTGGAAGTAACTATATAAATGAAATAAGAGAGGTCTTGAGCAAAAAATATCCTCGATAGCAAATTAATACTTCAGAGCAATACCAGAATTGGATTTAATACTGTAGCGCTTATGGTAAAGAAAAAAAAAATGATTTTTCTTTATTACTAATTCCTTATTCTTAATATTATCGACTACCCTCAATTATATTTTTAAATAAGATCCCAAATAAATTGAAATGAAAGAAAAGACTCAGCCAAGATTAAGAACAACTGAAATAGATATAACGAATATTCTTTAGAAGAGAAACTCTAGAAATTCTAATAATTCTCAAAAGTCACCCTTAATCACAAGTGAATAATAGAGTTTGTAATTATATTCACATTAAAGCTCATCAACGTAAGCCTCTATAGCTCAAAGAGGTTTTACATTAGAAATTAAAAGAGCATAAAGTGATAAGCTACACTCTTCGAACCGTAATAGTGATTAATAATTGAATAAAGGAGAGAGTAAATTAAAGTTATAAAGAAAAGTGCATTCTTTACCCAGTTTTTCAAGGCAAAGTTCATATGGACTGAAGGACAGTGTTTTAGATCCAAAAAGTATGAAGTCTGACTATAATCAGGCTTAGGTTCAAAATATCTTTACCTATATATATAAATAATGTAAGTAAGAAGATGGGGTGATGAAAATGATAGTATCAATTTTTTCGGAAATTTTTTATGAAAAGTATCAATTTTGCTTAAAAGAAAAATTAAACAGCATGCCAGATCTGACTTTAAACTTTATCAAGGATTCAATTTAAACTGATTTGGCCTTCATCACTGAGTTTTTAAAAATTTTGCTAGACAAATTATTTGGGAATTTTATTAATGATACATTGAAAAATTTGAATATAACCTTCAGGCATTAGGAATAATTACATTTGATAATCAGAATCATATTCCGAGAGAAACAAATATACTCTGTGACAAACCACGTTTTGCAGTTGCAATATTATGAAAAGTCATAAAAGTATTAAAATAACCTTGCAAAATTATAAAATATCGATATATCGCATCCATTTTTAGAAATGGAAACTGGGTTTTAATTAAATGGAATTGAAAATCCTTATCTAATTGTTATCAATAAAATAAAATCCATTAAGTATGTACCAAGTCCCATAATGAAATTTGAAATTATTGCATAATTAAAGAAAGATATTAATGAATACATTGAATCAATAAGAAAGAACAGCTAAAATTAAAATTAATTGCCCATTACCATAGATATATATGCATATACATCTATTTTTAAATATTGTATAATTAAAAGTTAAGAAAAAAATCTATTTAATGAGATCTAATTGATAAATGATTTTATGCCAGATTATATAGCATATGCTTTGGATAACGCCTCTAATACTTTCGCCACTTTCTATGAAATGATAGAAGCTTTGTCTGAAGAAGACGTTAAAATAATAAAAGATACAGAAAGACAAGTATAAGATAATTAAATGACAAATTTAGGAAAAAATATTTCTCCTAAAATCAAAAGTGTTATAAATGAAGAATAGGATGAAAACTAAGAATATGATAATGAATGAATAAATTAAATAATTATATAAATACTACAATTTATAAACTAAACTAATTTACATTATAATTATATAAATATTTAATATAAATATATATATATAAGAATCATTATATATAATATTCCATTTCTAATAGTATAATTTTTGTTGTATTTTTTCATCTACTACTGTTATTAATTTCAAGAATATTATCTACAGTATGTGAGTATGTGTTTGAATACTCTTGAGATTAAATCATTTTAAATAGAGTTTTTTAAGTATGATTTAATCATACTTAATTATATTAATTAAATACTTTTGGAATAATACTTAAACTTTGTGAGCATATATAAATTATTAAAATAATAAAAATATAATTCATACATACCCGTGATATAAATAACCAAACAAACTAACACTCAAATAAAAAAAAAAAATCTAAATTATAACTTTACTCCAAAAGAAAGAACTTAATAGTTTTAAATTAATAAAAATCTTAAAATACTTCTTTTTCAGTTTAAATAAATGGAATTCGAAAAAACTTTGTTTAAGGTTCACGAGAAACTCTTAACTTCTCATAATTCTCCAAAAGTAATAAAACTGTGCACAATTTCTTTTTCGCTTTTTTCGCTGTGAGTTTCCTGATGTTTTTCTCTGCTGATATGATATATAGGGGGAAAAAAGGTATCATTGGGACGGATTTTTTGAACTATATGGATACATGTTATAAAGGATAGCACCCAAGAGCTGACTATATATATAGATTTGCAATTTGTGAGCACAATACTTAATAAGTGGCTAAAGACCATTAGGAACATAGAAAAAAGTAAAAAGTAGATAAATGTGGAAGAGTTATCAAACCACCTACAGATGGAGAAAGTACTAAAGAATCAAATGAAGACGGCAAGAAATTCTTAAGATTTCTGGAACATAAAGAAACTTTAGACGGAGAGTTCCCTAAGCAAGCAGACGGTGAAAGCACTGATGGAAAAACAGTCCCAAATAAAGATGGTGAGGGAAATAATAATAAAGATCCTTAAGTACCTCCTTTTGATTTACTTAAGTACTGTGGAGGGAGCTACAAATTATATTTGGAAATGAGTAGCCATAATTCTATTCTAAACTTTCCAAAAGTACAAAATTTATTAAATAATCTTAATAAAAAAAAAGTAAACTATTATAATATATTTTACTATTTCAATAGGACTATAAGTAGCACTACAATTTTATGTATCTTAATACGATTATGTCTCCTGATGACTATAGTTCTAATTTCGTGTCTCGATTCTTCGTGGAAAAGGTGTATTCTTATGAAGACATAGTTATCAATGACATAATCAACAGTTTTAATTACCAGGACCTTTATATCAAAAATATGAATACAACCGAAATGTGGCATTTCCCCAAAGAAGCAACCAATGGATAACGATACAATTTTATAGTAAGGATGATAATCATAGCACTAGAATTGATTAAAATTACTTTCGGTCTCTTCTTAACCTCAGCTATCACAGCTATTTATTTAAAAGTGACAATTATTTGTGCTCCCATTTTCATATTACTTGTCATTTCAATAGTTAACCAATTCGGAAGTACCTAAATAAGCCGTGCTACCCTTTACAGGTAAGACTATATTTTTTTAAAACTACTTCACTAATTTGATATTAATTATTAACTTATATTAGGGCATTCCCATGGATGGGAATATACCTTTACTCTCTTGATATGCAATAGAGTAAAATTAAGTATTTGGTCCGTTCTTTTGTATTGTTAATTTTGCTATTTTACTGCGTTTACTTATCCTCTATTATTTTTATCTCTTCAATATCCTTCTTTTACAAATCTATGCCCAAGGGATTGGATGAAAATTTCTTTGGATTTTAGGCCTGTTTAGAGTTTGGAGTTTTACTGTTTTTAAGAACTAGAAGTGCCATAAAATGGTTCCCTAAAACAACTATGCTCCTTATTTATTCATTTTTAATTTATGTTTAGTAAACTATCTATGGATTTTACTACTTAGGTATATTACATTTTATAATAAATTGACTTATTTCATTGTTTTTATTATTATTAGCTTTTTACTCTCTTTTCTTTGGAGTATTTGCCTTTTTTGGGATAATTTTATTCTACTTTGAAATGCCTGCCATGACTTGGAATTCTTCTTTTACTTTTACCCCTTCAAGTGAAAGGCCTAGAACCCTGTATTTCCCATTGTTTTCTATGAATTGGTTCTATGATATGCCTCAGTTGTGGACTATGTTCTATCCCCTACACGGTAGATAATTCTTTAATGATGCTCAATTAAGTTTAGTTGATAGAAACTATGTTTTATTGAACTAAACATTAAATAGACCTCCTTAGCATCAGCAATAGTAATAGTAATAATAACATTAACCATAGCCTAATTAAAATATCGAAAACAATTAAGACAACAACAATAATCAATAATAGCCCTAATAAGTAGAAATGAGTAATATATAAAATATTAATCAGAATGGTAACCAAAGTAATTCAGATAATCCTCTCTAAGAGATGCAGAGAGGAGAAGTTAATTAAGATTCCTTGTAAAATGTTCCCCCCAGCTAAAGATTTGCTTTAGAATGATAATTAAAAATTAACTAATTTAATAATTCTTTTAATATATCTATAAATCTTTTCTTAATTATTTACGATATGATATAAAAAATTTCAAATAATATAAGATGATATAAATTTTTTTGTAATCAATATTTAATATTTTAATTATTTTTATTACAAAAAAAAAAATAATAATTTAAATATTATCTGAAGCAAAAATGTATTTATTTATTTTATAAGTAAAAACTTATAAGTAAATATTGTATATTAGATTAGGAAATGAAAAAAATATAAATATTTAAGTGCTTAAAGACAATACTATTTGTTAAGTTTAATATAATTAGTATATCTTTTTTTAAATTTTGTTTCCTTATTATTATGGCAATATTAGGAGGGTAGTAAGGATTTATTGTAGGTTATATAATAAAAATATTATATTATTAATATTATATGAATAAATATTACAATTGTTTTTTTGGTTTTACTGATAATTTTTAATTATAATAAGATTATATTTATTAAATAAGTATATTATAAAATTAATAACTTGTTGCAATTTATTAATTAAACCAGATAATTATTATTTATTATTATTATGGTTGTATGCTCTATAAAAATTTACCTATTTAATTATTAAATAAATTATAAATACACAAGAAATACAGATTGAATTATTAAATATAAAACAAAAATTAAATCAATATTAATGGAATATACAGTACTTTAAATCTAATTTTTAATTAAAACACACACCAACTATTAAGATAATATAGCAAAATATTTTCCCCTTTTATAAGATTTTAACAGTATTTCGGTCCTACTAAACTTTTATTTATTCTAATAAACAGTATAATATTTAGTTTAGATTGGAAAGTATATTATCCCTAACAAAGTATTGAGTCATCTAAATTTAAATATAAAAAATAATAACACAATCTAATAATCAAAGCAATATAAAAAATATAATAACTATTTAATTTTTAAAATTGTTTTGTTTTTACTGTTACTAAATACTAGTTACTCATAAGGTAAATTCAATTATTTGTCATTCTTAAATAAATATTTTAATATTTTTATATTAACAATAATGTAAAGCCTGCTCTAATATAAGATGTAACAGTTGCATTAAAGCTAACTCTAATTATTGTTCTACTTGTAAAAAAGCTCCTTTTCGATTAGGTCCGCCAAGTTGCTTATGTCAACCAGGTTATTTTGAAGATAATAATTTTGAATGTTAAAGTAAATAACAATAAAATTATTACTTAAATTAAGATTTTAATTTTTTTTGAAATAAGAATGTGATTAAGATACTTAAAAATATGGTTGTAGTTTAAAATAGTTTTCATACAAGGTTGAAGCATAAAAGCAAAATCATGTTTATTATAATTATTTAAAAGCTTACGATATAGAATTAAAGTTGACCTTCGATAAAACGATAGAAATTATTAAAGATATATCGATATAAGATTTGCTAAAAATTTATATTAATGAAGTCCCAGCAGGAGAAAAATTAGCACAAATTTCATTGTTTAAAGTTTCAAAAGTAGAAACTATAATTCAAAATTAAGAATATACAATTTTTTTCACTCCCCAACAAACATTTTCTAAAGAAATAATATATGTTACTTTTAAAGACCCTTTTGCAATTAAAGTACCCATCCATTATTTTGTAATTTTTATGTTTATCTTTACCTAATATATTTAAAATTGACTTAGAGTGCGAATGAAAATGAGTATATAGTTCAATATGAACCTGTTTCAGAGAATTAATAAACTAGATTAAAAAGATATGTTTATTATGGAGAAATTTAAAGAGAGCAAACTGAGTCAATGTATTTATTGGCTCGTTTATTAGGAATTATACACTTGGTCATAGGAATTATAATGATACTTTAAAATAATTATATAACATTTTCTATTGGATTTGATTAAATTTAAATATTGAGTTTTCTTCTATTTATCTAGGTTAGGCAGCCTATCAATGTAAAAAATTAATAATACATATTTTATTATATAATATTATAAAAAATTATTCTAGATATATTTATTCCTGCAAGAATTATCATGGGTTAGTATATTTTATTTAAAAAATCCATTCAAAATAGGCAACAATCATAATAATAATAATGATTAGCACCCTGAATATATTGTGCATGAAGAGGAATATTTAATTCTAAGAAGTTTCGGTGGGTATTTTATTTTACTAGGAATAGCTTTATTTTTACATGCTATAATGAGATACTTTTATAATAAAAGAAGTAGTATGTAAATAAAGCATTAATTTAATATTATAATTTGATATTGAAATATATTTTTTTAATTTAGAAAATTTGATTTTTTTAAACAATTTGTAATTAATTCCATAGATCTTTTAGAATGGAATTTTTATATAAATTTTGTACAGTTTTTATTCACTCCTCTTGTTGGATTCACATTCTTTCATTATAATAATTAAAATGGAGATGGATAAACTATATTATCTGCTTTTTTGATAGTCGTATTAATAATTAGCATAGCAAAAATGTGTAAAATAGTTTATGATTATCGGTATAAGTATTACTAATAGATATAAGAAGGTGATGAAATAGTATCAAATGCGAAAGAATTAAATGAAAATAATAATTAAAAAAAGGATATTGAGTAGTAGGATGATTAAATGCTTTAACCTAATTATGATGTTACTGAAACAGAATAATATCATTGTTTTACAGGTTATCAGTTTAGATCTATATGGAATTTTTTGAAATTAGGGAAAGTTTAATATGAAAAAAAGCATATTTACTAAAAAAATTCGTTCCTACTTCTGAGAATGAATTAAAAATTTGCAAAAGTAATATGATTTAGGCACTCTATATATTTTTGTTATGTTAAAAAAACTTTGCTTTTGCATATTTATATTTTTTGTTGACTCAGTCTGGATTAAATTATCGGCTATTATTTTGTTAACTTTTTTACATGCTTTGTTTATTCTCGTAAAAGATCCATTCCAAAAATAACTATTAGGTGCAAGAATTTTTTTTTCAGAATTCTTTTTAATGATTGGTATTGCCTATTTTTATGACTTGATTTCGGATGAAGAAGAAGATTCAAACTAAGAAAATGAAAACAAAAGGTTTGAAAATTGCAAAACAATGGTTTATTGGTTTATTTTAGCTATTTCACTTAATTCAGGATTTCTTTTATATGATTTCCTATCAATAGTGTTTTAAAAACTTAAAGTTTATTACATTTAAAGATAAAAAGAAAGGGAAGAAGACGAAGCTATAAAAAAAGAAATTTTAAAACGAAAATAGTAGCAAGCAACATAAAATTAGATCCTCCCTACAGATGAAAATATGAAATATAGCAAAAACTCAAGTTAAATTTAACCCAAAAACAGAAAATCAAGGCTGTCCTCATTAAAATCGGAAAATTTTAAAAATAAATCCAAATAATCTATAAAAAAGCTACAATAAAGTCCTTAATTAAATATTAAAAAATAAAATAAAAAAAGTATAGAATTTTAAAAAATAGAAATTTATGATAAATAAGAAAAGTAAAATAGTGATATCTAAACTATAGAAAAATAGCTAAAGCAAAATAGCTAATTTTGCAGTTAGTCATGTTAATGCAAAAAGTGTATCGAATTATCGATTTATAAATTACAATAATTAGAAAAGAAAAATGTTTTATGTTAATCTCAACAAAGTTATTATTAATTATAAAATGACCCTTAAAATATATTCTTAACCACCTACAAAACTAATCCATATAGTGAACTTTAAGGAAGCTAAATTGACTTTTATAACCAAACTCAGTCACCATATAATTCTCATTATAATAATCTTTAATTTGCCCATCAAAGCCATTTATCTCAAATTCAATAGTAATAGAAGGAATTAAATTTAAAAAATATAAATCCTCATGACTAATTCTATAATAATAATATGTATCACTCTTAGTAATTTTAAATCCATTAATAACTATAAAAGGAATAATATATTAACTAGAGCTTAAACTCTAAATCTCATATTCCTTATCCTATAAATCATACAGGGTATAAAACAACTGCTAGTGGGTTTTATCACTAAGATCCAAAATATAATTTTTATGATTTAAAAAACTAAAAAGGAGAGCAATCATAATATTAAAATGATATTCTAAATACAGAGTAATCAGACATAGGTCTTATAAATAATTAGATAGACAGTGAAAGGTCTCATATAATGAACTAAACCTCTAATAGATTTTATGATGCCATTTATTCTGAATAAATTCACTCACCTAAGTCTTTTATTGAAGAATTGTAGGGTAAACAACCAAATGAAATTTAAGAATAAGAAACTAATGGTAATGACGCTTAAGCAAGTAAATCTTTATAATTATTTTGTTCAAATTAATATTTTATTTCAATTTTTTATTCCATTATTAGATAATAATGAAGAAAATAACGAATCTTGTTTGTAAAGAGAGCATTCTAATTCTACTAAATCTACCTCCAAAAAAATATCTATTAAAAATAATATTGATGAGGTTAACATAGATCTGAATCAATAAAATCCTATATCTCCTAAAAAAAACAGTAAAATGAATAAATACTTAAAAATAATTTAAATGAAGCTAAAAATAAATAAACATGCTAAAAAGATGTCGATATTGTACATAATTAAAATGGAGAATAAAATTCTTCTTTATAAGAAAAATCAATTTTAGTTTAAGAGATAATTCAAATGAGAATAATCAACAAGAAAATAAGTAGTTCAATGAGGATAATGAATAAGAAAAAAATACTTAAATTGAGAATAATGGTGAAAAAGAAATTAATAATTAAATATAGAATAATCAAGAAGAAAATGATAAAGAATAACAAATAGAACAAGAAAAATAAGATTAATCAAATTTAAGTAATAATTAACAAGTTTAATAAAACGAATTCTAAGAAGAAAATAAAGAGTACATATAGACTTAAAATAAAATTATTAACAGTTAAGAAAATATAGAATAAAATGATAAAGACAACAAATAAAAATAATAAAATACTTAAAATAATTAATTAAATTAAGATAACATTTAGGAAGTAGTAATAAAAAGTTTATAATAAATAGAAAAAACAGAATAAAAGTAAAATTCAGCATAGAATACAAATTAGAAAATTGATAATCAATCTTAAATTAATTCTACCAAAAATATTAATTCATAAAAAAATCAATAATAATCCTTTTCATAATTTAATTTAAATAGTTCCCTATAAGAAAAAAAACAAGATGATAAGGAATAAAATTATACAAAGTAAGAATAAGACTAGTAGAATGGAATGAATTTCTTATAATTTCCCCAAAATACTTCTAAAGATAATATATAATAAACAAAGCCTAAATCATGTGTCCAAATCGAAAATTTGTCATAAATAGATGATAATTCAAAGAAAATTAAAACACAAGTATAAATTAAAACACCAAAAAAAGCTAAAAATAAACCAAAGAATGTCTATTTAAGCAACATGAGAGATGAGAAGAATTCATAGCTCCCTTAGTAGTAATTATAATAAGAAAATAGCACAATATAAAATATTTCATTATAAAATTATAAAATTTAATAAGATGAGTTAAATTCGGACAAATTATAATAATAAGAATAGAACCAAAATGAAAAGCAATCTTAATATAATTTTTTAAAATCTGGCGAGTTTTTTTGAGTGTCAATTCCAATTTGAAATTAAATGTATATTATTATTTTCCTTTTTCCTTTTATTATTTTAAACTAAATTATTTATATAAATATTATATATAATATATACTTAAAGATTTATTAAATGTCAATAACATTTTATTAAAAATAATTTGTACAATATAAATTTAATTAAATAGTATACTAATATAATGGTAATTTTTTTTTAAGATATACTAGTATATAGTAATATATTAATAGCAAACAATAAATAATATTTAGAGTACTATAAGCTATGTTTATTATAAGTTTATATGTTTAATTATTAGAAATTCTAAATAATTATTCAGTAATTATTTTCTTCTAATATATTTGTTTATTAATATTATTTATAATTTTTAATTTTTTGTATAACTCCTCTCTCCAAATTGGATCCACATTAAGTTCTTTTCATGAAAATGCTAGTATTTAAAAAATTAAAGTTTCCAAGCATAAATTTTTTTTTTGAAATAAAAGAATAAACTTTATTCCCTTTTCTCACAAAATTCTTAGGTTTACTAGTTTCTTCCTAATATTACATTTGAACTTATTCTTATTAATTTCCATTTTTAGATTATATTTCCGTCTATGCTCTAGCTTTATAGTTTCTCTAAATTTATCTTTAAATATGTTTTTCTACATATGTGTGACTTTTTTTTTATCTTACATTATCCTATTCTTTCAAAAAGTCTTCATTTGATTCTTAACTTTCTTTTCTTTTTCTATTTCATTCATATATTTATTAAAGATATTCTATTAGTTTATATTTTTTGAAATTTAACTATAAACACTAGATCTTCTTCTTTTTCTATCTAATTGATCTTGTATGGAATCTAGATCACTTACTCTTCTGTTTTTGATATCGACATTATTATATTTTTCTTTCCAAGATTCATTACTGCTCAGCATTTGGTTTGACTTTTTCCCTTTGTTCATGGACTCTGTGATATCTAATATATAAATTTCATTTAATATACCTTTCATTTTTTATGATATTTTCTATAACAATTACCATTTTCGAAATTTACGGGAACTATGGTTCCATATTTCGAAGAAATGTCTTTTACGGAAGAAGATTATATTATTTTAAGTTGACTTGGATTTACATAACTATTACCATCAATTTTCAAATTTTTAATAGAAAACTTGGCAGAATTCTTTCTTGAGGTCCGAGATTCTTCCATAGCTGTAGATTATGAAATTCTTCTGGATTCTTATATTTAGTTTTATTCTTTAGTATTTGCACAACCCATTTATTGTATTTTATTAAATTTTGTTTTATTTATTTTTATAGTAATAGTTTTTCTATTTAATATTAATACATTTTGTTTTATAAATTAACCAATGCTTTTTAAAACAAATAGTTAATATTTACAAGAAAAATTCACCTTTATTTAAACAAATATCAGTAGTTCCATTGGATGGATTAACAATTAACTATTATTTATTATCGAGGTTTAATTTCAACATAATACTATTTTAAATCATAATAATATAGATAACTCGAAATTTAATCAGGCCTATATTAATCATATTAATTTAATTATTAGTATAACTAAATATTTCATGTGTAAACATATTTTATTAGTAAATTAATCTATTATTTAGTTTCAGTCCTAAAATTTCAATAATACTAGATAATTAATTTTATTTAAAGTAATTAATATAAATACATTTTAATTTAATTCAATTTATTTTATTTTATTTCCATTACTTATTAATTTGAAAGTTAAAATTATATATTATTATGATAAAAATAAGTTTTTATAACAGTTATTTATATAAACAGTTTCAAATAATTTAATTTAAAACTTAGATATTTATTATAAATTTACATAAAATTTAGAGTATTTCTAAATGAGATTATTATATAACTTATTATTTTATTATCCAAATTATAAAAATATATTAATATTATTGCAATTAATTTACTTTTATATCACACAACATTATGGTTGGTTATTTTTAAAAAAATGATAAAAAAAATGAAAGTAATAAATACTTTATAAAAATTATAACAGTTTTTCATGAATATTTAAGAAAATATGAAAATAATTATATTTTTTGTTTTTTATCACTAACAAAGTTTAACAAAATTCTAGCATGTTTTATACGAATAATGATATTTTTCCTACTCTAATTAATTATATGATTTTCATGAAGAACTATAATTTTTTTATTAATTACTTAATAATAAAATAAAATACAATTAATTAATTATTCTTATTTTTTGTATAAATAATGGTAAAATTTAATTAAATATATACTTATATAAAGTAAATTAATAGTATTATATTATATTTCTATTTAATAAATAAAGTATTTTATGATTTTTCAAAATAAATATCTAATTTTAAATGTATATTTTTTTTTAACATAAAGCTAAATTATATTCTTAAAAATATAATATAGAATATATATATATAATAAATTCTTTAATAAATCTTATTTAATTTTGTTAGAATTACCAATTTAATAATTATTACTTTTATATAATTATTTCTTAAAATTGAGTTGGTATATAAATTTTAATAAATTACTCAATAAACATTAATTCTTTCAAATATCAATACATGACTTTATATTATCATCATTTTTTGCTAATTTATTAAAAAGGTTTATTTTAATATAAATTTGCTAAAATATTTTATGGTTAAATATTAATATTTTTTTTAAAATTGGAATATATTTTCTTATAGAATCATTTACTACTAAGTTATATGGGGTATTTTAGATTATATATAATATATATTATAGAGATAAAATTAGTAAATATATAATTATAATTTATATATTCTATATGATTTTTATTAAAATAAAGTAAATTAAATATTTTTATATTTATAAATTAAAAAAAGAGTAATATAATATAATAATTTTATTTTTTATTATTATTTAGTTTAAAAAAATCTCTTTATATATAGTCAAAAAGATGAAGAAATAAAATAATCAATTTATCCCATTTAATCAAGCTGTTACAGCATTCTAATTATATGGACAAATGTCATTATCAATATAATTATTTCCTAAATAGGCAAACTGATATTTCATATTTCCCGATTAATCTTGATTACTAATGTCTTCATCTTATTATAGTTATTAGGCAGAACTAACTTAATTTTTTTTAGATTTTATTCCAAATTTTTCCTCTAGGAATTTATTTAAATCCTTTAAATTTTCATTTTTTTGATTCTAAGTTAAATTAGTATGCTATCCCTTGCTGTGGTGCTTTTTAGAATTTCTTGTTTCTTAAATTTTATTGGGACTTGTATTTTCTTACATATTTCCGAGAGGAGACATTGTTGTAGTTCCACTTTTAATTTTAGATTCTGATTATCCTTTACAGGCTCTGAACTAAAAGTCAAATTTTTATGATTATTTTTATTGGGGTGTTTGGTTAACATTATGTTAATTAATAGATAAGTTTGTTTTGTAGCCACAAGCTGTTTGATCAATTGAGATTTGTTCCTCATTATACTAAATTAAATTTTCTGTATGATATGTACATATTTTGCTTAATACCCTATCTGAATTTGTATGTGCCACAACATTTTTTTTGCTTTTAATATCACATGTTAGCGTATTAGTAGCCAAAAATTTTTCGAATTAAATAGAAGGCTTTTTGTTGAGTCTTTTTACTGTGTTGTTAATATGATTCGAGTGAGAGGAGGTTTAAGGAGTTCGTTGATCTGCTTTTTTAGTCTGATTTTATTTAGATTTTGAATTTTAACAACCCATTATTAATGCTTCAATTGTTTATTTGTTTGTTTATTTAATTATGTATATTAATTTTTTTTCTGTGGGTTTTTTTTGTATATTTTTTTTTATTAAATTTTTCTATTAATTTTTATTAAGCTTAAAGGTCTAATATATCAAAGGCTATTGTGAATTTTTTTATTTAATAATATTGAATTTAAAAGCTTGCATTTAATTATCAGTCCCAATTTATTTTTCTTTACAAAATCAAATTTTAGCGTTTTAGAAAAATTTCAACTCTAATATGTAGATTTTAGTTATGTATGGAGCTATAATATATTTTTCTTGGCCAAAGGAAAATTTCTACAAAAATTTCAGAATTCAAGAATGAATAAAGAGATTAGAATGAGGAGAGTTCAAATGATGATATATTCTCCATTAAAATTAATTCACGTTAAACTATCAACTTTATAATACCAAAACTTAAATTTAAGTAATATTTTTCAGAATAAAATAAATCTCATAAGTATAGGGCATCAAATGTTTTTTTTTTTAAAGATAGTAAGTTATGGAAAAAATATTATTAAAACTGTGATAAAAGTAATCAATTTTAATTTGTCAGTATTAACATTATGTACCTTTATTCAAGGCCCCTTTTAATGCTATTTTTTTGTAAAGATTTTAAATAAATATATATTTATTTTAATCTAAATTCTAATTTATAGATCTACAACAAACTTTATATTTGCCTTTTATATCTGCCCTTATATCTGATAATAGAAAAAATTACATATTACCTTAGAGTTATCAAAATAGTATAGTTATTATGTTTTATTTAATATTTAAATTACATTAGCTAGTTAAAATTAAATATATTATCTTAAATCAATCATTACTAACAAAAAATATAATAAATCATTATTGATATATAGATATAATATAAATAAAATAAAATAAGCAAAGGAAAACTATTTGTAGAAATATATTTTGCATTTTTTTTAATCAATATAATAAAAATTGGTAATAAATTATTAGGTTCTTCGTATATTATATTTAGTAATATATGTTTTAATATTAATACCGGTCAAAAATAGCAAATAATATATGTATTTAATAAATATATACTTCTTCTACAAATTTTTCAATAATCCCCATTATTTTATATCTTGAAAATAATTAATTTATTCTAAATTAGTTTCAGTTAATAAAACAACTGAATTTGAAATAAATATGTAAAAAGAATTAATGACAAATAAGTAGGAGTCTTTTAAAGATTAAAAGCTCACCTTTTTATTTCAAAATAAATTATTTTCTTTTTCTTTTATTACAAATTAAAAAATTTGCTCTCATAAATTTCTATATAAATAAGTATTGACTACTGGATTTTTAATTAATTAATTTTCTTTGTAATACCTTATAAGTTATTTGATCAACAATTTAATGCTATTTACTGATAAAGAACAAATTAACTTTTTATTAAAAAAGTATTAGATTTCATCAAATTGATAGATTAATAACGATAGTAATTTAGAATAATGGGAATATTAATATTTATCAGGTTAAAAATAACTTTATATAATAAATAAGCAAAATCGATATGTCTTTTATAAAAAAATTCTTTTAATCATAGTTTGTATATTTATATAATATATAATAATAAATTAAAGAAATAATTCCGCATTATAAGTATCCTCTATAATTCATAAATTTTATAAATTATGTTTATATATATATAAAAATTTTTTTATATTTTCATCATTAATACCATCTAAAAGTTAAATATGATATTATAAAAATACAATATTTTAAATAATTTTTCATTCTATTTCTTCTTCAAATTCATATTCTTCATTTTCATAATTATCTTATTAATTTTAACTTGTTTGCTACTTATTATTATCTTCAAATTCTTATTCATATTCATCCTCTACCTCATCTTCGTAATTACCACTATTTTTTTTTTAACTTATGATTTACTACTATATTACTTATTAATGTTTTCTTAATTTTCATCAAAATCATTTTCATAATCATCTTCATCTTGTATATCAGATTATTACTTTTATTTTTCAAGAGGTTTTTGAGTACTACCTGCCTACTAGCTATCTTCAAACTCATCATCATACTAATTTTCTTCTGTTTCCTATTTATTATTACTTTACTTTTACTAAATAGAAGTTTATGCTTTAGAATTATTGGTTTATTAGATTTAAATATCTTTATTTTAAATTTAAATTTATTTATTTGGCTAACTCTATTATTTTGAACTTGTTTCAGCTTTTTTTCCCAATTATTTTTAAGTTGAAGACTTAATTACATTACTTTTATCATTTTTTATGTATTTTTAGTTGATTATTACTTTTAATTCGAGTGATTAAATTATTAATATTGATCTGAAGTTGAATTATGACCTTTTTAAGGAGAGGCTGATCTAATAGCCTTATTTTTTCTTTCTTCTTATGGTTAATATTATTCTAAACCTTTGATATAAATTTTATCTGTTATTTTTAAGCTATCTAAAAGAGTTTCAATTTATCCTTAAAAAAATTCATCTATCATTCTCATACCTAATAAAAGTATTTTTTCTATATTTACTTTTTATTTTAAGTCTTAATTTATTTGATAAAAACGTACCATCTTACTCATACATTTCCAAAACCCTTGTAAGAGGATTTTCAACATCATCAGCCGTAATTCTAAATATGCTATTGGAAAAAATATTGATTTATACCATAAAAAGTAGAATAGAGATAGAACTTTTATACCCATCTTTAATTGATACTTCTATTATATACAAATTAATTCCAATTTTTTTGACTTTTTTATTAAAACTTTTACTCCATCTTAACTCACCTAGCTATTCATAGGCTATAACTTTTTTCCGGGCTCAGCAATTTCTAAAATAATAAAATTTATGTAAATTATGCAAATTAGCTAATAAAATTGATGTGGTTTTCTATTACTTCTTTTTTATTAAGCCTACTATTATTGCTACAAGTCTTCAATTTAGCTTCCCTATTTTTAGTAGAAGATACAAAATTAAAAGTTATAATTTAATTATATTTACCTCAGAATACATTTAAGAAAAGCTATTAACCCCCTTTTGGTCAGAAACTGGGTAATTAGGAAGAATAACTGGATATTCACATAAATTTTTTTGAAATATATATGTTTTTAATATTACTATGCCAATTTCTTTGTATCATATTGACTACGCTTTTCTTTAATTCTTTTTAAAATATTTTGGTTTTCCATAGTGATTTTAAGCAATTCTTTTTTCTTTTAGTTTCGTTCACACCTGACCTTTAAAAATGTGCCTTATTGTTCTTTTACATTTCTCCTAATACAGTATTTTAAAATAATTAATTTTGGAGAATTTTAAAAAGAGAGTTTAAGTATCATATTTAGAAGTATATGTAATTATAAGATTATACCCTTATCTCCGTTCATTATATGGGTTATTTTATTTAATAACATCTAATTTTCTCTTTCTATTTCAATTTATCTGTCTTCTTGCATTTGCAATTTTTTTTATTAAAAGTATAGAGGTCGAATGTTTGGGGACTAGACGTATTGATATGAGCAGACATATTTCTAATTCTCTGTCTATGCCTTTAAATTTCCATTTTTCTTTCTTTTTAAAATAAAACTTTTGAAGAATAGGGGAACATTAACCTATGCTATATTTTTGTTATCTTTTAGGATTTTTAGAATATTTTTTGTAATGGTATTCTTTCTTTATGAAAAAATGTAAAAGTTTTTATTTCAATTTTTATAAAATAATATATTTTATTTTAATTTTTTTCCTTGCCTATATTTTTCAATAGAAATCAATATGAACCAATTTCGCATTTTATTTAGCTAAATAAAACACAATAAAATTGACAATATTTAATCCAATAGTAATTACCTAATTTATAAAATTATATTTTTATGTTATATTTCTAGAATCCTTATATCATTTTAAGTTCCTATATCCAAAAGAAAATTTTTTAAAATTTCTGCTTTACTTTAATATATCCTATTTTTCATGGATTTTTTTTTTTATTGATTTCTATAAAAGTCAGTTAATATATTTCATTATATATTATATAAGTAGTATTTTTAATATTCTATTAATAGTTATATTTATAAACAATTAATTTTAATAATTAAAGCAGAATTTGATTATTTAGGTACAGGTTTCAAATTTATTTTTTTGTTTCCTTTTCTTTTATCTGTTTATATTCTTAAAATAATTATAACTGTGCTTTCCATACCAAATCATACTCTTAATAAAAGCTAACGTCTATTATAACTATATCTTTTATATTCTAAGGTAATTATTCCCACATAAGTAAATCTTTTAGTTGGTCTTTAATTTTATTTTTTCCTTCTTCTTCTGTTTCATTTTCATCACTCTTTATAATTTTAAGTGGTACCTAAATAATTTAAATCAAATTAAAATTATCTAAATAATTTATTTTATTTTCAGTGTTTTTCTAATAAGTATTACATTTAAAATCACTAATAAAATTTTATCACAAACTATAAACTCATTTGCTATAAAATGAAGCAACTTTCTAGATTAGGCTATAGACTCTAAATCTATTTTACTTTCATTTTTGCTTTCCTTATAAGGTCTTACTATAAATCCTATGCTTGTGAAGGGAACAGTATTTATAAATACATTCCATAGTTACTAAAACTATAATCATAAGTTGAATTAAATATAATTTATATTATAAATTAATAAATTACTTCTTCTGAGCCTGCTAAATCCCAAATTGCTATTTCGTTTCCGTCATATAATATTTATTCATAATTATATCCGTAAGATTTATTTAAATTCAACTAATTCTCTAAACTTAAGCATAAAATAAAAATATTTTAAAAATATATACTTATTTAAAAAATAAATAGCAATATTTTACTTCCTTAAACATGATTTTCATATAGAAACCTAGTTTTTCCTTATCCTTCAACCCCTAAAAGCAATACCTAATAATTTTTATGATTAAATTGTAAATAATAATATATATGTTAATTGAATGATTTAATTATTATTATAAAAGAGATATAGTTCATTAATATAATTACCTAATTTTCAATTACTCCTCCTCTAATAATTTTTTTATAGTTTATCCCATTTTATATTTAGTTTTTATTTTTTAATATTCTTAATAATCTTATAAAAAAACGAATAATATAATAATTAGAGTGCTTAATATTAAATATATTAGATATATAAAATTTAGAAAATAGTTTAGAAAAAAATATATTACTTCCTTATAATCACTTGGGGAAAAAAATGAAAATTTGGAGTTATTTGAAAAATATAGTACAAATAAATATTAATAGATGCTATAGATTATTATTATAAGAGAATATTTAATATTTTATTATTTTATAAAGGAATCATTAACAGTTTTCAAAATCCAATGTGTTAGTGTCCGTGAATTTCTTCAATTTTAAATCTGAAATTATTTGAATAATTTAGTTTAATTATTTTTCTATTTATTTAAGTTTTTAATTATATATTACCCAGCTTTTTTAAGAGAATTTAAGACAACAGTTTCGTATTCAGGAAGAGAAACTAATCCATCGTGGTCGGTATCAGTCATGGAAATCCAAACTCTAACATCTTCATCAGAAGGGATGAAATCTCTCATTCCCATTGTTTCATAAGTTTCTTTTAATAATTATTTAATTTCGGCAGCTTCGAGTTATCCACTGCTATCTTTATCAAATTTGTTAAATAATCTTCTTGCAACATCTAAATGTCTTTGAACTTATTCAGTATACTATTTTAAATGTAAAAATTATATTTATATTTTTAATAAGGTTTGGAAAAAAAATTTAATTTTATTTTACTTTTTAGGAGGAGCTTATTGAACGTGGTGGGCTCTTTTAACTTATTCATGAGAAATTGAGTGAGAGTGTTGACCTTATTATTAATCAAAAATTATGATTAGCTAGGGCACAAGTATCTGATGCAAGTTTATTCAATGTCGTCATAGGTAACTCTTCCGTCTCCGTTTCTATCTAAGATTTTGAAATAGGCTTTAATATCTTAATTAGAGGGAGAAAATTAGAAGTTGAAGGATTTGTAAGCCTAAAATTATAATAAAAATAATTATTAATTTATTTAAATTAATAATGATAAATTAAGTTATATATATAATATATTTCACCATTAAATGCATGTTGGATATTACATTATTTTTTATAAATCATTAAAATAATTGAAAGTCCAGAATTATATTCATGCAATTTAAAAAGGTATTATAGAATTAGTATTAATTTGTATTAAATTTACTTCAACAATCATAGGAACAGTATCTACTTCATCAATAGCTCCTTTTCTTTGTTTATCATATTATTCAAATAATCTTCTAGCAACGGCTTTAGCTCCCTATCATATTTTATGGGACATTATAAGTAAATTAAAAGGAATACAAAACAAAGTAAAATTTTAAAAAATTTTTGCATAAATTTAATGTTTTTTTACTTCTAAATCAGTTAATCCAGCTACTTAAACGTTTCCTTATTGGTATGATTGAGATTGGGATTGAGAATACATTATATATGTTTATTTATTAATTATGATGTAATTGAGTTATCTTTTTATTTTTTTATTACTTTTAGTTAATAATTTATTTGCAAATAAAATACAAAAGAATCTTAAATTTATTTTGAATTATATATATAATAACAATTAAGTAATTCCCTTCTTTCAAATTAAGCATTGTAGTATATGTTCATGTGTGTAATAACATAATAATCAATGTAATGTTTTATCTATATGTAATAAAAAAATAATATTTATTTCCGAATTTTACAAATAAATAAAGTTAAATATATTAATAAAATTTCTTAATGGGATTAATGAGAAAATTATTACTAAGTTATCTTTAATAACCCACAAATTAATTTCACATAATCAATCATATTATAAATAATATTTAAAAACAATATTTTTTATTCCATATATGAGTTTACATATAGATAAGGATTCTTAGTTTGTATAATTTGAAAATTAAGAAAATGATGATGATATAGATAAAAATAATAGTTTAAAAATTTAAAGTATACATGATAGTGTGTAACTTTAAGATTAGTAAACATCAAAAATATGCAGAATATGCTTATCAAATAATTGTTAACCTTAAAATATATTACTAAGCCCCTGTTAATGCCAGGGTTCACTAGCTTATGTACATTTTATATGCCTAAAATAGTGGATTGAGGTTTAGTTAGAAAATAGGAATTAACAGAATGATATAAGCAAAGTATATATCATTATTTATATAAAATATCTATTTTATATATAGGTATTATCAATTAATTCTTTGATATTATATTTATATTTATAATTGGTTTAAAAAAATTTTAAATATATTTTTAAACATTTAATATTAAGGATTATAATCTTTTTTTAAATTTATAAATGTTTAGATCACCATTAATATTAAAATTCAGAGTAAGCTAGAAACATTTATTTTCTATGCTATATAATTATAAAAATATAATAATATTTTAATAATTTTATTATAATAATAGGTAAAATGTGAAATATGTTCTTATAAATTTAAATTATTATCAAAAAATCAAAGAATAAAAGTAAAATACTAAGATATTATTAATAATTATAAAGAATTCGGATGCTTATTTTTATCATTTTTAACATGTATCATAAGTATGTGGGGTATATAGTAAAAATAAAATATAAAATAAAATGGTAATAATATATTTATATTAAAATATAAGTTAATTAGGATAGTTAAATGAAATTACTGTTACAGATTGGATAATAAATTATTTTATACTTGGCATATTTAGTTCATTTGCTATGATTTCCACTTTAGTATTAATTTATTTAATAAGAAAACTTTTCTTTAAATATCATATTGAAATATTAGAAATAAAAGATTATAGATGATATTTATGTTAATTAAAAATATATATTTATAAAAGAAGTGCATAAAAATGAATTAAAATTTACATATTTAAATTAAAAAAAAAATATTAAAAATATGTGAATCTTGTGTATATATATATATTTTGTATAAAAATTTACATTAATAAAAAACTATTATAAACATATATTAATCTATTATTTCTATTTAACATCCTCAAACTAATTGATTTTATTAAATAATTAGAAATAAGCACAAGTAATTAGTATATTTATTTTGCAGAAGTTAAATAAATATAAACTAATAAGTATTTTTATAGAAATACGATGGAATAAAATATAGAAAACCATTAGGTAAATGATGAAAATGAAAATTAAGTAACTCCAAGACGAACTGATTATTAGGTCAACGGAGAACACTTTTTTAAAAATGACTGTTTTTAAATAAAGTCAGAACCCTAGACCTGTGTAGAAGATAAGTATTTCGGAAATGGAAATCAATTAAAATAACCTGAAAATTCCAAAGATATAATTAATAATAAAATAGGTTCATAAAACTCTCTTGCCGTGCCAAGCAAATCTGGAGGCACTAAATTCATAATAAAAATAAACCCAAATATGAAAAATGAGACATTTATGAAACTTGGTTTGAATATGTCCCCTAATCAGAATTCGAATTATAATTCTAACTAGTAAAGTCCTTATTCTTAAGGAGAAATAATATAAAGAGAAAATAATAAAGAAAAAACAAACAATATTCTACCCTATTCTAAGATTATCGATGAAGAATCTCCCAAATCTAATAATATGTCTAAAAACGTGAATAAGAACTAAAAATTATAAAACAACAATGACATAGAATTTAATAATATAGGAATAGAAAAGGAGGATTTTGTCATTGTAGATGATGAGAAAGAAGAAGTAAAATAAACTCAATAAGAAGGATAAACAATTAAAGAATCTTAAAATAAATAATAAACTACAAATGATTTTTAAAGCAATATTTAAAATTATGAAAATACTGGTAATAATAGCAGTAGTAGTATAATTTAAAATAACGAAAGTAAAGAGAAATAAAATATAGAAAATTCGAATAATGACTCAACAAATAATAAGAGTAGATAGTAAAGTCTGAAATAAAACAGTAATAATACCAAATTTGATACAGTATCAGGTTACAGTTAAAATGCATCTAATGTTTCTTAAATGTATAATCCTTTGAATTATTAGGACATGCAGCAGTTTAATAGCAATAATAGTGAAGGTTTGAAAAATCCCTTCAGCATATATCAAAGTAATTGCAATCTATTTTCGTCAAATGATTTTTATTAGCAATAAATGATATTTTACAATAATTAGTTTTACTAATAACAAATGCTTAAATCAGGATTAAATTATGATGATATGGTAAAATAACAGGACTCAGTTTCGGGGGGAATGGGGCCACCAAGCATTTATGGTTCATAATATATATCAAATACCCAATCGTAAATTATATAATAAACTCAATAGTAACTATAGTATTAGTCGTTTTAGTAGTAATAACAATATATTTAATAACTACAACTCTAAAATAAAATTTAGTAATAATAAATATAGAAATTATAATAGTCTACTTAAATGGTAAACGAAACCAGAGTTTCGGAAAATTAAAGTAAGAATTCGAGCAAAGAAAATAAAAGCAATATAGACAACTTTGAGGATTAATTTCCTAGTTTTAAACCCTAATAAAATAGCATTAATAATAAAAATTCACATGGTGAAGTAAAGTAATAGCAAATGTAAAGTGAAAATAAAAACAATAATAAAAACACCAAATTTTAGATAAATTGTATAGAAAATCAGGTGTAAAGTGAAGAAAATAGTACAGAAAATTCAAAGTTAAATGAAATATTTTTATAATAATAAGTTTAATAAAAAGACAATTCGCAGCAATAATAGAAATATAATCAATAACTCCAATTTAAAATAAATTTATTGAAAGTTAATACTATGAATAACAATAATTCAAACAATCATAGTTCAAATGGGAAAAATAGTGAAGAAGATAATAGTTTTGAAAACAATACTATTACTGATGATTCAAATCGATTATAAGTACCCTCGATGTTTTATAGTCAAAATATGTAGTAAAATAGAAATATAATATAAGGTGAAAGATCATAAAATTAAACGACGGCTATGCAAGATATAGATTTGAGTGTAATAAATTAATGTAGACAATCTCATATAAAGGGAGACAGAGGTGATACAGTTACTGAGATGTATAATATGCTCAGTGGCGTAGATATGGACTAATTGCAATAATTAGCCCTAGAAAATGAAGAAGATTAAGATAAAAATAATTCTAAAGATTTGAATATGTAAAATATTGACAAAATTATAAGACAAAAATATTTATAGCTAAATGGGAAAAATAACTAAGTCAGTGCTCTTTCCTCTTTAGAAAATAATAAGCAACAGCTTATATAATTTCAATTGAATTAGAATTAACTAGGATATTCTCAAAATTTTTTAGCAAATTCTTCTTAAAATTATGCTAAACAAGATAATAATAATAGCAATTAAAATTTCAATATGTAAAAAAAAGAAAAAGAGGGTGAAAATAAATAATACTAGTAATAATAGTAGCTCAGCAAAATGGAAAGCATATAAGAAGAAAACACAACTACTAGCATTGTAAAATTATATAAAAATATATTTATAACCTATAATTTATAAATTATAATTATTACTTATTTACAGGGATAGCAATCTAACAGATCAATCAAAAATATAAATATTACAAGCACAAATAATAATTATAATACTGAAAATAAGAGCAGCAATTCAAGCAGCACAAACAATAATTTAAATTCTGAAATTTCTAATCAGAATACCAAAACTAGGCAATAATAAGGAGGAGTAGATATTGTCCATTCCGAAGTCCAGACTTATAATTAGAGGTTAAAAATTTGTTAAGATGAAAACACTAACTACCATAGTTTACAAATTGGAGGAATTGATAGGTCTATTAAATAATAGGGATATTCAGATTAAATTTACAATTATAATTTATCCAAACAAAAGAATTTAAATTCTCCAAATTGTAAAATCTAAAGAATAATTATACTCATTGCCTTAGTTTTATGTATTTTTTTTTTTATAATATAGAAATGGCAGGATAGAGTAAATACTTATCTTAAGAGTTTGAATTGCAACATTTGAAAAATTAAAATTAAAATAATAAAATTAATCCTGACTTGTTGAAGAGTGAACTGACTATAAAATAGCACAATAAAATGAAAATTAAACTAGACAAATTCATTTTACTTTTTAACAAGGTGTACGTAGAAGGAGTAGAATATCTAATTTAAAATTCTAAACAGCAGCTACAAGATAATTTTACTAAAAGTCAGCTAAAGCAAGAATTGTATCTTTTAGAAAATGCTACCCCTCTTGAAATATCAAAGTTGTTATTAAACACAAAGGGATTAAATAAAAAAATGTTAGGAAAAATGTTTGGAGATGCAGACTCTTAATATTAGTCAATATTCTAAGCTTTCGTACAAAATCTTTAAATACAAGACCTGTGTATAGACGAGGCTTTGAGACTAGTGTATCTATAGAAATAGCAACACAACATTTTTTTAACTAATTAATTTTCAATTTCATTTTCAGATTAAAGGAATTCCGACTCCCCTGCAATGCATCATAAATAAACCGAATCATGACTCAATTCGCGAATATTTATCATTAGGAAAATCCGAGCATGTTTTTAAATGAAGTGATGAAATAAATTATTTCAAAATTATCTTTGTAATTATTAAATTTATATATTTTAGGATGTCCCCTACATTTTATCTTACTCCTGCTTGATGCTAAATGTAGATATTCATTCTGGAATAATTCCGATTAAAAATCAGATGAAAAAGGTATAATTCGTTTAAAACAATAAAACCTGTTGCAGTAGTGTTAAATCCAAGGTTTTGGAAGATATTTATGATAGAATAACCCAAAAAAATTAGAATTTATAAATAATTATTTTGAAAGTTTGTATGCCCGTTTGCACATTTCATTTTACTAGTTGCAAGGATTGTAGGGCAAAAAGTTCATATCTGCTCTAAAAGATTCAAAAGACTTAGTTTAAGGAGAGTAAATTTTATTGTCTAATAATTTAATTGCTATATATAATTGATTTGGTTAGAGAATTCATGAAATTCGGAAGAAAAGGGAAACCCCACCCCAGATTTGTAAGTATTGCAGAAGAAGAGGATAGACTTCTTTGGAGGGACATGAAGAATAAAAAAGAAACTCCAAGACAAATGTTTTTTTCTGAAATAACAGACATTCTTTTAGGCTCTAACAGTACAGAAGTAATGAAAAAAAACAAAATACAAAATTAATTTGATTCCCTGTGTTTTTCTATCGTAGGTACAGTCAATATATATATATTTGTATCGACCTTTGAATTAATTTTTTTAAAAATTAGCCTAGGATAGAACTCTAGACTTATAAGCCAAAGATTCGGAAACAAGAAGTAAATGGGTTAGATATTTCAAACTCAGAGTATTACAGCTCAAAGAAACCCTATTAAATTAAACCCAAGAACACATATTATATATCAAAAAACTGTAGTAAAGTTATTCAGAATTGTGGAGATCTCAAATATTTCCAAATTGGGATTTGAAATATTGGAATTTTAATGAAAATAATCCGCAAAATTTAAATGAATATATGAATTTTACTAAATAGCAAAAAAACAAGGAGAACTCAGTGTGGAGTAACATATTTTCGAAATAAAAAAAGTCGCCTAAAAAGGGAAATTCGTATTCTTCTGGAGCGGTAAAGCTAACATCTGCACTAATCGGAAAAAATGATGAAGCTAGAGCTTAAAATGAATTAAATGAAATTATAGCTCACAATAAGTAGTATATGCTAGTTTTTCTATGGAAATAAGGGTAACATTTAAATAATAAATAAACTCTCATTTATATTATAATTATATATATATATGTAAGAATGCCGAACTGGGTAAGAAGGATAGTGTGGCCTTTAAAAATTAAAAATTCCCTTAACATAACTTCCGCGCTATATGAAAATCTTTAAAAATAAATAAAATTGTTTTTTTAAGAAGAAAATAACTATAAAAATGACAAATAATTGATGGATTCACTTTAAAATATGTAATCAGATGTAGACGATATATCAGAAAATTTCTACATCTTTTCATCTCAAAATAACAAACCCCAAAAGAAAAGGGCTCTTCAGAATATTCTTGAAGCCTTCATATTTTTTAGACCTGATATCCCCTATGCAAAAAACATTGGCTACTTAGCAACAATGCTAATTCATATTTTCGAAGAATATTAGGCATTTTAGTTATTTCTCAACATGATTACTTAATATATATTCCTGGTAAAATTTAATAATAAAAAGAACTATCATTTATTTAAATATATAATTATTCTAGAATTTATTCATGGGAAACATTACGGAATTTGAA
The DNA here is from genome assembly GCA_037039885.1 of Miamiensis avidus. Taxonomy (NCBI): domain Eukaryota; phylum Ciliophora; class Oligohymenophorea; order Philasterida; family Glauconematidae; genus Miamiensis; species Miamiensis avidus. The sequence goes on from JAWVGU010000208.1 coordinate 1,417,156, forward strand.
TGGATGTTTGAATTGTTTAATAAATATTTTTAAAAAGAAATGCCAACTTTATATTAACACTTTGAAACAATAGAATTAAAATCTTCTATGTATCTGATATATTGGGCCCAGACTCTATTTTCTGGCTATTTTCAAGAGGAGTCTATTAGTTTACGCATCCTAGACAACTATCTTTTAGAGGGAGACTTGTATATTATCAAAACAACTTTGGGAATAATTAAATATTTTGAATTAGAATTAAAAATGTCTTCACTTGAAGAGGCTCTAAAAATAATTAGATAAAAACCTAACGAAATCAATTAGATAATATTATTCAAAACTATAGAGGATATTATTATCCCTCCAAGTGAAATCATCTCGTTTAAATCTTAAAAATAGAAATAATAATTTTCTTCTCTATTAGAACGCAGCTTACTAAGCACAGAAGATTTTTGAATTCTATCATTTACTAAAAAATATTATTATTATATAAAGCAATATATTAAATAATTATAAATTTCACTTTAAATATGTTTATTATATATTAAAAATTAATAAAAATGTATTAATAAAAGTTTAATTTTGTTTCTCATTAGTTTATTTAACTTTGCTTTACTTTTTTTATTTTTAAGTGAAATGCTAGAAATTAATTGTTCTTAAAAGAGTTGTGGATAAAACAATTTAATGATTTTTAATTTGAGGTAGAAATACAATTACTTAAATTAAATTTATAGCTTTCATTAAATAGAGATATAAAACAACAAAATTTTGCTCAACAATAAATAAATCTTCTTATTAAATGAATCTTGTAAAAACAGTACAATCTGTGTGTAAAAATAAATACGATGTAATAGTAATAGGTGGAGGGCATGCAGGATGTGAAGCAGCATTTGGTAAAATATATATTTTCATCAACTTATTGTTGTTATTTATAATTAACAAGTAAAGCATTCATTAATAACTAAAATGCTATTTTTCAAGCTGCTTCAAGAACTGGAGCTAAAACATTATTGGTTACACAAAAGGTAAGCACCATTGGAGAAATGAGTTGCAATGTAAAGAGTATTTTTAAAATAAAAAATTATTGAATTTCTTTATATATGAAAGCTTTTTGTATCTTTAATAAACCTATTTATATATAGCCCTCCATTGGAGGGATAGGTAAAGGAACCCTTATAAGAGAAATAGATGCTCTAGGAGGTATAACAAATTTTATAAGATTTATCAAATTTAATATACTTTAACTGTTATCAAAAATATTTTATAATAAAAAAATATAAAAAGGATTGATAGGAAGGGCAGCCGATTTATCTGCGATATAGTTTAAAGTTCTCAATAAATCTAAAGGTCCAGCTGTTTATGGACCCAGGGTATAGGCTGATAGAGATCTTTATAAATAGAATATTCAAAATTTGTTAGAAAAAGAAGGCAAAAATATAGATATATTAGAGTCTAGGTAAGATCAATCATTTCAACGAAATAATAAAAATATAAAAAAATTTATAAATAATCAGTTGCGATGATTTGATAGTGGAGGGAAATAAAATCAAGGGAATAGTAGCTGATAATAACACCTCTGAAATTCAATCAAATAGTGTTGTAATCACCACAGGAACGTTTTTAAATGGTAGAGTTCACATAGGAAACAAAAACTATCCAGCTGGTAGACATATTAGAAATAGTAGTGCCGTTGAACCTCCCACTACACTACTAGCATAAACACTCCAAAAATTAAATTTCCCCCTTTCTCGATTAAAAACAGGAACTCCTCCTAGGATTTTAAAATAAAGCATTGATTTTTCTAAACTAAAACACCAAATACCAGATACCGGAAATGATATCAAACCCTTTTCTTTTGTTCACGAATTTGAAGGATTCACTCCTTAAACTCCTTAAATAAATTGTTTTGAAACACAAACTAATTTGGCAACTCACAAAATAATTTAATAAAATCTGCATTAATTACCTTCATTCTCAAATAATGAAGGCATTGGAATAGGTATCTTGATATATACAAATAATAATTCATTGTTAATAATATTAACCATTATACTTGAAAAGGGCCGAGGTATTGTCCTTCTATAGAGATGAAAATTAGAAGATTTCCTAACAAAACACAGCATTAAATATGGCTTGAACCTGAAAGTTTGAACAGTGATATAATTTTCCCCAATGGACTAAACACAGGATTTCCAGAAGATATACAACAATAAATGGTGCAATCAATCCCAGGATTAGAAAAAGCAGTTATTACGAGACCAGGATATTCTGTTGAATATGACTATGTAGATCCTAGATCTCTGCTTCATACTTTGGAGGCAAGAAATATTAAAAATCTGTATTTAGCGGGTCAAATAAATGGAACCACTGGGTATGAAGAAGCTGCTTGTTAAGGTAATTTTTATTATTAAAAATATTTGTTACCAAATTACTTCAAAACAGGATTGATTGCAGGTATCAACGCGGGTCTAAAAAGTAAAATGGACTGCAATAGTTTTTAACTGAGAAGAAGCCAAGGGTTTATAGGAGTTTTAATTGATGATCTTATTTCATAGGGTGTTACAGAACCTTATAGAATGTTCACCTCAAGGGCTGAATTCAGATTATCTTAAAGACCTGGCAATGCTGATTTTAGACTTACTCCTATGGGAATTGATTTAGGGATTATTAATGAATTATAGAAAAATGTGTTTTATGAAAAAGAAAGAATGAAAAATAAAACCTACTATTTCTTAGAACAAACGAAAATTAAAGTTTAAACTGAAAGTTGTAAAAATAAAAAATCAAAGCAGTAAATAACTTTAACAGCCTCTGAAGCTATAGAAAAATACAAAGTTCCATTTGAATAAATTTAATAGGAAATTTTCAAAATAGGGAGCACTTTTAAAATTCCGGAATAGATTAAGGAACATATATAAACTGAATTACATTATAAACATTATTTAAAAAAGTAGGAGCAGGTAATTACCTAAATGTTATATTCATAATAATAAACCACACCCTTTTTTTTTTATACAGGAAATTGAATAAATGGAAAAATTACAATATGATTCACTAGACATAAGCAACTTAGACATTGAATCTCTTAAAAGTATAAGTACTCAAGAGGAAGTTGATATCTTAACAAAGCATTAACCTACCACATTATACGCGGCTAAAAGACTTTAAGGTATACGCCCGACTACCATTTTAAATATCCTTTATTTGCAAAAGAAAAAAATGGGGAAATAAAATAATGAATAGCAAGAATAAGTAGGAATTTGATTTTAATATAAATTAATTGAATTATTTAATATTATAATAGTTATAAATTATAAAAAAAATAAAAACAAGGCTCAACTCTAAATTTAAATCTTTAGTGTATTTCTTTATCTTTTTCATTTTTTAGAATTAAAGGTATCGTATCCTTTCATTACATTATCAAGATGTTTTTCGACGTAATTATTTAATCTTGAAATATAATCTTCATAGTATATAACGGAAGGATTGGGGTCTTTATTGGTGGCAAATGCTATAAATGATTCTGTTTCTCCTGTTCTGAAATCAATTCCGTGTTTTTCTAAATAACTTCTCATTTATTCTACTTCTATATACCCCTTATTTTCTGGATCCAACAATTTGAAAGCTGCCAAAAGAGTTTCAGGATCATCAGGTTCGTATTCTCTTTCTTTCAATACTTTTAACATATAAGGTTCGAATTTTTCATATTTTACAAATTACGACACATCTTCTTCTAATTCGGTTAATATGTAATCTCTAACCTTAATTAATATTATTTTTATTTAAAGTATATGCAAAACTGCTATTTTATTCAGATTTTTTTACTTAAAGTTCTGAGGGAAACTATCCTAAATATCTCATTATATATGGAATTTCTCTTTAATCAACAAATCCTTATTAGTTATCTTTGATAAATAAATTGAAAGCTTCTTTTATTTTTGCTTTCAGGAACTCTTCTTGTTTAGTCTCTTCTGTTAAAGAAGCAAATTTGTCGTACATGGTTATAAATTGTATTTTCTACTATTGGTATTTTCAAAATTTCAGTTTTAATAATTATTTGTATTTGCTAAAGACTTATTAAATTAATAATGCATAATAAAAAAATTAAAATTTTTAAGCTTTATCAGCTAATTATTTATTTATTTATTTAATTCAATTTTTCTTTATTTCTAATTACTTAAAATTATAGAAATGAAAAACCTGGAATATAAGGGTTTTTAAAAAATAAATATAAAAATCACATATTTTTTTTTTTGTATGATTTACTATATAATAATTTATGTATTTCTTCAAATAAATATATTAATTTTGCAGATAAGTAAGTATATTTTTAGTATATTATTTCTTATACTAATGAGATAAATATTTTCTGTGAAAAAATATATTATTTTTGATAGCTATTCATAACTGTTTTTTATATCCCCATTTTCTTCTTTGATTCATCATTTTTTTACTATAAGTAGGTCTTTGCATTTCGAATTTAATATAACTTTTACTAACTTTTTATTCTTTTCTAAATCTATGCATCAGTTCTTCTTAAGAACTGGGGAGCTATTTATATTATAAATATACAATTAATCTTGTATTATTTAATTAATGGTAATTTAATATAGATTTTTTATAAATTATATTTTATACTTATTCTCCTCTTTCTTTAATGGATCTAATCCATTTGTGAACAGCACCTAAATGTTTAAAATTCTTTAACAAAATGTTAACATCTGCCACATCGTATTGAGTAATCATCGCAATTTCTTTTTTTTATTCTCCTTTAATTGATTCTGCGCTAACTAATTCTTCATCATACATGGCATTTATGATTTTCTTTTACATCATTAAATTAGCTTCCGTTTATTCATTTCTTAAAAACAGATTTTGGTGTTTAAAAAATATATTAAATTTAGAATGATAAAATCATACTATAATATCATTGTTATTACCCTGTCATTAATTTTGCTTTTAATCCTTTTTTTAATTTAGATAATCCATCAAGAATTCTTTGCTTATAATCTATTAAAGTAAATGTGGGCTTGGTGGCTAAGAATTCCATTTCCTTTTTAAATTCATCTTCTCCTTGCTATTATTTCTTTTTTTCTAATTTATCTCTGAATCCTGCGAATTATTGGCACTATATATTTACTAAACTACTATAAAGATTAGGTTTTAAAAGTTGTTAGGTTTTGATTGCCCCTTATTAAAATAATATTTTTTATAACGCAAACATTTATAAGAAATAGATTCTGGTTATATAATTAAGTTTGTTGACCTTTACAAATTTTAGTTGTTGTTATTTGTTTTGATTTTGCTTATAATTTATCAAACTAGCAAAGCACAATTAATAAGATTAATAAGGTTCAATTTTACCATGAATTAATTATAATATTATAGGTTCATTATTCTCTTGTAATATTTTTATTAACATAATAATGGTAATGTAAAAATTTAGATTATTTAAAATAATCTACTTTTATAATTTTAATATTTCGAGTTTATTATTTTAAATGGTAGGAAACATATATATCAAATACATTGTTATTTATTATTTAGAATATTATTATTATTAATTATTATTATATTTTAAAAAATGTATTATAAAAATATAAAATTAAAATCTTTAAAACAATTTATGTCATTTTCATTTATAGGATGAATAATGATAAAACAAGAAGTAGTATAATTACTATTTAATAATAGACTTACTATATTCTGAAAGTATTTTATCATTGTGAAATCATAATAAAATCTGAGGTTAATTTAAAAGAACCTTAATATTTTCTTAATAAATATAGTTTTTTTGGTTATTTATATTAAAATAATTTTTACCTTATAAAAACAGAATTAAAAAAAAGATTAAAAAAATGGGTTGTATGACAGAAATACTAAGAATTTTTTCATTAATTTACGCATTTATATGGCTTATTGCTTCGGGTGAAACTCTTGGTCTCTCCATCGTATACCAAATTAAAGAATACTATATTAAAACTTGGAAAATCAATTAATTATGGAATTTCTTCATTGTTGGATTAAAAGAATGGATGCACTATGGTGATGAATTTAATTATGTAATTATGGGAATAGGAATATTATGCTTTATTTAGTCAATTTTGGGAATTGTCGGAATAGCCAGAAAAAATAGATGCATGATAATAACGTACATATTTATAAACTATATAAATTTTATTTTCCTTTGTGTTTTTGTATTTAATTTCGTTTGGCCCTAATAAAATAAATCGAAATTCTTTTATGTTTGAAGAATTGATAATTAATATAACTATTGAATTTTTTTTTTAGATATCTTTTGATATTAGCCTGTGCAATGATATTTTGTCTATCTGCAACTTTCTATAAATTGGGTCAAAATGACAATGACAAGGATGGAATGTTAATTGGATGGATATGGAGTGGATTCCTTGTATTATCTGTTTTTACTACAAGTTGTATTTGTACTAGACCTAGTAATAAAGACAGTTATTATGTTAATCAGTCCCTATATGAATGAAAAATATTTTTTAATACTTATAAGTTATAAATAAAGTGTAATAAAATTATATATATTTATATAATAACAAATAAATGTTTTAGAAATTATTTATAAAGTTTATGATTTAGAAATGATCTTAATTAAATTTGTATATAGTTATTTTATTGAATATTAGTTTACTAATACGATAGTAATATAGATTGTATATTTTTCTGAATTATAAAAAAGTAAAAATAACTGGTTTATTTTATGTACCATTTTTATCTTAAATATTATATGGTTTTATTAAGCAAGTATAATTAAATAAATTATCAATAACAAAAACATTCAAAAAAACATGAAGTTATTTTGTTTTCAAAGAGTAAAAACTAATAAAAAGTGGATATCTGAATATGATAAGTATCAAATATACTTGAAGTTGCCTCTATTAGGATCATTCTTATCATTGGTAGCTTATTTTTTATTTTTGTACTTGGAATTAGAGAGCATGTAATTATTTACAAATATTTATTTTTAAATAAATAATTTTTAAATTCTACTTAAATAGACTTGATGTTTTCAGTTAATAATAAATTAAGGATTAAAAAGAGCATATAGATGATATTTCCTTAGCTGAGGCGTGGACAATTTAAGGCAACTATTAAAGAATAGCGTTAAAGAATACAATGATAGCAAATCTAAATAAAAAGATCGAGTTTAGTAAAATGGAATCCAAAGGTTCTACTGGTAAAATATATTACCTTTTTCAATAAATGAAACTTATCTCTATTATTCTTATCAGTTTATGCTAATTTTACTTCTAAATACTTTAATGGATATAATCTAAAAGATGTATGCGACTTTCAATAAATGTACAATATGGAAAATTAGGAAAAAAAGGAATTAAGTAAAAATCTTAAGTTGAATATTTATTTACTATTATTATTTTTAAAACTAATTATAAGTTTAAAACTTGTATGGTGATTGGTACCATAGAAACGAAACTGAAATGAAAAATTTATCAGAAAAATAAAGAGATAAATTAAGAGCGTAGAATGCTGCGTCGTTTTTGTAAAAAGTTATTCAAAAATATGAAAAGTAATAAGACATACTTATCACACTACTATATACTACGTGGGAGGAGGATGGATTGGGGGCAACTTTTCCAGGAGTGTAAGTTTATGAATAATGAATTAAAATATTCCTTTTTATAGTAATATATTATTCATAAAATATAGAGAAAGATATAAAAATCTAGAAATTTATGATAGTAATACAGATTATTGCAAAAATCCACTTTAGGACAAAAATTTTTAAGGTTCTTATTATGACTCGTGTAATAAATCACCTTTTCCTTCAAAATTTAAATATGAAGGAAGGTGTAGATTATGGTATTTATAGAGTAAAAATAATGGGGGAGTGTAAATAAAAATATTAAAATTTGAAAATAAAAAATTATAAAATAATAAATTTTTTTAAATTTAAATTGATAATAGAACCTACATTAGTCCGTATATAGATGTAAATACATACAAAACTGTTACTAGTTCATCTTATAGAATCTTTGATAAAGAAAATAATGGCCTACATATGATAGTTTCTTATGATTTAAGCATAGAAAACTTGGTAATTAAAATATGAAAAAATGAAATAAAAAATAATAATTTGTAATAATTTAGGCAAAAAGATATAAAAATAATACATTTAAAAGTCTGTATTCATTTTTAATTTCACCCGCAACTGAGCAAAGGGTTAGATCTGTATATTCTCATCCAAAACAATTATAAAATTAATATAAAAGTATAGATGATTTGGAATTTTAAAAAGATTCTAAATTTCTAGAGTATTTCTAAAAATAAACTTCATTTTTAAATATCTTGAAAAATAGAAAAGAAGGTCAGTGTGATCCGTAATAAAAAATTTTTCTAATAATTTTAAAAATTAATAAAATTAACTATGACTAAAAAAAGGTTTCATGTAGATCCTCACAAATTTGAATAAATGAAAGATAATGGAAAGTTGTATTATATCAATTTTTCTACAATAAAAATATGTTAAATAAATCCATAAACTGAAAAAGAAGAAGAAATTACAGTATCATATTTAGGTAGAGTAATTGAGTAAAGTGAGTTATAAGAATAGGGAATTAAAATTAGAGAAGAAATACAACTATACTTTGTATAATAAACAATAATAATAGGAATAGTTATGCTAATATTTTTAGTTTTTTTTGGTTTATGGATAAACATTTGTTTAAAACATAATTTTGATGAACCAATAGAAGAAATAACATAAATATTACAAAATTACACTCCAAATTCAAATTTAGAGTAATAAAGTTGAATTTATTATAAATCTAGAAGATATTAATAATTCAATATTAAAATAGTAATTTTAAAAATAAGTACATTGGTCTAGAATTATAAAAATTTATGGAATTTTCTTATAATTTAGTTTAAAAAGATTTAAATTCGTGTGAAAATTAACTTTTAGGTAATAGTGATTATGATACTGCTTTAAAAGAATACAAAGCAACTTTATAAATGTATATCAATATAAAGTAAATACATGGTAAAGAAAAATTTTAGATTTATATTTTTAAATAAATAAATAAAAAATAAAATTTAGGAATAGGAATTTGCCATTCCAATATAGGATCAATATATATTTTAAAATATCAAAGAAGCAACAAAGAAGAAGATCTTAAGAATGCTTAATATCATTATACAGAATCTGTAAATAACTCTAAAAAGCTTGAAAAAATTTTTAAAAAGAATTAGGGACTAATTAACTAAGCAATGGTGGATAAAATAGAAGATAAAGTTAAAGAGGTTCAGAAATATTATAATAAAAATGTACTTAAGAAGACTTCCAAAAAATTGAAACTACAACAAAAATTCTTGGTTTAAATGCTACTAGAAATCTTCAATTAGCTTATAGTTTTCAACTACTGGCGGAAAAAACACGTAATATTTAAATAATAACTATTTATGGAATTAATTATATAAAATTATTAATTTTATTATAAAAGATTACTCATATACACATCTAGACGTATCAAATAGTTCGTCTAATTTTTTATCTGAGTAAATAAATCACTTGCAAGAAGAAAATGATAAATTGTTTATCCTCCCCTATGATACCTCAGAAATCGATGACAACACATATATGCATGCCATTTAATATTATGAAAAGGCAGTTTAGATTTTAAAAACAATATTTTCAGTTTTGACAAAATATTTACCTCCCCTAATCTAGGTAAATTATATATGTTTTAAATTTTAAACTTTAAATAATATTAATATATTAAATTAGTAATATTTTTATCATATTTTTATTAGAATTGCTCACCAACAACTAATAAAGAAATTTATAATTATATGTACGGTATGCTTCTATATATATATATTGCTGTCTATAATAAAGTTATTGTTCCCTGAAAGTAGGAACAATTGTAAAAGTATGAAAATATATATATATATTAAATTTCTATTGTTTTTTTCTATTTATAATTTATTTAAAGAGTGAATATTATCTTTCTCAAGCTCGAAGTAAATTAGATATAACTAACTATGATAATTAGGAAAATTATGGAAAATACAACTACATTCCCTTTTCTGTGAATAATCAAAAGTATTTAATGATAAAGGGAATGATAGAACTTGGCAATCACTAATACCAGAAAGCTTTATGTAAATCAATTTAATTAACAATTGAATTTGTTCTACTAATATTTATAACTTATATCTTAATATAAAGCAAATTTTAAAGATGTAATTGAAAATAATAGTTCAAATTATTATAATAATTCTTAGGAATTGAATGAAAAAAACAATGTTAATCCGTATAGTTCTAAAGATGTGCTCTATTCTTTGTAATAAATAAAGTGTATTGTTCATTATTTAAAAAAAAACGACATAGATCCATATTTTATATCACAAATTGATCATGATATAAATTAATTAAAAAAAAAACAAACTCAAGATTACATTTGGTTTTATGAATATTTCAATAAAGAATAATTCTAGAAATAAATTTAAAACGATTAATAGCAAATTAGTATTTATAGTAATTGAACTTTAAACTTATTATACTTAATACTTATAATAATTATATATTAAATATCATTATATTTAATTATTGTATATTATTTTATAGCGCTTCTTAAATTATTTATATATTATAACGTGTTTGTTAATATACAAGATAAATTAATAAATTTATTCATTAAAAAAAAATAATTCTTTAAATTGTACCTAAAGAAATTTCTGGAAAAAAAATGGGAAAATAGGAAAAAGATAAAAAATTAAAGTAATAAAAAAAATAAGAAAAACAATAGAAGTTAAATTCTTCTTTGGGAGTTTAAAAAACTATTGTAAAAGCTGATGAAAAAAAGCAAGTTTAAAAACAAAAAAATAATAAAAATGTATAAAACAATGGTGACATGAAACAAAAGTAAAAATAAGAAAAGAAAAACAAAGATAAAAATAACAAAAAGGAGCAAAAGCAATAAAACAAGAAATAAAAATAATAAGATAAATAAAGTAAATTGTAAAAAAAAGAGAAAAAAAATAAGAACAAAAAAGATAAAACTGAACAAAGTTAAAAAAAACATAACAAAGACACTTAGAAAACAAGCGATAAAAAACAAGATAAAAAAGTTAAATAAAATAAGAAGGCAAATGAAAATAAACAAGAAAATAAAAAGTTAAACAAAAAGAAATAAGCCAAAATTCAACAAAAAGAAGGAGAAAAAGTCAAAAAACTTTAACAATAATAATCTCAAAATAGTGATTAAATGACTTCCGAATAGATTCAAAAAGAAATTGAATAAATTGAAAAATAAAAAGAACAAGGAGAAAAAATATCAATAAACAGATTAAAAAGTTGAAAAAAAGATTAGTTAAATAAACCAAAGGGGAGAATAAGATAAGAAGGAAAAAAATAAAAATCAGATAAAAAAAAGAAAACTAATAAAAAGTAAAAACTCAAAATAATGCTTCTAGTTCTTTACCTTCTGAAGTATACGTCGCTCTCTATCATCATCTTTCATCTCAATATGGTACTATTATTCATAAATGAATTAATTGCAAATTTTTAATGTTAATTTTTTAAATAGAAACTTAACAAGAAGTCATTGGGGTCTTCACTTCTGAAAAGGAAGGACAAAAACAAATCAAAAGTAAAACAGAAGAATTCTGGGAAAACTTTAAAAGTACCAAAAAATGATAGCTAAATAATGCTAACCTCCCTCTCTTTAATCTAGCTCTGGAGACAATAAAGATGGAAAATAAATTTATAAATTTAGAGCCCCTGATTTCGGAGAATCATCTTGGGAAATTGTTAAATCTAAATTATAGTGATTGATTAATTGATTACAAATTCTTTTAAAAATAGAAAAAAAAAAGGGAAAAATAAAAAATATTATAAAATAAATTATTTTGAATTCTTTTATATATTTTATAATTTAAATTAAGAATATAACTATAATCATAATTTAATTATTAACAAATCTCATAAATCTGATTTAAAATTTTTTCTTGCAAATTCTCTTTCTTATTGCTCAGTTTTTGTGAGTTCTTAAAATTGCATTTCTTAAAAATTGATTTCTCCCCCTCTAGCATTCAACTGCACTCTTGAATTTTCAAATTACTGTATACTGAAATTAGCTTAGTTATCTTGGAATTAATTTTTAGAGTTGCTATAATTCATAGTATGAAGATTAAGGGTATTATTGTTATTTTGTTAATTTTCGTCTTCACTGTCATCATAAACATAGTCATCATCATTTTCATCAAAATTAAGTTCGCTTTTACTTAAATTTGGGTTTTTGTTCATTTTAAAAGATTATTTGGACTGTTTACTCACATATTAGCTATTTTTAAATTATTGTTCTTCTCCCCCTCCTGTCATGTAAAACTTAGTTTCAGCTAAAATGACTTACTTCCCTTCTTCATGAACCTTTTCCTTTTTAACTCACTGAAATAGGGATCTGTCCACTAAGTGGGCTAGACTATTTTCGGCTTTCTTGATATGACGTAGTGATATATTCTATTTGTGGCGAAGTAAAATGACGACGAAGTCAATATAGAAAAAATTCCTAAACATATCAAAATCATTGATATATTAAACATTCGAACCATGTGAGATGTACAGTACGGTATCATTATTTGTTTTGAATTTTTTTCATAAATCCACAATTTATATTGTTGTACAAACCGGTTTTATTATTAATCGCATATTCCAGCATGAGTTATATTTAAGGAAACAAATTTTTAGTAACATCTATATGCATATTAACCATTTTTTGGTTTAACTCTTTATTCAATTTTTCAAATTACTTAAGGGAAAAAAAAAATATATATATTTAAGTAGTAATAAAAATATATTTAGTGAGTTATTAATTTATAAAGTAATTTTATATATACCTTAAATTGTTACAAAACTGATCCATTTTCTGCAGCTAGGATTTCCAATATTTGCTTTGTGTAATCTTTAAGGGCTTTATAATAAGTTTGGTAAGTATCTTTATAAGTGTTAAACCTTGAACATGTTACTCCTTAAATACTATTTAGTCTTTGTTCAATAAAATTATCATCATAATTTGGATCGGTCCCTGATTTAATATTATTGTCCGTTTTCATATAGTCTAAAATATTGCCTTCAAGATAAATACACACGTTATTTCTCAATAAATCTGAAGGCTGCTAAGGTCTATTTTATCCTTCACACTATGATTTCAGAAAAACAATTTTATCTCTGGATAACGTTCTTTTATTAGTTTTTATCAAATAAATTAAATTTAATCAAAATTATATTTTTTATTGGTTTTTTTACTCACAATTAATTTAAAGTTAATCGTTTTTCGGGCTTTCTGTGGCTGTTGATTATGGTCTATAGTCAATATTACTCCAGCTATTTAATGTACTAAGAGATTAAGAAGGCAAATCTCCTTATAAAAACCCATCTAAAACTGATTGTTCAACTGCTTCTTTCTTCTCAAATTTCAAATATTCGTTTACCTAATTAATCCAATAGTATATAAATCGGTCAGAAATGTCTTCGCTATATAAATAGGAAATAGTAATTAAGTGTTCAATATCTCTTTTCGTTTCTTCAAAAGCCTTTTTTAGAATGTGATGAAATGATTTAATATAAAATAAAAAAAAACATTAGAATTAACCTGCAATTCTGATGTCATATTGAAGCTTTCATCTAGTCTTCCATTTCCAAAAAAACATGTTTCCGCCTTTTCATCATGCACTAGCGTCTTAAAGTTTTTAAATGCACTTTGATTGGACGTGTATAAATCCATAGCATCACAAAATTCGTAATACATAAGAGAATGACTGTAGGTATAGGCAGAAAGCAGCCATACACATACAGAAAATGCCCCAACTACAAACCATCCTATATATACTAGCAACCTCATCCAAATTAACTATTACAACATCACAAGGCCTATTCCTAAACACCCAAGTAAAACAAAAACGATTATTACTATCGCTAAATCGTGACTGTATTTCTCTATTTCTTCTGAAAATTTATTTTACTTTAAAGCAAAATTGACGGTTTGAGATTGAATTGAATTACAAAAAGCAATTTTTTAATTTATTAATTACATATTCCAATGTAGAAGTTAAATTAGATTTCATCGTCATAAAAGAATTGGTCAAGTTTACAAATTGCGTTTTTTTTTCTAAAAAAAAGGTTCTCAGCTTCTCTTCATTATTCCACAAATATAATGAACTTTCCCTGACTTTCTGCAATGAATCCGCCATGATCAGTGATTTCGTTTCATAATCCGATTGCAAACTACCTAATATTTCATTGAGATCTAAAATATCTTATGACCCCATAGACTATTCAATTTATTTCAGTCAGTCAACCAATCAATCCATAAATAAAATAAAAATATTCATTCTTACTTTGATAATGTCTGGCTCTATTTACTTTACTACTATTCTGTTTGGATTTGGTACATTTACCACTTTCCCAACCTATTTAGCAATGCTATCCGTAATGTATTACTCAATTGATTTTATATCTTCTAAAAACTTCGTCTTCGAATCGGAAAAAGTTTCCCCCAGGTGATTGCTCTTTAAAAGAATTTAGTCATGCAAATTTTAAACAATCTCATCTATATCCTCAATTCCCACCCAGGTTCTATCTTCTTTGCCATAAATCCAGACATCTAACTCATTAAGCATTTAACAAGTGGCTTAACTAATGCTCGGTTTTAAGTGCTATTGTTAATCGAGTAATAGACTACTTAAAATGACGCAGAGGACGCCACATCCGATGGATGCAATTATTGAAAGCCAAATGCTGTATTAGGCATATGGTTCCTTTTCATAATCTCGGTTAAAATAAGAAATGCAGAATTTTCCAAATACTTAACATGATTAAATTAGCCAAAATAACAACTATAAACTCCCGGCAATAACAAGTCCTACATAAATTTTATTAAAGTTCCGTAATATGCATCCCAATCTCCATATTGTAGTGGTGTAAGCATTTCATTTTCACTTCCTCTTATGCCTATTAGTTTTTAGATATTTATTTAGATGGTTATTAATCATGTTTTGCCTAATTTCGAATTTTAAAAAATATACGGTATTTCTACTTTACTTTTTAAGAATCTAGTTGCATAATCATGTTGCCATGATGGAGGAGGATCATCTGGATTGCTCTTTTCATATTCACATGATTAAATTTGTATATCTTGCTGAACAGTTATCTAAACTGCAATAATTAAAACTAGAAGTAATTTATTTATTGTAATTGTATTAGTTTTTATCAAATTCATCATTTCTACTAAAAAATTTAATTTAATAAAAAATAATAAATTCTTATATGCTTAAATAGGTACACTTACAAAATAAATTATTCGTAAATGAACTTATATTTATTTATTATTATATTTTTTTAATATATTAAACTCTTTTTTGTTATTTAACTCAACTAGTTATTATTATTATATTTGATTTCAATGGTATTTAAAAATACTTTAAATCTCTTTTATTATATTTATATTACTGTTAAACACAATATTAAAATAGTATTATATGGCTAATTTAATTTACTAGAATATCATATTTTTTATATTTTTGCTATATATTGCATTAGATTAAACAAATATATATAAAAGCTTATCTACTAATCAAAGTTCATCTTTACTCTTGCTCTCCTTTAGAGTTTTACTTTACTTTATCAATTTTATAAGATTAATTTCAATAATATTATTATCACTCTAAAAAATTATAGAAAATAGAAAAAAGGAAAATAAAAAAAATAAAATGCTAATATAGAGACCGAAAGCGCAAATAGAATCACTAAAAAATAAGAAAAAATTTGAAAATAATAGATTGATATACAGTAAAGAACTTAGAGGAATTTTTAAGCCATAAGACTCCTTTCAGACTTATAAATCAGCATTAGAAAATTAGATATCGTTTGTTTCAAAATAAGAAAATTCATTAATAAAAAATAATACTCTTCGACAATCTGCTCAGGATTAGTAAGAAAAAATCGACAAATAAACAGATAATTTACATAATACCTTTTACCTTCTAAGAAATAAAAAAAAATCAGAAATTTCATTAAAATAATAATTTTAAGGTGATAATTCTTCACTATATCAGACATTTTTATAGAAAAAAGATTATATAAAATCATTTATAAGTCCCTAGTATACATCATTTTCTGGAACCCCTATCAAATAAGATCATAAAAATCATATTTACTTTAACTCATCTTCATAGTAGTCACGTTTGCTGAGCCCAAAACAAGGCACAAGTTTAGTAGGAGAATAATATGGTTTATAATTTACTGATTAAATACATTAAAGAATATTAACTCAATCATAAGGTAACAACTAATTGTTTTTTTAACGCTATTTATAATATATAATAAAAATCTAATATTTTCAATGTTTATCTAAATATTTTTAAACCAATTATTTTTAGAATATTTTATATTTAAACTTATTTTATATCACAAATCGTCATAATTTATAATTTGTATTTAATATTAAAGCATTAGAATTCTTATTTTTAATATTATTTTCCAATTTTTTAACCCAGATTTCTAGACTGATTAGAAAGAATTTAGAGTGTTAAAAACGGGTGAAAATATCAGAACTAAAGAAAATTCAAACTAATTTTTCATGTCTATTAATCGCAGCAGTACTTCTGGGATTGCTTAAAATTTAAGAATATCAAAAACGAGTCACAGTGTAAAAAGAGAACGAGGAAACTAAATCTATAATTTTTAAAAATTGAACAGTCATAACTCAAAAAACAATAAAACATTTTTTGCTTCTGAAAACAGAAACTAATCAGCTTCAGGTAATAGACTGACTCCTTTTGATCTTTCAACCCCAAAGGAAATAAAAATATAATCTGATTCTTTGAATTTTTAACAAGTTTTAAAGAAATAAACAACTTAGTATTAATAATATTTATTAAATAGCGAAGTAAAATAATATTAATAATAATATTGTGAAATTTAAGTGATAAATTATTTCTATTAATTAAGAATAAAGATGAAGGTGAAACTTTAAAAGTATATTTTGAAGATTTTGCTTCAAGAACCATGCAATTAAGCAAGTTAAAATAATCAAGAGTAAAGTCGAATATGAGTATAAGAAAAATACTAGGCTTTAAAGACAATATAAAGTCTGTAAAATTAGTTAGTAAATATTGTGATAAAGGGTAACTAAATTTTAAGTAATTTCTTGATTCTTGAATATTCATTTTATTTTTTTAAATACACAGAAAAAGAGAATTTTCATAAGAAACTCTAAGAACAGCATTTTTTACAGAAGTCTATAAACAATTTGAATCAGTTTAATCGTTAAGTGATATAAAAAATACTGATATGAAACTGATTAAAATTAACACTTTTTTCGGTTGCAAAGATGTGCCTGCTGAGTTAATATGGGATAATTATCAATAGTTATTACAATTGTATAAATATATAATTCCATATTTGGTAATTTATTATTATTTCAATTTAAAAAAGTATTCCCTTTAATAAATAATTTTTTAAGGATGGAAAAGAAAAAACGAAATTAGAAAAAGCAAAAAAACTCATTTTAAGTGAAATAGTATCCAATTAATCAAGGGAAAAATACTATATTTCTAAAGCCGTGGGATAAAAATTTTCGTTGAAAAAATTGTTAACTTTGAAGACTTAATAAGAGGAGCTTTAAAAAAAAATTCTTAAAAAATTTTAGCTCTCCTCGAATAAAAACTGAAGAAAATAATGATAGTCTAATAAATTAAAATATATTAATAAAAAATATTATAACATAATATAACTGATATATTAAAATAAATTATATATTTCAATAAAAAATTATATAATTAAATATTTTTTAGTTAAATATAAATTTATAAAAATTTAAATTCACAATATTCTATGCATCATATAGCAAAATATTTTTCAAATTATAATTTTAAATCTTCTTATTCTTCTTTACTTAATTCCTCCAAACGTTTAGTTTCATTTGAATTTACATACATTATTTTACCATTTTCTCCGATAGATTATTCTTTGCCAAAGTCAAAGATTTTAAAAGATTTTATTGCATTTTTCAAAAATAATTGTAATTTTTTATCTGACAAGCCTTCTTAATAAACATTGCTTTTTAATTCGTTAATATAATAAGCTAAATTCTTTACAATATCTATAGACATTTCTTTTTAACTATCTCCACTGCAAACCATGCAAGGTCCTCTTAAATCTAATGGGGTTTGTTATGGATTCACATAAGATACAAGTAAATTAGCTATTTTATTCTGACCTGCTTATTCTGTTTTAGTCGAAGAGGCATATATTTTTATATTGACCCCTAATAGTTTACCAAATTAACATTCATATTATTTCCACTATTCTTCCTATTCAAAAAGTATATAATTTAGTTTTTGGGAATTTAAAATAATTAAAATAGCTCATTTCTATTACTTCTATAACATTTTAAAAAACATCACTTTTTCTTAAAATATAGTGCGATGAATCTTTAATGGGCTCTTACAATGGCTTAATCCATATATTATTACTCAAATTTTATTTTTCTTCCATATTAAAATTAATAAATTTATATCTATAGTTTATATTTTTTTGGTATATTTTTTTTTTTTTTATAATTTCTAAATTTTAAATGTATTTAAAATATATGAATTACTGTAATCAATATTTTAGTTTTAAACATATGAATACACATTAATATATCAAATTAAATTAATTGTATAAATTATAAATCAATTATAAATATAAATGATAAAAATTTTATATATAAATACTCAGTTCGTTACATTGAAATTTATAGATTTAGGCTATTTCCATGATAGTAATTATTCATCGAAATTTTTGGTTTTTTAAGAATTTTTTTGGTTCCTTGTTGCATAATTTCTTCTAAGTATTTTTATTGTTGTAAATTGAGATCTTTGATATTCAGGTTGTGGCTCTCTAAATAAATGAAAAAAGGGGGGAAATTAAAAATAGATTTAAAACAATATTAGTTAAAAATGTTATATCTATACCTAATTGCTGATACTTGTTGATCATTTGGTCATAGCACTAAGTGAAAGATTAAAGATTCAGTTTCAAGCACTCCCTTTCTTCAATCAATCGCTAAATTATCTATTCTGCTTTGGATTTTATCTTGAGGCAGAGTGGATCTTCTTTCATATTATCTGGCAGACATACTTCTTGTTTATGTTTTTTCATTTTATGTACTTTGAGTTCTAAATTACAAATGGAGCACAATTCACTTCTGAAAAAGCAGTTGCTTTCATGTGAAGTTATCTACTTTTCGTAACACTGGTTTTTACAAAACTGGCATTCGGATATGTTTTGATAGTCACAAACGAGCTGGTGATGTTGAAAATCAGGTCTCAAATAAGAAAATTTCTATTCTTTATTGATCCTGCATTCAGAGCATTCTATACTTTGAAACAGACACTCTTCTTTCACATGATTTTAAAGTTGGTTTGCCAAACAAGTAAAATTACACCCCTTCGCCTTATTGGAGCAAATAACGAAACGAAATAAACACTCTTTTTCCTAATGAGTCTACAAATTCGAAAGAGGCCCCTTCCACTTGCATTCGTCCTCATCTATTTTCTTTGAACAGCTGACCGTCCTAAATAAACAGAGCGAACCGGCATGGTTTTTAACTTCCTTATAGAATCCCTACCAGGTGCAATTTATCTTTTTATAGGGACAGCAAGCAATTCGATAAAGACAGTGTTCCTCGTGGTGATTAGCTCTATTTTTAATAATTCCGTGCCACTGACAACCTTGGGCCTTATTTTTGCATAAAATCAAGTTAAATTCGCATTAAATTTCATGGTCTTCTTATTTTAATGCAAAGTCTTTCCATTCGCACCCATTTTGCTTATTTTTACAAGATTTTATTTGAAAATCACATTCTTCATTAACGTGAAGTTCCTGAAGGAGAAAGTATGCTTAAATATGTAATAAGTAAATAATTATATACTAATTTTTTTAAATAAAAAATGAACAAATATTAATATTATATATATATTAGTATACCATGCCATTTGCATCCATTTTTTTGATTTGGGCATGGTTCAACTCTATAAAGACATTCGTTTTCCAGGTGTGTTTTATAAGATACTTTAACACTGTTCCAATCGCAACCTAAGCCCTAGTTTTTGCACTTTACTAAAATGTAATCACACTGATTTTCATGAGATTCCACTTATTGCACATTCATTGGTAATATTTTTTACAACCGTTTATAGCATATACACATGAAATTCTGACGAAGTCCGACAATGCATCTATTAAGGATTATAAAATAGGAATTTAATAAAGTCACTTATAATGCAAAAAAATATAATTATTAAATATAAAAAATAGTGATTAGTTACGTACAAATAAATAATTAAAAAAAATTAAAAAAATATGTAATAAAAAGATATATAAACAATTTATAATCTGTTTAGTATATTTTCTACCTCTAATAAAAATATTTCTTAGATGTTCATTATTCTTTTACCCATTTTATCTAAAATGAAATCTACAAATCGGACATTGTTCGAAATTTTATATGCATTTAAAGCCGAAAACCTTTCCACACTGACTGCACTAAGTTGGATCTTTAGCTAAACAATAGCTACAGATCATACAAATAGAATTTTTAATTGTACTTTCCCCTAATTAGTTTTTCTATAATTAAAATATATATATAATATTATATTAGATTATTATAAGCAAGAAAATACAATACATTAACAATTCTGTCTTCATCAAAGCATTGACCCTTTTATTAGGCTATTTAAATGTCGTATTACTCTTCAAATGGTTCTGTGATTTGTTAGTTTTTTTAATTCGTTCCGCTTTTCGTTTTTCTGGAAAAGAAGTTTTTAATTTGGTTTGAAACTTAATTTTTCTTTTATTCTCCTCCTTGGTTTCCACTGGTATTCTTCATATTTTTTCTTTTATTTATTTCCAAATATTTTTTATTATTTTTCTTTTCTTATTAATAACTATTAGTGTTGAAAATCTAAGTACTTCACAATATATTAACTATTAAATTTCGTTTTTGTTACCTTTTATAAATAATATTATTATTTGTTAAATACTGATACCATTTATTTTTTACATTTTTATTTCAAAAAAAAATAAAAGAAATTGTTTTATTAATTATTTTTAATAAAATTCTAACTTTATAATAATTTACTAATAAAATTAAATATCTTTTATAATTAATTTATTTATTTTTCTTCATATTATATTATACTAATTTACTTTCTGAATGTATACATAACAATTATTTCAATTAATTTCTTATAGTATAATATAGTAAAGCTAATTACCATAAATTATATATAAAACTACATTAGATAAAATAATTAGTTAAATAACAAAGTAACTAAATTTTAAAATGAATATATCAAGACTTATATATAAATAGCGTAAAGCTATGAATGTAACATATTAGTGTTTGAGAAATTGCACAACCTAAAACAGTAATTCTCAATAATAATAAAGTAATAAAGTTGAAGATAAGTATGAGAAAATTGCAAGATTAGAAAGGGAAAAAATTAAAATGAGAGATTAAATTAATAGACAGCGTATAACTCCCATTGACTATGCTCTACGAGGAGTAATGATATCAATGGCTCTAGTTATATCTTATATTGGATATAGTTATTCCAAAGTAATATTTAACAATGTTATTATGAATCCGTATAATACAAATACTACCACTATTGAAAGTAAAAAAAATAATGATGGGGAAAATAAAATAAAAATTGATTATTAGACTTAAAGATATTATATTATACTTTTAATATGAATATACAATATGTTTTTATTATTAATTTATATTAGAAAAATTGAATAAAAAAAGATGATAAAACAGTAAAATTTTATAAAATTCAGTCTAACAAATCTAATTCATTATTAGTAGAAGCATCAGCAACAGTACTGTTATCTATAGTAGTATCTGTATTATTTATATATGAAGAAGATTAATTACTTTCAGTTTGTTGCTATTAAACATCCTTTACTTAATTATTTAATAATGATTCTAATTGTCTTTCCTATTATTATCCGATTCTATTTTAAATTTATTGCGAAAATTCATCATTTTCAACTTTTTTTTACTCTTTTTATTTTTTGTACCTTTCATGCAATCTCTACAGCTAAGGTATGTATTTGGGAAGATGTGCTGTTGCCTTTTTATACAGTTCTTATTTATATTTTTCCCTTACAATTTTTTCATTTTCTATACCTCCTACACCAAATGCCTCACTGAATAATCTTTCATCTTCTTTAATTGGCATTTCATCCAAACACTTAAGTGTGCTTATAGAATATATATTATTTTCTATAATTTTTTGTTTTTCTCACAATCTAGTTGTTACTCAAATTCAAAATGGCCAAACCTTTCATTTTCATAAATACTGAATCCAAAAGGGATGTTTCTTCAATTTTATTATTTCCTAAATTGACTACTTTTAAAGATGGATAGTTTATTAAATTCTCAATATCCTTTTCTCCTTCCTTCCCTATTTGATTACCATAAAGCTCTAAAGTTTCTATCTTTTAATTATTTTCAAATCTAAAATAAATTTGTATTATCATTTATAATAATAGTTGTATAAATACTAATAATAATCAGAAAATAATATTAAATATATTAATACCCTTCTACTTTTTTATATAATTTTCAGATAGATTTATAATAACTAAATTTGTTAACTTGTCCAAATTTTCTATTTTTTCAATACAATTTTGCTGTAAACATAATTATTATAATTCTGTGCAATTTTCTAATCCTTCAATCTTTTTTATACTGTTTCCTTCTAAATATAAACATTTTAATCCTGTAAATTCTTCAAGACCTCCAATACTGTAAAATCCTTTAAAGTTTAAGTGCAAAACTGTATTTAATTTCGGGATTTAGTAATATTCTTTCCACTTTTCTTTTATGAGATTATTAACGTATTCTTTTGAAATTGATGGTTTTCCTACATTTTTTAATTCTAGTAACTCTTTTTTAATACTTTCGTTTTCATTTTTTCTTAAATTCAAACTCATATTTATTGTTTGCACATATAATATATATTATTATTATTCACTTATTTAAATTCGTACAGTTTCGATTTTAATTAAGTTTTAAAAATCAAAAATGCTTAATACCAAAATATATATTACATACAGCAAAAAAACAGGGAAAAATTATAAAACCTAAAATAAAAAATTTTAAAAAAAGTTAAAACATAATTAATACATTTTTTTATAAAATATTAAATAAATTACTGTACTTTTTAATTTAAATTTGATTGATTTATATTTACAAGATAATAATTTATAAAATTATAAAATTAATTATTATAATGAGTATGCACTTTAATTGTGTATATTTTTATTATAAATAATAATAATAAATCAAAAAAATATTATTGACACTTATATTATAAAATTTCACAATTCCATAGTTTCCGAATAGTTACAACAATTATCATTATTTTGAATACAAAATTCATTGTGACCTGAAGTTATATATTAAACATTCGGCTAGTTATCCTCTTAAACCACACCAAGGACAAATTATTTCAATAGAATATCTTAATAATTGCATAGTAAAATATTTTAACTTTTGTTGTTCTCGCTTTTATTGTTGTTGTTGTTGTTGTTTAGAAATTTATTAGTTTTATTATATTAATCTTTTGATTTTAGAAACTTTTCTATAGAATCAAAAAATGTTTCCTAAGGTGTAGTAATGATTTTTATACTTTAGAATCTTTTGATTTTAGATTATTAATAGATATTCAAAAGATTTTAAAGATCCTCCATTAACTTAATTCCTTAGAATTCAACATTGCAGCTGATTTACAATTTTTTTTCTTGTTAAACCATCAATTCTATAACTTACTATAGCAAAGTGTATCCTTTAGTATTGACTTTATAAAATTCTGGATTTTGCAAATTAATCTTCAAAACTTGAGACTATTCATCTCTATGGTATATAAAACTGTCCTATAATACCACCTTGTATTCCATAAAATTAATATTTTAAATCGTATTAGAAACGAAATCCGAAAAATTTTTTATAAAATTATGGCGAGAATAATCTTCAATGTATACTTTGTCAATGGTTTTAGCACAGTAGGAAATGGTTCCTACAATGCAGTTTAGGAATTTGGATCCTGGGTCGTCGCAAGTTCCCTAACCTTTGCAAATTAGTGGGCTGATTACGGAGTTTTCATTAATGATAAATTCGAATTTTTCTAAACTTTGGTTGCTTCCATTAACCAAATTGATCAGCTTTCTTATTTCCTGTCCAATGTGACAAAGACTGGTATTTTCTAGGGTGAGTGTAAAATCTAATTTCAAGTTTTTAATGAAGGCCAACCTCGCTTCCTTAATAAAGGAAATCATTTATTAAAAGTCTTTTTTGAAATGAATTTCTAATGTTTCGACCAGACTTCCTTTTTAAAGCTGATTTTAAAACAGCTTTGACATAGCTTCAAAAAATTGACTGCAAACGATAGGAAAACGAGGACAGTCACAACATAGTTTGTTTATTATGAGACTTTTCTTCTTTAGGTCCCAAAAAAATACGTCTAGTAGTTTCATATAACAATTTTTGGAAAATTCCAAATATTTTCTTTGCTGTGAAGTTTCAGAATTATATTCGATTATATTAATTATGTCATATTTTGAAATATTGTGAAGAAGTTATAATTAAAGACTTTCAAATTATTTCGTGGCCATACAGGAAACAGGAATATTTAAAAATAGTTATTTAATTCTTAATTAGTCAAAGTTTAACAATTCTTCAAATTATTTCTAATACAAATTAAAAGGAATTTAATAAAATGAAATTTTTATATCTTTATAAAATTTTATAGTAACTTTATAAATGAAGGATCATATATTTTTATTGTGATTCTTTTTACATATATTTTATTTATTTATTTTAGACTCTAATTACTTTGTTAAATAAAAAATCAAAACCTTCGTTTGTTTTTTGATTTAAAAAATCAAAATTTTGAGAAATATGATGATATAATTGATCAAAATTTTACTGTGTAATTTTTTAAATGAAATCATAAAAAAAAAAATCACAATAATAAAAAGATAAATATACCTAATTAAACTCATTGCAGGGACTTCTAATCTTAATATTCAATTATGTTATGGAGTATCTCGAACCGATATACTGGCAAAGCTATACCAGTTTTCTAATATTTTTCATATAATTTATTTTTAAATGTAGATTTATATTAATAACATTCAGTGATTCTTCATCTTATTATAGCTAAATTTTTATTTCATTTTATTCCTAGTCAAATTTATCTTGAATTTAAATTTCCACTTTTTTATACATAATATTATGCAAATTTTCATCATTCAAATGAGAAACTGACTGAGGAACTTCAAAAATTTTGTCAAAATTGTTAAAAATTTCGGCTAAAATTGCCACACAACTTCCTTATGATTCCAAAATATTATTGCTATCTAAAATAGGATAGTCGGAAGAATTAATTCGAATATTTAACAAATGATCTACCATTTTATCACCGTTGTTGAAGGTGAATTTCTGATTAGGAGACCCATTTTCTTTACATTACGCTGAAACTCCTTACGAATTACCATAATTATTATAAAATTCTAATTGCGAAAACATAAGCTACTACCAAAATTATTGTCCTTTTTTATAGAAAATGTATGGCTAATTAACTCGTTTTATTCCACATGCATTTGTAGATTTTAAAATTGATATAGTTCTTGACTTTACTGAAGCAATTGTAAAATATTAAATAAGGGATTATCAGGGTTTTATTATTTTTTTGTTTTATATATTTCTTATTTTCTGTGAGAATTAGCTTATATTTGCATATTTTTTGATTAATTATTTGTTAATCTTTAGTATTTTAAGTAAATGAAAAAATATATTATTTTTTAATTAATTTTCGATTTTTATTCAGAGGATTAAGGAAGTATTTTTTAATTTTATGTTGGTCTGTAATTTATTTAAGGGAAATTTATTTAATTCTTTTTAGTAAAGAATTTGATTAAAAGTCCTTAAATAGAGTGAGAAATTATAGCACTCATACATTATGTTCTATTATTAATTAATATAAAAATCAAAACCAACAAATCGAAAAGTAAAAATAAAATAGGACGAAAAGTCAAAATAAAAATTCGATATTTCATAATATATTCAATTTCCTCAACAATTTATTAATAAGAATATTTTATATATATTTTGTTTATAATTCCTTCTAAATAACTATAAAATATATTTAAATGCATATAGGTTTTTCAAATATTATAGGACAATTTTATAATTTTTTTTTTTTCAGTCAAAGTCAAAATAGTTAATGAGTGAAAAATTATAACCCCAAAAAATTATTACTATAAATTTTAATTTTGCTCTCTACTATACTATAAAATAATCCAAATTATATTAAATACTATCTATTTAATAATAAACAAAAGAATAGGTAATTTTATAATCAAAATATTAAAATATATAGTATGTGGAAATTAGTAATTATTATTATATTTTTATTTCGATTTTTTTATTAATTAATTTATAAAATAATAACTTACAAAATCAATATTTCTTTAATTATTTACAAACTAAAAACATAGAATATGTCCAGTTACCAGATTATATTATTAAAAATGTTATTTTTTTTATTTTTTTCAGTTCTTTAAATTATATGGTCATAGTTTATAATACAAATTATTAACTTAAGTATAGAATTATTGTATTTATGCTTATTTATAATTGTTCAATTAAAGTTATTTTCTTTCTAAACTTTATGAATAAAAATTATGATTAGATAGTTGTCAAAATCATAATTTGAATACTATTACTTAATACAATATCCATTATATAATTAATTTTTAACTTATAAAGTCATAATTATAGGTAAATATGAATTAGTAAATTTTTTAGACTTTTTAATTCAAAATTAATATAATATATTATTTGAGTTTGGTAATTTTAAACTATAATAATCTAAAAAAACCTTAAACTATTATTAATTTATAGTTTTATAGAATAGATATTCTTTATAATATTTATAAATAAACAAATATAAATAATAAACTTAAATTAAAAGATAATGATTTGATTAATATACTTACTATATTAAAAGAATAAAAAAATTATTATTGAAATTTATTTTTTATAATAATATTATTTACTTTAAAGATATATTGTTGTAATATGTCGCATAATTAATGTGATATAGCTTTTTATGTCGTAATATGTGAAATTTATTTTTATGTAATATTTTATTAATTAAAATTAGTAATTTAAAATAAAATAATTATTGTAGAAAATTCTTTCTTACTATCGTAAATACCAATTAACAAACAAAAGATATAAATATGGACGAGTAATCATATTCTTAAACATAAATTGAATCTGATTAACAAAAACTTAATGATTTGAAGGAATCTGAAATTCAATAGGAGTAGAATGAATAGTCTATTTAAGAAAATAATTTTAATTAAAATTCTAATAAAGAAATTGAAAATCCCGAATTAAGTGTACTAAATAATATAGAATAAAAAAATCATCTTTAGAAAATGAAGAAAAACATATTTAATAAGCAAAGTAGGAAAGTGAAGATATTATTTAATAGAGTGATAAATTAGATTAAACAACTTAAGAAATGGGAATATTAAAATCTGATAATAAATAAGATACTCAATAGCCTATTTAAGAATCTAATAGTGTTTCAGACTAGTAGTAATGCTAGAATATAAGCAATATAGAATAATAAAATGTGGAGTAATAATAAATCTAAGATTTATAATTATTGCAGTATGAATCACAAAATAAAATTTCTTAAAATAATGAATAAAGCGAAATATAAACAGAAGAAATAATTTAATAAGGTAATGAAAAGTTTAGGGAAGAAGATAGTTCTTTTATTCCTAAAATTCCTGAAGAATCTAAAATATTAAAGGAAGATTTGCAATGTTAATAATAATAATAGGAAAATATTATAATCACTGAAAGCAATCTTGAATAATAAGATGGCTTAAAAAATGATTCTGAAAGCGGCGACAAATTAGGCCAAAATAGTACTTAAGATATTCAATTCAATTTACAATAAAATGTTTAAAATATTTCCAAAAAAGAGTTAGAAAATATGGATATAGAGTAAATTTCATAAAAATTTTCAATATACAATGATATAATATAAAGATAATAGAAAATGTATGAAGATATTATATCGAAATAACAAAATATGTATAATGATGTGATAAACAAATAGCACAATATAACATAAAATGTTTTAGATTTTGAACTATCTATTCTAAATAAACAACCAAATAGGAAGGAAGGTGATACTTGCAAAGAACAATAAGTACCATAATAACTATAAAATACAATGTCTAACTAGTAGCAATAATAAAATAATCCAACAACTGAAAAAGACTTAAAATAAAATTAAAGCATTGTTTAGTAATAACAAAAAAAGGAAATTGAAGATGACAAAAATAAATAAAATCCTTAAAATTAAGAAAAACCTTGTTAGGTATCAGAATAAAACGATATAATTAATAGTTTTATCAACAAATACTCTTATAATAATCCTTAAATTAGTAAACAAACAAATACAAGTGAATAAAAAAAGAAGAAAATTAAAATAAAGCTGAAGAAGCAGAAAAAGAATTAAAAGAAAAATAATAATAATAAGAATAAAAAAGAAGGAATCAGAAAAATAGGATGTCGATGATAAGGAAAAATCTTAATTATCCGTACTAAGTGACGATGAAAAAGTAGAAACGAATAAATAAGTTGATAATCCAGATACTCTCTCTTAATCGTAAAATATCAACCCAATTCCAAAAAAATAGGGTAAGTTTAAGCAAGTATTATAAATAATGATAACAAAATTTTTTTATTTAAAATTATTTTTATTCTATAAGAACCTGTAAAAAAAGTGATTCCAAGTCTGAAAGTTGTGAAAATATCAAAAACTATAAGCGGAATTGCGGTAATTGAGATGTAATAGCTGAAGTTCAAAGTAGCATGGAAGAAGATTTTAAACAAAAAGAATTTCTTACAACTTATAAGAAACTCTATTGTAAAATTATAAAGCCAGCTAAGAACTGAAGAAAGGGGTTATAATTTGACTGAAAATCCGAATACTTATCCTCAAAACAATTTCAATTCCTTTACGATTTATTAAGTTTCAAGGTTTTTAAATTTTGAATTCATTACAAGTTCTTACCCCATCATTGCGACCTTTCAGATGCAACTGAATTACCACATGCCAGAAAATAGCAGCGAGCGATCTTTATTTACGGATTATTCCGAACTAAAACACAGCTAAATTTAAATGCTTAAGCAAAATGAAGTTACTATAATGTTTAATTATTGGAATATTTCTCAAAAAATAGAAGCAATTCAGACAGAATTCTCAGATAAAAAAAAATAAATCTAACAAAATGATTAGAATAAAAATATAGAAATAAAAGAAGAAAATAACGAATAGGAAGACGAGGAGGATGAAGATTTTATTGATGATGATAGCAATGAATAAGAAGGGGAAAATGCAATAACAATGGATGAAAATGAGGCTCTTTAATAAGCATAGCTAAATAAACTTATCATCACAAAGGAATAATATAATAAAAATTACTAAGAACTTTTCACTTTCTATAATGATTTTCAAGAAAATGAGAACAAATAATAATAATAAAAAGAACCATCATAAGTAGAATCAACAGAAAATTATGCGGATAGTATTTTAAAGGAAAAGGGTCTACTTACTGAAAAAATTATTTATAATAAAGAATTTAATTAAAGTTTATACAATGCTTAGCATTTTAGGTTTAATGCGAAAGGAATTTAAGAAAAGCTAATAAAAATTTGATAACTTCCATGAACAAGGCATAGAAATATGAACAAATAGAAAAAATAGTCTTAGAATTCCAAAACAATAACAGCACCTTTGATTAAATATCACAAGACCTTGTAAATCTTTTACTATGGATAGGAAATTATTTACTACTCTCAAAAATTTAAGAAAAACTGAATTTCAAAATATTTATGAATCTGCAGCACCTGGTTGTAGAGTTTTAAAAGGTAAGTGGATTAAAAAAAAAAAAGAAAATTTGGCTAAAGATGAAGAATAAATAAACATAAGAAAAAACAGCAATGAGTAAAATACATAATATGTTGATTTTTACTTAATTTGGGATTTTTTCGGCACTTGTGAATACAAAAACGAAAAAAAGTAATACACAAATGACCTTGGTTCTTTTATATCGTTAAATAAGCAAAGTCTGTTTTAGGAAAACATGTCATCTTTATCTAAATAAAAGTTTATTTAAACAATTTACAAGTAATCGCAATTTGTTTTCAATTTTTAATATGTAAATACACTATTTATGAAAAAAAATATTTATAATTAGAGAGAGTGTTAAAGCCCTGGCATTATTGACAGAATATAAGTTTAAATTTAACAATTTTGAATTAAAAAATTTGTGTATCAGAAGAAAATACATATCAGATAAAATGTATCAGAGCAATTTTGAAGTGAGAATAAGGCCTTCGTTTCTTTCGTTGGCAGAAATTGAATAAATATAAATAAAACAGCAAAATAGTGGTTCTACCTGTGCTAATGGTTTTTTTAATAATGACAGGATAAATTCAAATTAACTTTTATCGAATAATCATTTGTGTGTATCTTAAGTAAATGCTATTATTAATTAATAATGCTTTATAAACAATAAATACATTAACAAAATGATTGCATTTTTTATTAAAAGGAATTCAAGCTGTAGGCTTCCTTAGATGTGGAATGTATGAGCAAAAAAGACCAAGATAAATACAAGCTTTAAATGCAATTGCAAAACTCTTCCTTCATTACCCACCCCCGATACTTTTACAAAGACTATCAATATGAAATCTAAGTAAGCAGTTAAACTATTTTGTTAATTTTTGTTTTCGTATTTTAACTAATTAATTAAATTTCTTTGGGATTAAATAATAGAGAGACAGTGTGTTCGGATTGGGCATTTTCCTTATCTAATTGTATCAAAAGTTGGAACTTTAGAATGACAAAATCGTGCAGGGAGAAACCAAATCACTGATTGCCAAATTAACAGGATTTCCTTTTGAAATCATGTTGGAATACTATGAGGCCTTTAGAGCAAAAGATTTGAAAAGATTGAAAAATCAATTTTTCATGAAATTTCAGAATTCTCGAATTATTAAGACTCATTGGAACTGCATTCCTCAGATCGAAAAACTGGATCAAGAAATGATAACTAGAGAACTTAAAGAGAAAGAAGACTTAATACAGCAGAGGAATACGATGGAAAAATATTCGAAAAAAGAAAAAATAGAGCGATATCTTCAGCAGAAGGGCTATGTGTTCGGAGAAGAAGACCACCATTATAAATCAGAAAACGACATTCATTCGATTCTTTAGGAATAATAGGAGGAAGCAGAATAAAAGAAAAGCAATGTATAATAATAGTAAATGGTTAAGAAAAATTCAGGTGTGTTTAGTTGATTGACTCAATTAAAAAAAAAAAAAATTCAAAATTTTTATAGAAAATATTTATTAAATAATGAAATAATTAATTAAATGTAAATAAAAATAAATATTTGTTATCATACAAAATCAAATGTTATTATTATTACTGTTGCCATTGTTATTAGTATTATTACTATTGCCATTGTTGTTAGTATTATTACTATTGCCATTGCCACCATTATTTTTTTTATAATTTTTGCTTCCTGATTGGTACTGGGGTGCCCCGCTATCCAGATTGTTGCTGCTTCCATTCTAATTATTGCTTTTTTGATCAGAAAATTGCTATTGGAGATGTTATTTTTGTTAAATTTAGAAGGTTTATGATCTGGTTTACTGTGAATAATTGGGTAATTTTTCCTTTTGCGAATCCTCAATTCTGTTATTTTAATTCATGGTATTGGTCTAAGAAAGGGTAGATTTGGGGGGAGACTTAGGTCTTCTGGTTTCGATTTCAGGAGTGGTTCCGAGGTATCTTCCGCCGGTGTAATTCGGGTAGTAGTTATATAAATGCGCCAAATTGCTTCCGCCGGAATTGTTTTGCATTTGTTGTTTTTTGAGTTTTACAATTTGCGGATTTTCTTCAAAAAACGAGTTGTAAGTTGATAAGTTGAAATTCGTTGAGGGTAAACTCTGTCCGATCGTCAGCCATCCATCTCGAATGTTGTGCAATTCCCCAAACAGCTCTAATCTCTTTCTTCCCAAGCAAAATCGCTCAATTATGCTGTAGATTTCTTGCGGCTTTCTCAGAGAACCCACGGGAGGCTCTTCGTCCACAATTACATCGGTATCGATGTTCGCGTGGATAAAGTGTGAGTCACTTTTTTTTATTAAAAAAAATTAATCATAAAAATGCTCTTGCTTATACTTTTAATTATCTACCTTGCTCTCTTCACGTCTCCTCGCAAACCAACCAAACAGTGCTCTTTCACTCGGTGCAGAATCTGATCCTTTTTCTTTGTTATTTTTTGTTTGTTCACTTTGTTCGTTTTCGCCCAAACGATGTCTTCGCATCTTTTATACCCCCATTTTTTAAACAATTCTCTTCCTTTATTTTTTTTTATTTTGAGTATATATAAAATAAAGATATATAGAATAGAATAGAATTAGAAAATTCTTCTTTTTATATTACCATCCTCGAGATGTTCGCTTCCGACCCACAGAAACAAAAACGAAGGCGTTTCTGAAATCTTATCGACTGGCAAATTTGCTATTTCTTAAAGTGTCCACGACTTGAACCTTTCAGTTTCTGCCATATAGATCGGTAAGTCTATGTTTTATTGAAGGAGTTGAGTAATATAAAATTTATTTGATTCATAAATTATGCTACCTTTAACTCTTTCTTCATATTCTCTCCAGGGAGGATCGCATAAAATCACATCAAATTTTCCAATTTAAGTCAAATCAAAAGTGGTCAAATCTGCCTTTATAAACTGTGTTGGGTGATTTCTTTTGGAAATCAGCTAATCTTTAAATTTCATTAGTTCCTACAGTTGCGGGTAGTCTATAGAAAATAATAATATTAAAAGACTGCTCTTTAATTCATACATTTCCTAATTAAATTGTACCAACAAATCTCTCTTCGGGCTTTATGTTCATGATGAAATTTTGTGGCCTTTCTTGAACATTTACAAAATGTTGACAATAATCGTTTTTCTTATCTTTTAATACAGATTCTATTTACATTATTATATATTTTTTTTTCTATGTTAGCTATATATGAATTCTTGTATTTTTTAGTAAACAAAAAAAATATTTTTTGTTAGTTTATATATATTTGACAGTAGTTGTTTGTTTTAATCGATTGATCGATTCTACAAGTTTAATTATTTATATGTTAAATAATAATAATATTATATTTGCTAATAAATTTGGGCATAATGTATAAAAGAAGAACTAAGAAAAACTAAACATAATTTGTATTTTATGCAAATATATACTAAATTAATATTTTATTTATTTTTAATTTGCTAGTTTAGTAATTACTGTACTAGTGAATTAATTATATAAAATCATAAATTTTATAAATGATTAATTTACTTCCTTGTTTAATTTTTTATGAATAAATAGAAAAAGGAATTTTTAACTTTATTTTAAAACCGAATAAATTTTTTTTAAAATTAATTTTATAAAATATAATTTCATATTTATTAATAATATTAATAATTTTATTTTTATTCAATATAAAGATTGAAAATGTGATTCTTTGGCCATAGCTAAATCTTATTCTAAATTTTCACTTAAAAGTCTGATTCTCTACTATAAATCTTCTCTAGCTTTGTATTTTCCGCTTTTAACACTGTTAGTTTAAAAACTAGTTAAAAAAAAATAAAATAAATAAATAACAAATGGGAAGACTTGCTGCTTTATTAAAAGGGCATTATATATTTTATTTGTATTTACTCTCCAAAGTAATTGTTATTATTATTAATAGAAATTGGAGAAATTTAGTCAAGCAATAATTGATTTCCTTGGCTTCCGTTGTCATAAAAAGATCTCTTTCTTGGAGTCTCTTTCACAGTTCCTGCCTAAGATCTCGGAGAAGTAATACCATTTTCCCTTGAAGGTTCTTTGACATAATATATTTAAATAATTTCATTTTTTTTAAAAAAAAAAAAGCATTATGTCCTATAAATTAATTAATTAATTATTATTTACCTTATTGGTCTTAGAAATGTAACTTTCCCACTATTTCTCGAGTCATGGAGGGACTTTTATAATGTCCACCATAATTCAGAGTTTTATTTTTTTTGTGAATTGTGCTTTTATTGACGGTCCGGGAAGGTGAAATAGAATTTTCAAGATATTCTATCCTATCTCTTATGTCTTTTTTTTGTTTTTGGAAGTTTCTGAAAAAGAAAGGGGGAATATAAAGTAATTAGATTTGTTAATAATAGAATAAATATAATGAATAAAAAACCTTCTTGGAGAGTAGAGTTTCAGAGTTGGCTCTTCTACGGGCAGAGAGGGCGAGCTGTATTGTTTTAGAAGTTGGTGTTGTTACTGTTCCTGTTGTTGAATTTAGGTATCTACTGATTATTTTTGTATATGGCTAATGAACTGGAGAGTTTGCTGGTGGTTGTCTTCAGTGAGTATATCAACCTCATAGACGTACTTTTTGAGATCGGTTCTGAGCTCAGAAATGATTTCGGAAAGGTAGCTATTCGTGTTCACAGCCTTGTGGACTTCTTCTTCGCACAGTAAAAGTTCGTGTTGCTTTTCTTACATTCGACTCGAGTACATTTGTTCTTATTCTTGAAGCAGCTTCATACACTACTCGAGTTTTTGCGCCATTCCGTGTCGATTATTTTCTGATTCTTATTGCATTCGGTGCAGTTCTGAAATCTATAAGTTAAGTTGTTAGTTATTTTTAAAATTAACATTAGTTTCAATCGTTTACCTTTTATTCTTGCTATATGATGGTCTTTTTGAACTGGTTGGCCATCATAATTGAATTTTGCAATTTCTACTCACTGTTTTAAACTAACTGGTGTGCTTTTTCACTTCTTTCTAAGAAATTCATTTCAGCTTTCTTTAAGGTGCTATGTTGTTCTGCAAATAAAAAAATAATTTTATTTTTAAATAAAAAATTCTTTTTTTTTTCCAGAAATTATATTTTTATTACGGTCCATCTGTGAGTTAAGTTAGTTGCAGATATTTTGAAGCTAACTGTTCTCATTCGTAAGAAGAATTATTTTCTTTTCAAATTGTTCAATTTAATCTTGATATCCCCTCTGTTCTATCTGCATATCATTTTCAACATTAGTATTGATATCTCTCAAATCTTTAATTTCCCTCAGTTTTGTTTCGACATTGTTTTCAAGTTGTGAAATAATTTTTCTAAGTTCCATCTACAATTGTTAATTTTGATTTTTAAATTAATAAATAAAATAAATAAATCTCTTACATTATCATTTTCTTTTTATATTTCTTTTTCCTTCATTTGCTAAATATGCACTTCTTAATCAGCTATTTATTGGCACAAATCTTGTTTTTCTTCGTCGATTTAGTTCATTTGATCTAGATGCTGCTTGTAATTAGCTTCAATGAGAGTGGTTTTGTTTGCAATTTTGTTTATCATGTATTTAAGATTAGCCTTTGTGATTTTTTGCAATTCATTAATGAAGATTCTGTATACTGTATATTTTTTGCGATTTTCCCAGTTTTCAAGGACTCTTTTGTTTCTTCTTTCTCTATTAACATGTTCTCTCCAACCCTGGAGTAATTTCAAAACCCGTTTTTGCTATTTTCTGGCGCAATATTTATCGCAGTTTTTGAGTTTGGCCTATTTCAATGCCCTTTCCTTTTAGAATTAAACCCAGTTGGAGAAATATTCCCTCAAGACTTCTTTTTTATTGCTTTCTTCCTGCAGACGGTTCGTTTTCTTTATCATGGCTGCTTTGAACCATGAATTGACTATTTTCCTCTTCGAATTGTTTTCCTCCCTCGTTTTGATTGCTGTCGATAAGTAAATTTGATTTTTTTTCTTTTCAATTTGCTTTTTCCACTGCTGCAAACAATTTTGCACTTTAGTATGTTAGAATTTGTTTCGTAAGAATGCTATTTGCTTTTTAGTTTGAATTTCTTGTCTGTATGCCCCTTTCAGTCGTAAATAAGACTTTTTCTATATCGCTTATTGGCATTTTTGCTTCAATACACTCTTTTATTCATTGATTTTAAATAGTTCCACCTTCCAAAACTATATAATTCGACCCAACATTATCTGTTGTCTTTTTTGGTTATATTTTTCTGCTTCTTGTCTTTAAAATTGCAATAATTTTTGGTTTTGCTTTATTACATTTAATCCGAATCTTAGCAATACCTTGCGGTAATTTTTACTGCAAATAATTTTTTTTTCATTTCTCGGAACCACCTTTTCAAAGAAGTACTGCTTCCAGTGCTTAAATTGCGTTCTTTTGATTTTGCTTATATGGAATTTTTAAGCAATGGCAGTTTTTTCTCTTTCCTCTTTGAAGGAAAGTTTCATTTTTCTAATAAAAAATGATGCATTGAATTATTATGTCAGATTAAATTATATTCATATGTTTACTTGAAAAGTTTTTTGAATCCAAGCAATGATTTCATTTTTAATTTTTGTTCCCTTATCAATTTAATCTGTTCTTTCATTTTTCGCTTCTTCTGCTGATTAGATACGTGCTAATTCCAGCAGCATAATGTTTACTGCAACTAGCTTTCTGTCTTTTACTTTAAAATAACTGTTATATTTTTTTAAAACTGAACATTTCGCTTCCAAGTTTTGAAGAAATTATTCTGAGCGCTCAAATTCATAATAGAAACCTTCATCTATTTTTTTTTTTTTTATTAATTAATTATATATAATTTGATTTCCAATAATTTTATTATTTAATTTAAAAATATTTTTTTTTTACGTTGACAACTTTTTATCTTAAAGCATAATTTTTCCATCTCCCCAAAAGAATTTTATTCACATTTTGAGCATACCTTCTGTCCCAAGATTTTCTGAAAATTTTATTAAAGCCTCGGTTTTTGCTGCGAATCCCAAATATTGGAAAAATTTCTTTTTTAGTCTCATTTCGTTGTGTTCCTTGGAAATGTTATCTTGGTACTATGAGTGTTGCATTACTTCAATTTGGTGCTATTATTCTTCTGCCTTTTTTTGTTTAAAGCAAATAAATATATAACTAATAAAATTAATAATTTAATACTTTATGTTAGATTTCATCAAATTTTTCTTTGTATTGTTTGAAATCATGGTTGCTTAGTAGCAAATCATTTAGTTAATTTCTTAGATTTTTAACTTCATTTTCCAATTGCTATTATAAGGCTTACTTCGAAGAGAGCTACATTTCCAGTCCCTCTAAAGAGTTTTATGCCACCATAACGTTAGATTGATTTTACGCAAAAAATTCCCTAATTTTTCTTTATATTTTCCATTGATTTCTTCAAGTTGGGCTATTTGGTCTAACTTATCATTCAACTTTTCTTGCATATTCAAAATCACTTTTTCCATTTCCATTTTGCTTCCCTACTGGAGAATAGGGGATATAGATCTTCGCGATCTTTCTAAAACTGACTGAGACTGCCCCATATATCGTCTTTTTTTTTTTATAAGGATTTATTAATAACTTGAAACATAAATATATATAAATGTTTCATCATTTACCTGCAGCAGTCTTTATTGTATAAATCACTGGGTTTGTCAAATTGTTGAGAAGGTTATGGGATATTTCTTTGAGGGGAAATACTTTTATTATGATATTTTCTAGGACTGGGAATTCCTCTATCAGAGCCCGCAGATGTGGGTCTTATCGGATAATTAATTTCACTTCTGAAACCGCTAGTAAATGTATTTTTGTGACTTTAAAAAGGACTTTGCGTATAGGGACTGCGCACATTTCTACCAGCTCCTCCGCCGAAACCTATCATGCTACTTTACTTTATCGGAGACAAATTATCGATGAAAGGGTTTGATTGGATGATCATATTATCATCTTCATTGGAGTTTATTTACTATGGAGCTTATTTTTGTAGAGAGCACCTTTGTATGAGTAATTGTAATAAAAATTAATTATTTGTTTTACAATTAAATAAGGAATTTTAAAAAATTACTATAATCTGGATCTGTCGGTATTCGAAGGTAAATATACGGGTAAATCAATGTTTGATTGTTAAGAAAATAAGGGCTGATTTTGAGTGTCATATAACTTTGAGTATATATCTTGTTCATCCAGAGGAACGAACATCGAAGAATCCTTCGTACCCTTTCGCATGGATCCGTTCATTCTTTAAACGGGTCTCACCAAAGACTTTTGAGCAGTGGGCGATATTTTTCTCTGCAAATTGCTATTACTTCTGTCGGGCCTTTCCCTTTCTGCTGAAGGAGAAGATCTTATCATCATTTTGTGATTACTTCTGTTCAGAGATTTCTGGTCGCTACCCATATTGTTTTCCGTTTTAAATCGAGCCTAATTTATTAATAATTGATGAAATATTTAAAAAAAAATAATAAATAATGACAACTTACTGTTCTGTCCATTGATTTGTTTAAAATGGGATGCTCGATATCGAATTTTTGCCTCATTTCAGCCTTCATTTGGTAAATTTGTTAAATTTTTTTTTCTATTTTTACATCAATTTCTGCCAATTTATGTTTTTGTCTCATTATTAGTTCTGAGAACGACCTTTCGTAATTTTCTTCTATAATTTCTTAGGTCAGTGATTTAGGAGGATGAATTTCATTCAATTCATAGTAAAGAGTAAGAATATCTCGCATCAGATTTTCACGCAATTCATCCTTATATTCTTCGTCCAGTTATTCACAGAAACGAAGTGCCTTTCTAAAATTCTAAAGGCTCAGATCTGTATCGTTTACTGCGTATTTATAGTTATTGGTTATCAAACTTTTGTGTACATCGAGTCTTTTATTGTACTTTTGTTTTGTTTGTTTTATTAATTTCAATTATTCAAGTTAGTTTTAATATGGAATTTAAATTTAAATAATTACTGAATTTAGCAAAATTATTTCTATATAGTTGGCCAACAAAATATCTAACAAACCATTATGCTTCTTAAGTCTGATTTCAGCTTCTTATTTATCGTTTTATGAAACATTCTAAAATTATAAGTTTTTTAAATTAATCAGTTATGTAATTTAATTTTCTTCATATATTCATTTATTTCAAAATACTTTATCATCCAAAGATCTCAACTTGGGTAAAATAGTGATTACTAAATGCTTATAGGCTGGGTGATTGCAAACAGGATTTCCGTTTAATTTTAAAACCATTAGATTCGGAAGTTGTTTCAAATATCTTAAAAATGAAATATCTTCGATCTGTTAAAAAGAAATAAATTAACTACATTTTGACCTTTTAATTGGTTCTTTTAATGTTGTTATAAATTTATTTATTCATTTGTTATTTAAATTTCATACTTCATTATTTGCCAGAGATAGGGTTTATAACTCTTTAAATTATTATATTCCTTCCAAAGATTTTATCGAATTATTAGATAAATAAAGAGTTTCTATTCCGTGATATTTTTGGGGCACCTTATCTATTTTACAAATTCCTTTTTGAACCACACTAATTTTCAGTTCATCAAAAAATTGAGGGTATTTAGAAAGCGAAACGGAAATCTATAATGTTAATGGATATATAAATTATTAAATAAATGATGTATATACTGGAATTTGTATATTGGATAAAAAAAATAAATAAAAAACTCCTTATTTAATTTATTCTAATATTGGGTGTATTAATTAAGTTATTTTTACAGGAATCAAACTCAATGTGTTTACTGGAATTGGCTATTTTTTCGGCAGTCTTTACTATACGTCCTAATGTATTTTAATATAAATAAATTAAAATCAAAATTACTTAATTTCCAAAACTGTCATTTCTATAATATAGCTTATTATAGTATATACCTTTTTAAGTCTGTTCGCATATTTTAAATTTGAACTCATTTGATAAATAGATTTGTAATTATAATTCTGACTTTTAGTTTTTATGGCTCTATTTGCTTAATTTACTTATATAGCTTTTATTGATATTTATTATTTTTTATTTTTGAAATGTCTCCTTGAATATTTATTAATTTGTTGGGCTATTAGTTTGTTAATTATTTATTCAATTATTTCATAAATAAAATATTAATTTATTAATTAATAATCAAATCAATAAACCCTATAATAATTTTCTCAAAGATAGAGTAACTAATTTAGTAGTAAACTTTTATTTAAAATATTGTGAATATAATATAATTAATTGATGCACATAATGCTTGTAGATATATCACTATTTTTTTCTTTATTAGTCCATAAATATATTATAATAAAATAACAATTATTTTTCAAATTTAATTTGAAATAATCATGAATTAAATTAAATCAAACAGATTTTATTACCAAAATTAAAATATTATCAGTTTACATTTGTAGATAGATAAAATGAATTTATATAAACATATTCATTTATATAAAAATATATAATTATTATTATCAACAAGAACACGACGAAGAAGAATTAGATTTGGATTCGTTTTGTAATTCTATCAATTTATTTTCTTCAAAACTATCAGATAGCTAGCTTTCTTAAGTATTCATAATGCTTATTAAAAATTGAAAATACATTTTAAGTAATTTTAATTTAAAATAAATGTTGTTTGTTTAAAATATAGTATTCAATATTTACCTCTGCTAATTCTTTCTATTTGGATTCTCATATTTAAACTTATAGGCTTCTGTTCCAATTTTTAAAAAATGTCATCAATTTGCTTTTTATCAAATGCTGAAGTTGGAAAATAATTCAAAAATCCCTACTATTCTAAGAAATTATCGATTATTGTCTGCTATAAGCGTTTATTACTTTACTAATCTACTTTATTTCCAATCAAAAAGAATGGATACTCCATTCCATACTATTCTGGCTGAGCAGCTTCAATAAAATTTTTTTCCAATTCTATAACTATTCGAAGCTCTTTTGTAGAAGAAAAAAAAATATTATTTTCAGCAAATTAAAGTTCAAAATTATGTCTTATTATTTTTATAATTTCATATAGAATTTTTTATTGATATTTTACTTTTATTTTTATGAAATCAAGAAATATTCTAATATTATTAATAAAGATTAATTACATGAGAATTATTGACATCAAATACTAAAACGCAGGCATCAGCCTCTCTATAAAATAGTCTTGAAAGTGAATTGAACCTTTCTTATCCTGCTGTATCCCATACCTTGTATGAATTTTCCCATAATATTCAGAAATTTAAAATAATATTTATTTAAATTTTTCAAAATAAAGTTACATGCATCTGTACTGCTGTGCCGTTATTTTCAATAATTTTTATTTATTTTTGATAAAAATCTGGGGAAACTGTGGATCTTATTTATTCTGATAATCTTCCATGCAAAAATCTAAAATAATATTACTTATAAGTATATATATTTGTAGTAGCTATTACTTTAAATATAAAAGTCATTTACTAGTAAATCAGAGAGGTTTTACCAACACTAATAAATATGATAAGATTTTAATGGAAAATGTATATAATAACGCAATCATTAATTTTATTAATTTATATCTTTATATTTTATAACAATAGGTCTTTAAATATATTGATATTAATAAATTTTGCTTACTTAGTTGAACCTATTAATACTACTTTTACATGTTTTAAATTAGTATTATTTGCATTATATTTTTTTTATTTTTTTTTATTCACCTAATGGCTCATTATCTTTATTATTTTTTATATAATTTTGTGATAGCATTATATTATTTCTAATAGTAATAATAAGTCTTTAATTTATGCAAATATTATTATTTTATTTTAAATCTAATTATAAAACAGTGATTATAATTATATAATTTATAAAGTTTTTATTAATGGATTCATAAAACGTTGTTTTATAATAATGGAAGAAATAATATATTATATTGGCCAATCCAAACAAATTAGTAACTTATTTTAATTATACTCTTAGATCTTACTTAATAGTATAAAATATAACGTAACTAGAACATCAATCAATTAAACTTATTATAGTATAAGTCAATTATAAATAGTAATATCATTTATCATATTTATATCTTATTTATCATATTTTTTCAATAAATTTTGAAAAATGAAAAAGAGACATATTCATTTTATTAGTTATTTATTTATTAATTCTTCTGTCAGTTAGTCAATCAAACTTTTCCGGCAGCTTACATAAGTTTGAGGATGGTAGTTCCGAGGTTGGCAGGAGAGTCACAAACTTCAATTCCGGCAGATCTCATGGCTTTAATTTTATCAGGGGCGGATCCTTTTCCTCCGGAAACGATGGCTCCGGCGTGTCCCATTCTTCTTTCCTATTATTAAAAATGAAATATTAATATTATGTTTGATAAATTAAAAATAAGCCTTATATCATATCTTACAGGGGGAGCGGTGACTCCAGCGATGAATCCGGCAACGGGGAGGTTTCTTTTGTTGTTGGCTTTTAACCAATCACAAGCGGCTTCTTCGGCTTCTCCTCCGATTTCTCCGATCATTAAAATACCTGTAAATGAGGAAATAAAAGTTAACAATGAAAATTTTATATACAATTTTATTTCAAAATTACCTTCGGTTTCGGGGTCTTTTTAGAATCTTTCTAAAACATCGATGAAGTTGGTTCCGTTGAAAGGATCTCCTCCAATTCCAACAACGGTAGATTGTCCTAATCCAGCTTTGGTGGTTTAATCAACGGCCTTTATTAAATTATTAATTTTGTATTATTTTATTTTTTTGTTTATTCGTAAATTTCAATAGATAGATACTTCATAGGTCAATGTTCCAGATCTACTTACGATTCCGATTTTTCCAGTTGTGTGGATGTATCCGGGCATAATTCCGATTTTACATTCGTTGGGTTTAATGATACCGGGGCAGTTAGGTCCTAACAGTAATGAAAAAGGTTAATAAAAATTCTACTCTAACTTCATTATTTTAATTTACCAATAACTCTGGTGACTTTTTGAGATCTCAAAGCGTGTTTAACTCTAATCATATCGTGTTGGGGGATACCATCGGTAATAACAACAACGAGCTATATAAAAAATTTTTATAATTTTCACAGAAAAAATTTTAGATTTTCAATGAATGTTTACGTCTAATTGAGCTTCAATGGCTTCAATGATAGCTTGGGCAGCGAAAGGAGGAGGAACATAGATAACAGAGGCGTGACATCCAGTTTCTTTTTTGGCTTCAGAGCAGTTTTTGAAGACGGGGATTCCTAAGTGAGTAGTTCCAGCTTTTTTGGGGTTAACTCCTCCAACCATTTGGGTTCCATATTCAATAGCTTGTTAAGTGTGGAAAGTACCCTTTTTATATAAAATTTTTTATTGAAATACAATTAAATTAAAAGTTTATATTTTGTTATTCTATTTTTGTTGGAAGAATAGTGACCAAAATATTTATATAACATTGTAATAATACTTGAAGCTATATACATATTTATTTTAATGTTTTTAAAAAATTCAATAGCTATATTATTATTTAGAGTAGAAATTGCATCCGAATTGTTGTACGAAAAAAATTATAAAATTAACTTCAAATAAATAGAAATCTCATTTTTGTTGTAGTCAGAATATTAATAATAATCGTCAAAATTAATGGAGAAAGAGATGCTTTAAAAATTTTAACAAATTAATTAATTTTTACTTAATTTCCGGTAATTCCTTAACAAATAACTTTAGTGTGTTTATTAACCCAAACGTTGGGTTTAGTGCTAGAGAAAAAGAATCTAGAGGCAACTTTGCTGATCATTTTATATTTAATTTATATATTATTATTTGTAGTTTATTTATATATTGAATAAATAGGATATCTTAATTATTTAATTAATTAATTAATAATAAATTATTTATATAATTGTTTGAGATTATTTATATGCATTAAACTAATATAAAGGAATTTACTTTTTTGTTTTTATAAATTAATAAATAATTAAATAATATATGAGTGAGTGGTGTAAGTAAGTAATAAAAATAATAATTTTTTATTACTCAATGTTAATAATATAAATATTATTGATATTATAAACAGCTAAATTGCAAAATTAATAATTTACATTAAATTTATTAATTTAAGATTGATAGTATATATTTTTAATAAAAATAAATTTTAAAATTTTATTCTATGTTTTATCAAATATACAGTAATAAAGAATAAAGAAATTTGTAAGTAAGTTAATACAATTCTGCTTAAATAAAAAAATTTGATTAAACATTCGATCAACGAGTTTTCTTAACAATAATTAAATAGAGTATATAATTATGCGAAATGAATAATAAATAAATACATGGTTTAAATTCTTTTATCTTTTTCCTATTTTTGTATTTATGTATTTTATAAAATATTAATTTTCCTTTAAATCAAAAATATTTGTAGTGAGGAGATTTTTTGTGGGCTTGGTAGTTGTTTCCCATAGGTTACCAAGAGTATCCCAAGTCAACTAATTATTCATCTCTAGTTAAGGC
Organism: Miamiensis avidus; assembly: GCA_037039885.1. Taxonomy (NCBI): domain Eukaryota; phylum Ciliophora; class Oligohymenophorea; order Philasterida; family Glauconematidae; genus Miamiensis; species Miamiensis avidus. Next base: position 1,461,652 of record JAWVGU010000208.1, read on the forward strand.
ATAAGGATCATTTCCAGAAGGTTCTTCTGTTAAATATCTCATTCTTTAGAATTCTCTATTGTAATGGTAATCACTGTCGGTGTTAACAGTGGTCATTTCTAAGAATTTACCTCCATTTCCTATCAAATACATACATCTTTAATCAATAAATCACCATGTTTATACTTATAGGACTTTTATTATTATAATGTTTTAATTTCATTTATGTATGTTATTACCATTGGATCCGAAAATGTAAGCATTGACAGTGCAGTCAAGTAAAGCTTTCATTACAAAACATCCTCCTAAAATACCTCCTAATACAAAAAAATAAAAATTGTTACCCAAAAATATAATTTTCTAAGTTTATTATATGAAAGCTCTTCTACAAAATTAATAAGGTATTTCAGTAAAAAAACTATTTATGATATAATCGTTGGCTAGACATAGTAGATGTGATTATGGTGAAATTTTTTGATTTATTTGAATTAAATTTATTACCGATATACATCATAGATCCTTTGTAATTTTTAATTGAGTGATTAATTTTAATCATATCCCAACTGGTATATTTGTACAATTATTTAAAGGTAATTTTGTTGGGGTCATTCCATAATTTAGGGTTGATAATTTTAGGGGGTTCTTAAGACATTATTACCAAAAATTTATTTATTTATAAACTATATAGGTTTTTAGTTGTTGTATGTGTAATTAACTTAATTTGTTTTATGCCTATTATTATGTTTATTTCTTTATAGATCGGATTCTTTATTTATTTTTTTATATTCCTTTATCATAAATCATGTATAATCAATAAAATACATCATAATAAGTTTAATAATATTAATAACATCTCAAAAAAAACAAATTTCAAACAAAAATTATTAGAAAAAACACAATTTCTTTATAAAAAAATAATTAGGGGGAAAAATTTAATTTTTATATAATTACTTTTACACAAATATTACAAATGGAAATTGAAAAATAAACAGTCAAAAAGACCTAAGATAACAGTTCTGAATAGGATTTATATAAAAAAATGAAAAATTTGGAAAAAGAATTGGAAATTTTGGAAATCCAAGAAGAATTCATTAAAGATGATTAAAGAAAATTAAAAAGTGAATTAATCAGATCAAAAGAAGAATTAAAAAAAATACAAGCCGTTCCCTTGGTTATCGGTCACTTTATTGAAATGGTTGATGACGTAATATCTGAATTAATTTATGGATTAATTTCTTATATAGTTAAAAAATACATTTTTTTGATAGATGCATGCCTTGATTAACTCCACCAGTCAATCTATGAACTATGTAAGAGTTTTGTCAACAATTGACAGAGAATTATTGAAGCCCAACACCTCAATTGCTCTTCACAGACACTCTCACGCATTAGTAAATATTTTGCCCATTGAATCCGATGCTTCTGTATAAATGATGCAAGTCACTGGTAATCAATTAATTAAATATTTATATATTAGTTTGTTTGTTTGTTGGTTTAATTGCTTGCTTGTTTTCTTTATTAATTAATTATAATAATACTATTTTTTTTAAATTAATCTAAAATTTTTCTCAAAAAATTAAAAGAAAAACCTGATGTGTCATATGCTGATATTGGAGGAATGGATCAATAAAAACAGGAAATGAGAGAAGCTGTAGAACTTCCTCTTACCTGTCCAGAATTATATTTGCAAATCGGAATTGATCCTCCTAGAGGAGTTTTGTTATACGGACCTCCCGGAACTGGTAAAACTATGATGGCCAAGGCTGTGGCCAAAGATTCAACTGCTTCTTTCATTAGAGTAAACGGATCAGAATTTGTATAAAAATATTTAGGAGAAGGTAATCAATCAATCTTATCACATTTGTTTTAAACATATTTTTTTAAAAAAAATAAAGGACCTAGAATGGTTAGAGACGTATTTAGACTGGCAAGAGAAAACTAACCTTCCATTATATTTATTGATGAAGTCGACGCTATCGCCACAAAGAGATTTGATGCCAATACCGGAGCTGATAGAGAAGTACAAAGAGTTTTAATTGAATTACTTAATTAAATGGATGGTTTTGAATAGTCCACAAACGTCAAAGTTATCATGTCGACTAATAGAGTACTAAAATTAAATATTTTAAGTCTATTTCATGTTAATAAATATGTTTTAATAATCAGGCCGATACCTTAGATCCTGCTTTATTAAGACCTGGAAGATTGGATAGAAAAATAGAGTGCCCTTATCCTGACAGAAGATAAAAAAGACTTATTTTCTAAACTGTTACCGCAAAAATGAATTTGGATGCTGATGTTGATTTAGAAGCATGTAATTAATTTTAAAATCCATATGCCCTGGTTTTTTAAACAATCATTTTAACTAAATCAATTATTAATTAGATGTAAGTAGACCTGATAAAATTTCAGCCGCTGATATAACAGCTATCTGCTAAGAATCCGGTATGTAAGCAGTTAGAAAAAATAGGTAAAAATAATTTGAAGTAATATAATAGTACCCAAAGTATTAACATTTGTATTATTAATTTAGATATGTTGTTACCCAAAAAGATTTCGATAAAGCTTACAAAATTGTCATTAGAAAAACAGAAAAGGAATATGCATTCTATAAATGAGGGTTTTTTCTAATTAAATAGTTAATTTATTTAGTTAGTTAGTCTATGGTTGGTTGGCTATATTTTTATCTTAAATTATTATTATAATAAGTATTTCCATACCTTATATATATTACTTCCATGTATAATAAATTTGCAGTTTATAATATAGCTAACTAAATTTATACATTTTTTTTATAGTTATTTTATATAAAAATAATAAAAAAAAAATCATCCAGATATGACTTATATTTGTAGTACTTAAAGCCATAGTATTATCAATATAGTAAAAAAATAATTACTTTTCCATCTGGGACATAAAATTAAAATATTTTAAAAGAGCTTTAGTTTTTGAAAGATAAAAATTGAAGGGTATAAAAAATATACAAAATAAATAAAGCAGTTTATTTGTATAGGGTTTTTAAAAAATGAACCAGATACATATCCTTAGAATAAATAAATCTTAAATAATAATTAAATATAATTAAATTTTTCTAATTTTTTGTTGTAATTTTTATTAATAGTACTATAATTAATTCATTTTTCCTAATCATCTAGATCTGGATCTAGAAGAAGAGTAATGTCTTTTTGATTTTCTTTTCTTCTTTTTTCTATCTCTATCACTCGAAGGAGAAGAGGAAGAGTGTCTTCTTTTGTGGTGTTTTTTATGTTTTTTCGACTTTTTGGAGTGTTTCCTATCTCTGCTTCTTGATCTCCTATCGTCTTCAATTTTTTTCAGCTCGTCTTCCTTCTATTTAACGACATCTCTTCTTTCCTTAAGTCTAACTATTTCTTCCCTGAAGAACTTGAATCCCTGATGAATTTTTCCTTCGAGATGAATAAGTCTTCTTTTGTCTTATTCAGGTCCTGTTTGATAGGCCCCGCATACATCGCAGACGACTTACTGGTTATTGATTCCAGAAATCATGGCCTCGTTTTGCTTCTTTATTTCCTCAATTTGTTTTGTTTTCATTTCAGCTTCGTTGGCTTTGAATTCTGATTCTTCAATATTTCCCTCCTCTCCCATCTTTTGAGATAAGGCCAAAAGAGATCTAACTTCGTCATCTAAAAGCGAAATTCTTTCTTATACTTCTTTGGGGAGCTTTTAAAATCATTGATTATTTTGTATTTTAGTTTATAGATAGTTCTTCCGAAAATTCGTATATTTATTTAAATTTTATATTTTGCTAAAACACCAATATTATTATAATTAAAATATATTTAATTTTAATAAAAATAAAAATTTACGAAAACAAACAAACATACAAACAAACAAACCTCAAAATCATATGTTAAAAGCGGAAAAAAATGAACATTCTATTTGCTGATAATGAAATAATTTTAATTTTAAATAAAATTAATTATTTTTTTTTTCTTTTTTTTAAAAAAATACTTTTACTGCAAACTGGGAATTGAATTTAAAAATTAATCTCTCAAGTAGTTTATAGGTGATAAGAATGATGATATATACAATTTATTAATTTTTGATTAATTTGATATAATTTACCTCAACTTCTTATTGCAAGTTTGATTCTAAATTTTATTATTTGCTTTTAATTTTATCATCGACTTCTTTGACCATCCCTTCAATATAACTCAGAGCATTAGTAATATATTTTTTTTCATTTTTATATCTTTTGTAAGATTCATCATCTTCAAATTATTTTTTAAATATAGGGTCATGTCTCTTTGTGCATTCCCCCTAATCCAATCCTGTTTTAGGAAACATGTCATTGAAACATCTAGAAATTAACGTATTTTTGCAAACAAAGTCATCAGAATACAGTTCTTATTTCTTCTTTTGTTCTTGAGTAGTCAAATTTCTGTTTTTACCAAATAATTGGTCTAACATATCCCTAGCTGAATCCATTTTCCTCGCCTTTTCTTTTAGCAATATATAGTATTGTTTATTTATTTATTTTTATATTGATTTTCTTATTCCTATTTATTAGTTGAAAAAAAAAAATATAATTAATAAAATAAAAATGTGTCTCTTTATATTTCAAAAGCTAATGAGCGTACTAATTAATATTTAGTTTATCATTAATTTTAATCACCGAAAAAAGTTAAATATTAGATAATATATTATTATAAATATAAAATTAAATTATATCAAAAATTAATTTTTTTATTATAATAAAAATTAATCTATATGGGTATGTATAATGCATTAAGTAGTTTTTCAAGCTTAAAATTATTTTGGCTACTTTAACTTTCTAGATAGATCATATTCAGATACCACTGGATTTTGTCCATCTTAATTTTCCAAGTGATGTCCGAATTCATGGCTTATATCTATTACTTCTTCTTTGTTTAACTCCTCATTTTAACTATTTAAATCACTCTAAATTTGTAAATTATCGTTATTTTCTATTACCACCTGTATTTCTTATTGTTCCTTAATTTCTTCTCCATTTTGCAGTCCTTCTTATTCTTTTTATTATTATTCTTCTATGCAATTGTTTTGTGTATTTTTTTCCTTCACCTCTTCGCCTTCTTCACTACTGCTGCCTTGATTTCCCAACCTTATATTGGAGAGCTTATGCAATTGATCTTTATAGAGGGCGGGAACAGTGGTAATGAAGGTGGAATATTGTTTAGCTCTTTAATACTTGTTGGAACTCTTTTCATCAATATTTTGACACCACAGTTGTTTGGGGTTGGGGAGTAATTTTTTAGATTCTTCACAGTAAGCCTCTTAGTTTTAATACCTTCTACTCATATCGTTTACAGCATTTACCGCGGAAAAGTCTTTGATTTTACTTTTTTCCAAATTCAAAATCACATGTTTGTCATCGAGACTTGGGAATAAGGAATTGAAGAAGTTTTGAACTGTTGAGAAGTAAATGTTTCCAGTTATATTATAAATTTTGATTTTTTCTGTGTAATCTTGAGTATTCCTATAGTACCCCACTTCAACCTAGAAATCTTAGGATTGATCCCAAACTCCAAATATAGAAACCATGGCAATGAACAGAATAAGGGCTGCTGAAATATTTACAAATACTGCTAAAACGCATCCTCCCACAATAATCAAACCTTCTCGGAACATTAATTATTTTTTCACAACCAAGTAAAACTATGGTGATAAAAAAAATAATTAATTGATCAAATGGTGTTAACTTTTTATATTAATTATATTTACCAATCTCCATTCAATCAACTCAAATATTATTATATAATAGAGCACTCCAGTTAATCCTCCTACAGGAATATGATCCACAGCTTTGTTTAAAGTATAGCCAATAATTAAGAAAGAGAATGAGCTGAATAAATTTGTTATTTTGGTTGTTTTCTAGAGATGCGATAGATCTTCTTCTCTGATTTTTTTATGGTTTAAAATTGTTCCCGCTCCTCCCAAAATCACAGTTAAAATATTGTTTATTCCCTGGACAGACACCTCAACAAATTAACTATAGAAAATTGCGTAATTTGTAGTTTAAAAATAACTTTGCTAATTATTTATTTAGTTTTAATTTTTACTAGCATTATTGAGTTGTCAACTTATCCTTGTATATCTAAGCAGACTCAAACGTCAGAGACATTTCAAACAAATTTATTACTAACAGATAAGCGGAATATACTAATATCGTATTCCATTTGTAACCCCCATTACTTATGTCTGATCCCATTTTAGGGAAATTCCAGTGAATGAGCTTACTCTGTAAATCAAAAGTTTCACCTAAAATTCTCGTGTCTTTTTCTATATATTCTCGGTTTCCGTAATACTTAAGAAAAAATATAAAATATATTTTATTTAAATGTAAAATGTGTTTCTTTTTACCTCAAATATGGAAACCAGTACCAATAATATTAAGGAAAATGGCATTATTTTTCCAACTTTCGGGAATAATGAAGTAAGCCACATACAAATGCATATAAAAATCATATATGAAATGGCAATCCATGTTTCCCCTTCTCCAAGAGTATAGTGAGATTATTATTTGTCGTAGTTGCAATTTTAAAAATATTTTTGTGTTTTATCATCGCAATATGCGAAATTTTTAATTGATGCAATGATCAACAAAACTGCCAAGGCCATTTTGTAAGAATAATTTACAAATTTGGGAAAAGTTGCAAAGAATCTCTAAATTTAGAATAGTCCACTCAAAAATTGCCATATTCCAGCGAAAATCACCATTAACCACAAATGTTCATACTTTTCACTTTTGGAATATTTTTTCAAAGGACCCTCTTGATCCATAAAAGTCCGTGTCAATAAAATAAACCCTAAGCTTACCCCCATGAAACCATTTTACGTATTTCCGAAAATAACGTGGACAAAATTCATTAAAACAACTGATGTAACTCCAATCCAAGGGTTAATGCTTTAATATTTAAAATCATTTATTTTAACATATATAGATTTTATTTTTGTAAACTATTGTAATAGTTTAACTATTAATGATTGATTACTCAGCGGCTACATAGAGAGCTAAAATGTAAGGCAATAAATTTAGAGCTTGCAGAATTCCATTTAATGATTCGAATAAAACACTTAATTTATTGTTTTAATATTCTTTCGCATTTGTATTAAAGTAATTTTTCAAATTTATTTATTTCCAAAAATTTTAAATGCTGCTTGGTTGATAGTTAAACATTTCCTGAGAATCTTCGCAGAACTGACTCCTATATTTTCTGTTTTTTTTGGTCTTTTTTTCTCCATTTTATTAATGATTATTATTTATTACAGTATCATTGCTTAAGGCAGGAAGCAGAGCCTTTTCTGAAGCATTAACGTCTAATGTTGCTGTGCTTTTTGGTACTTCGGAAAGAACTTAATTATCTATAAAAAATATAAAAGTTTAAAGTTATATAAAAACAATCTTTATTTTCAAAATTATGCGCTAATTATGTTACTGCTTTAATTATCTTCAGGCTGCAAATAATTTTAAACTTGTTATGAATTATTATTTGACATATTCGTTTAATTTAGATATTTAAATTTAAAAATATTACTTTCTATAATATTTATTTTTATTTTTTATTTTTTTTTGTCAAAAAATAATTATTTAATTTATTCGATAAAAAGAAATAAAGTTAAAAAAGAATGTAAAATGGTAGCTTTAGTAAGTAGTTTATTTATTTGATATAATTTTGTCTAATTTAATTATTATATTTAAGAATAACTTCAAGCAAAAACAACTTTTAAATTAAAATTGAAAAAGAAAATAGAAGCAAATATCATTAGCTTAACTTTTAACAATGTCTTTATATTTATAGAATATTTAATAAATAAATACATATAAAGGTTTAAAACTCTATAATAATCAGAAAAATAAAAACCCAAATAAAATTTATCAAATAGAATTATTCGCCTATTATGTTTCAAGAAATTACACATCTTTGAGATATTTTAAATATCTATCAAATTCTTTTTATTCAAAATAAGAATTGTGGCCTAAGTCACATCTAAGTACTTATATTTTATGTTGAGCTATTTCAGGTATGTGATCATTTTGATTCTTTTTCAAAGTTATTATATTTTAAATTTTAATAAAGAAGTTTTTAATTAAGGGTAGTTTGGATTAAATTCTAATTTTTATTCCTTGTTCCCCTTAAAAGTTCCCTATATTCCCTCCAAATTCATCTAATTCCTACAAGAAATATTAAACTTTCTCTACCATGCATCCGGGCAATAATACAGTATCATAGATGATAATATTGATCAAAAATTGGTAGAAATTTTCTTTTACTAGGTGTTCATTCAACCCCATAACTTCATAAATGGAAAGTTAATCGTAACTGAGAATTTTCATGATTCTTTGAATTTCCTGTCCCATTCCATTATCTTTAATTAAATTTTATAATTAACTATTACTAATGTATCAAGGGTTAAGTATAATTAATAAACAATGTATTATTTTACCTAGTTTTTGTTTTTCCATCACCTCCACTATTTCTCTCAAATATTAAAATTCGGAGAAAATAAATTTGACTTCATCTTTAGTGATATCTACGGCAGCCAGCCTTTTGTAATGGTCAGTAAATGAAAAAACATATTCCAGACCTTCAGCTAATTTGGTCTCATATTTTTTGTCAAACAATTCGTTTATAATGGCATTCTTTAAAGAAGCCATATAAGGAATAATTTCGTCTTTCGGGTCGTAAATGACCATTTTGGGGCCTCTGAATTTTACAAAATTTTCTCCAGAATTTCTTCCCCAGTTCTGGTAGGGCAGTTGTTGTAAAAGAACTTTGGAAATCTTCCCCAAATATGGGAAAACATTCATGACAGTTTTTCTATCTTCAATCAAGAAACGGGCGGCCTCACAGGGCTTGGAAAAGGTTCTGTCGGCAAGTAAAAAATCAAGATTGCATTTATTGGCTAAAAAGGTGGCGAACATCCCTCCCATACTCCACCCATGAATTCCCTTTTTTGTATTAAATTTTAATAATTTTAATATTTAATATTTTGAATTTTAATTATTTACTAATTTGTGGGGCTTGTACTTATATCTAATATAATTAATTAGATTCTCTCCGTCTTGTTCAATATCTCTTATCCAAGGATAGCCTTCGGATTCTCCATATCCTCTATAATTCATCGAAATAACTGAAATCCCATTTTTAAGATAAAAAGCGACTAATGAGCCAAATGATTCCTGCTCAAAATAAGCACTGTTCTTATTCAACATGATCATAATGGGAGGCTGCTCAGATTTTATCATTCTGGAAACTGCTGACTGAGGCTTTTTAAGAGGAGTAGGGATGTAAAAGCAATCGAGTTTTTTTTTGTCTTGTCCCAAAACATGGAAGTGCTCGCACTAGAGGTTTTCTTACATATATTGTTAAAACAACGAAAAAGACATAAGAGGGTCATATTTGAAGAAATAGTCTGATTTTTTGGTCTCATTTACTTGACCCAAATCTATTATAGTTTCTATCAAATTCTGGATTTTTTTCACTAACTCTGAGATGTATTCAGGATCAGCGTCATATCTGATAAAATTACTACTGTCACTCATCTAAACCAAGGCATCTAAACATTTTGGATTCATAACTAAATCATACAAATTGGTGAATTAATTTATAAAATCTCCATTTTTATCTTTGCATCCTATTTGCTTCATTTGCTAAACAATAAATTGAATTTCATCATTAATTATATTCTGATTCGGAGTAAGCTGCTTTGTAAGCCCATTTCGTAATTAATTCAAATAAATCCCTAATTATACAGCCTGTTTTGAGGATTAATGCTCTTCTTAAAGTATTTCTTTCTTCATATTAGGCTTTTATACATATTGAATGAAGTTTTTTAAGTCGTTGAATTTACTTTAAAACTAAAAGGGAGGATATTTATTGAAATTTTCCAATATTTCACGTTTTATAAACCAAAATTGCCCTACAAAGAACCCTAATGATGCTAAAACTGCCCAAATAAAATACCAAACAACTAAAATCAGGAATATAATCAAGTATGTATTTATTAGTTACAATAATCGCAACAAAACCCAACTTATAGCAAATATTATTCCTATGAAAATTATAGTTGCAAAAAATGATTTTACATATTTTAATATTTTTGTTCGTTCATTTAATTTAACTGTTATTGTTTTTGTTACTAATAAATTAAAAATAAAATATGTCTTTAAATAAATCTTTAAATAATTGTATAATCTAAAAATAGTTTATATCTTAAATTACAATAATAAGTCTGACTGTAGACTTTTCCAAATTTTACTTAAGAGGAGTTGAATCATCTTCTTGTTTTAAAGGTTCTTAGTATTACTCTATATCGTTCATTTTTATTTAATAAATATTTAAATATTTTGAATATTTCCTTTTTCTAAATTATTACTAATATTTTATTAAATTATATAATTATATTATTTTATTCTATTTAAAATAATTCTTCTACACTATTATATTAATAAATAGAAAATCTTTTAGTAAATTTTATTTTTAAAGAAATATCATATCAAAGTTTTTATAATATATTTTAAACAGTATAATTAATTTTTTCGATATAAAATTAAAATTAAATAATTTTTTATTATAAGTAGATATAATTAAAGAATATAAATTAAATAATTTTTTAATCCAGATTAAGATTTAAATTTTTATGAGTATTAATAAAACTACTCATAAATTATTTTTTAATTTAATTATTTTTAATGTAATCTATATTTGTAAAAAATATATAATTTATAAATGTAATAATTGTATATAAATATAAATTTCATATTAGCTCTTATTTAGTTTATGCTTTGAATAAATTTTAATACTTTATAGCTATATTCTATTATATTTTATTTAATATTATTTTATAGTGGATCATATAATTTGATAACTAATTGTAAAAGTATTTGTATAGCTTTTATAATTAATTGTAATAATTTGTTTTTTTAGTAGGAGACTTATTTTTGTAAATTAATATTTATATTTTGCAATCTAAAACAATATACTTTGATAAAATTAATTAATTTTTTTAATTAACTATGTATACTTTAAGTCTCTACTATAAAATATGCAAATATAAATTAAGTATTAATTAATTATTATGTAAATATTATATATTTATTTCTTAAATAATTCGATGGTTTTAATTTGTGTATCTTATAAATTAAAAGAAGGTAATAAGATAATATTTATTATTAAATATTAGAAGAAATTTTAAATTAATAAAAGGAATGAGATATATAAAATATATTATTATTGCTAAACTAGTTCTTAATATATTCATCAATTTTATTTATATTTTAATATAAAAATTTATTAACCAGATGCAATGAGAAAAAATAAAATAAAAATAGTATCAAAAAATTCTAGAGTTAAATTTTAAACCATGAATAAAATATTTTAATTTTCATATTTAATATTAAAATAAGTATCTCTATTTTTATAAATGATTAAACACTCAGTAATTATAATGTATTAATCTCGGAAACAAATAATAATCCAGTAATTATAAAGCAAATATGATACATTATTATTATAATAATATTTCAAATATTAATAATTAAAGATAACTACATTATTTATAAAATAACCAAACAATAATTAATTAAAAGTAGCAATAAAATAAATATATTGAAAAACAAAAAAATACAAAATAAATTAATTATAAAATTAGGTTAAACACTTATGATTTATAATTTCTTATTATAGCTTTTATCCTTTGCCACGTGTATTATTATAGTAGTTTTTTGTTAGGATAAGAAAATGGGAAATTAAATTTATTTAAATAATAACAATACATTGATTTTATAATAATAGTCTACAATATAAATAGATTGTAGTGTATATGATATTGTACCTGGTAATGATACTTAATTTAGTTATTGTCAAGAAATATGGAAACACTAACCTCCTAACAAATTTAGCGAACGATTTAAGCGTAGACATGATATGCCATCACACCAAAAAAATAACATAGAAAAATCTAAAAAACTAATGAACAGGAAACTTGAAGAAAAACTTCCTCCACAACTTTACTACTTTGTTAATTTTGACATAAACCCAAATTAAATACCATAAAAATTATAAGAATATATAGATAAACAAAATGGGGTAGTGATTCTCTCTATTTTTGAAATTGAATTAATAAGAAACAATAACACTAATACCTGCTTTGATATAAATGACAATTAAGATATCATTATTTATTTAATGGTAGATGAAAATTCAATATGCCAAGAATTTAAAAAAGTAGTAATTGACTTATATTGTCCAGATAAACAAGTCATTGTTTAAATTACTACTTTACACATTTAATAATTTAATGAAGCTAATATATAATAAAGTCCTAAAAAAGCATGTATTAAAATTAATGATTTTCAATTACATAATTTTAATAAACTAGAGATCAATAATATAGAATTTAATTAGATTTTAGATTTGTCAAAGAATATTAAAATAACTAGAATCTCTTAGTCCGTATTAATGAAAAACCTTTTATTCATAAATATAGAAAATAGCTATGGAAGTATATTATACTTTTAAAATGTTTCTGGTCTTACTATTAGTGATACGATTTTTACACAAATATCTTAAGTAAATGTTAAAATAGTTTATGGGGGAATATTAGAATTAAATTAGGTTTAAGATTTATTTTTATAAAATTGTATCTTTAAAGACAATAATTAAAAACTGAATTCTATAAAAGTATTTTCTTATGGAGAAATAATTTTTTCAATATAAACAATTAAATCTCTTAAAATTTTTGATTGCATATTTGATAACAATATTTAATATGATTCATCGATTACTAATGGTATCATTTGTTTTCTTAATAATTTCCATTTAGAAAGTGTTTAAATAGAAAGAAATAAAATAAAAAATAATAAATCGAAAAATAGAAATGGAATTTGGTTTAATCAAATGATAGATCATGGTTTAATTTAATTAGATGACAAGACATCGATATTTAAAATGAATAATAATACTATTCAAAACAACTATAGGTAAATAAATTATATATATCAAATTTTCAATAATATATTAAATTATTTCATAATTTTTATTTTATTAAAAAAAGCGAAAATCCTACCAATAATTATTCCGTATATGGTTTCAAACATATTGTAGTTAGTAATAATATATTTTAATAATCATAATTTTATTTTATGCCTTATTAAACTCTTAAGTTTTACAATAATGATATTTAAGGTATACAATATTTATCTTATATTATTTTATTAATTTAACATTATCAATATAAAATAGATGAAATTTATAAGGAGGGAGATTAAAATATGGAAATAAAATTAGATATAATTCATTCACTTGGATTATAATATGGAAACTATTAGGCATATGCAGAGGTGTAAAATATAACTATTAAAGGAAAAGTATAAATGTATATTGTATCCTCAAATATATTCATAAAAAATATATTAATACAAAATAATAGTTGTGAAAAATAATTATTAATAAAAGCTATTTATAGCCTACATATTGAAAACTTAATCGTTTAAAATTCTTTTAAATCTGATCCTTACTATTTAATTAATATTGAGAGAAAATTTACATATTAATAAGTCATAGCAAAGATTAAAATAGTAGATTTAAAACTAGAAAATATTATTTAATCTGATTTATTTGAGTAAAAAAACTTTGACCCATACCTCGTACATATAGATTAATTTGATGAAGTAGAGATTCAAAAAATTTATGTTAATAATGTTTAATAAAGCTTAAAATCTATAATATACATTGAAAATAGTATTAATATAACTATTTAAAATAGCATATTTAATAACAATGATATGAAGGCAGGGGGATCTATTTTAGATATTAAGAATTATAATAAAAACTTATTAATCTAAAATTGCCAATTTGAAAACAACTAATCATATTTATAAGGAGGAGCAATAAGAGTTCATTTATAGGATAGTTTTTAAAATGATTTATAGCAAGGACTTATTAAAAATATTTAATTTAATAACAATACAAGTTAAAACAGTGGAGGAGTACTATATGTATACAGGATTAATAACTTTTAGATTCATAATATAACTGCTTTTAATTGTTCCTCTAATGTATTTGGAGGATATGGATATATAGAAAGAGTCTAATATTTAATTATTTCAGCATCTAGTTTTAATAGATGCTAATCTTAACAAGGTGGCTGTTTTTCTATTGGTATGTCAGAAAATATTTAGATTATAAATTCAACATTTTAAAACTCTGAATCTACTAGATCAGGGGGTGTATTAATTATACAAAACCAATAAAATGGAATTATAAAAATGGCAGGACTTATATTTAATAATTGCTAATCATATGGATAGAAAGGTGGTTGCATTTATATAATTGAATATTAAAACATTGATATTAATCATTGCAAATTTTACGATAGCTCTTGTAAAGGGTAGGGAGGAGCTATTTACCTAGAAAAAATTTTGATAAAATCTAAATAAAAAATAATATCTTTATAAATAGTGCATCAAAAGAAAGTGGTGAATCAATATTTATTATTCATTTTTTGACTCTTAAGTGTATATATAAAATAATGAAATATCATATAAATAACATGATTCTTAATAGAAAACAGCTATAAATCTATAAAAAGGAAAATTTGCTTTGATATAAAGAAATACATTTTAAAATAATACTAATATATTTTAAGGAGGGATAATAAATGTACAATAGGTTGAAATTGTAACCATTTAAGAATCTGATATGCATAATAATAGAGGAGTAGAAATTAGATTAATAGATATTATTCATTTTATAATTTAAAATTATTAATCAAGCAATTAAAATTAAATATAGTAACAATAATAAATAATATAATAATAGGTAAAATATGTATTATATAATAAGGAAATAATATAGTAACCTTTGAAAAAAATTAAACTTATTTTTAATTATAGGAATTTAAAATTATTGTTTAAAAATTTTCTAGTGGAATTATACAATCCTTATATATATCTTAGGGAGGTATAATAAAATGTTTAAAATAAATATTTTTTATATAGTTTAATCATAGATATATTTTAAACAGGTGGAATAAATATACAAGGAATAGAAGATGGAGAAATATATATTTAGAATGTAGTATTAGATAACTTTTACAATTCAGCCATCTTATTAGAAAAACTAAAATATGTAAATATGTCATATGTAGAGATCAAAGGAAAAACGAAAATGCAAAATAAATACTAAGGGATAATAGACATTTCTTATATATAGTATGCAATTATAGAAAATATTAGTTGCAGTGATATAAATCCATAAACAGCAAATAGTATTATATCTCTATAAAATTCTAAAGAAATTAAAGTTCACACAGTTTTTTACACATTGTCATAAGCTTAATTTATGATTTAATATTTTTAATATAAATTTATAATTGTGATATTGCTAAGCTAGATGAAATATTTATATAAAATATAAATTCTATACAAATAGGAGGACGTAAATTATTATATATATTTTTGAAAAAATTAATATCATATATAAATATATTTATTATTTCTAATAGAAATTAGTATAGACTAATGCCATACATTACTTCTATAAAAATTAAAAATGATAGGAATCATAGGAAATAATAATATTCCAATATTATCTATAAGCAATATCCTATCTCTAAATATAGAAGATTGTATGTTTGAAAATGGAAATAAAAAATCTATTTAAATACTAAATGACCCATACGATGAAAAAATAACGAAGGTTTCTATATCAAATCTATTAATTAAAAATCATAAATATTATAATTATGGATCAGGATTTTTAATTAGATCTTTTGATAATATAAAAATATCAAACATTTAAATAATAAATAGTTAAAATGATAATTATGTAGAAGTTAGACAAGAAATGAATAGCATCCTAGGGAAAAATAATTAATTAACATAATAATAAAATTGTGCTTTTACTATTTTTGAAAGCAATTCTCTCTATATTTAAAATTCGACTATATCACATAACCAATAAACTGGATTATGCTTGATTTAAATTGAAAATATAGAAATTTAAAGTACTAAAATTAATTATAATAAAGGTAGCCTTAATGGGGGTGGTATTCAAATAATAGATAATTATAATTTAATCTTAAATAATATAATTATGATCGGAAATTAAGTAGTATATAATCCAAATTTAGATTTGTTTCAAAAAGATTAAAATTATATATTAAGTAAAGGAGGAGCTCTCTATTATTAGCCC
Source organism: Miamiensis avidus (assembly GCA_037039885.1). NCBI lineage: Eukaryota > Ciliophora > Oligohymenophorea > Philasterida > Glauconematidae > Miamiensis > Miamiensis avidus. The sequence continues at coordinate 1,477,848 of JAWVGU010000208.1, forward strand.
TATAGAAAACTGAGTGAATAAAGTTAGTAATCATAATTATACATAAATAAAGGAAATAGAGAGGATTAAGAACATACCTTAAGTTTATAAAACTGTATTTTTAGCGAAAATAGGGCCTAATCAGGTGGTGGTTTATATATTGATTACTCTGAAAACATAAGAATATAAATAAACAAACTCGAAAACATCATATTCAAATAAAATATAGCAGATATTGGGAGTGCTGCAAGAATTGTAGGAAAACTTTTGTCTTTAAACTCTAAGCTAGCTTAATAATTATATGAATCTAATTTAATTTTAAATAAGAACTTATTATATAAATAGTCTTTTTTTAAGGTATAAGATATTGAACATAAATATTTATATAATGAGTAGTTAAACGAAGAATCATTTTAATTATGCTAATAGGGTATGAAATTGATAATAATATTTTTTAATAAATTTTTCACAAATTAAAAAGGAGATTTATAAATAGGTTTTTATCTACTGAATGGAGGTATGAACGTATGTAAAATTTGTAAGCAAAATGGGCTTTGCTATGGAGGATACAATCCAATTTATCCAAGAGAAGGAGTAACTCTAATAAATAAATATATTAAGTAATAAATTAATATAGATGTATTAATAGTACTGGAGAGAAAATTAATTTTCAGACATATTAATATATTGCTTTTAAAATCCAAAGCTATGCAAAGAAAAAGATATGTGTGAAGAAAGTAAAATTAAACTTATAATATTTCTATTTTATATAAATTTATTTTTTATATAATAGAATTTTCAGGAATTTTATGTGAATAATGTGATATTTAATAAAAATTTTATAAAGTGAGCAATTTGAAGTGCAATTCATGTAACAACTCGTTATCTATTTACTTTTTAAAGGGACTTTCTCTATTTGCAATGGGTGCTATTATACTTTCTACTTATATTTCCATATAAAATAAAATAAATAAGAACCTTAGAAAAAAGGTAATCATTATTTTTGAAATTTATATATTTTAAATTTATGTCTCTAATAATATTAGGTCTTACTAATAATGAAATACCCTATCAATGATAAAAATTACTTTTCTGAATGTTTAAGCATTTTAATCATACATTTATAAGTATTTTCTATATGCTAAGCAGCCATCTATCAATAAATTCCTTAAAATTTTATTTAAATTTTAGATGTTTTTGGTAAAATACTTTAAAATATAACTTTTATTACAATATTCATTACTTATAAATAAATATAGGTAGTCCTTTAAGGTAATTGAGTAGATAATTAGAATGTTTATTTGATATCTAAAGCATAGAAGAATCTAGTAAAGTATATTTTCTTGTATTTTAGATTGGTATTAGTTTATCTATCGGGCTACTTTTCATATTGCAATTTATATTTGTATTAAAATTTATCAGTACTAAACAGAACAAAAGAATTAAAATTTTAAATTAAAAGTTGATTTCTTTATCAATTATATATTTTTGCAATGTATAGCCTTCTTTTGTTTATAATATTCTTTAGTATTTATAATGTCGAAAGGTAATTGTAAATTTAAGAATAAAAAAATCATTTAATTAAATTTAATATTTTTATAGATAGGAGATAAATATTATGTAATTTATGATTTAGGAGTTATTTGTAATTCAGAGTTTTATAAATACTAGATTAAATCATTTTGTATTCCTTTTCTTATTATTGTTTCTGCCATTATTCCTTTGATATTATTTTATTTATTATATAAAAATCGAACATAGCTTTAGAAAATACATTACCAAAGACTTTTTGGAGTATTAATTTAATAATATAAACCTTAAAAATATTATTGGTCATTTATTATAATAATCCAAGTAAGAAATTTATTTTAATATTCTTTCAACAAAATAAATTTTCATATTTAAATTAGCTGATGTGTATTATTATCATTCAAAATGGATTTTCCACTGAATTTTATATAAGAAATAGCTTGACAATTCTTTTTATATTTACATATCTAACCATATCTAGAAAAGTTTAACCTTATGTACATAAGTAAATGAACATGCTTAATTAAAGATCATCTGTAATATAAATATTTACTCTATCCTTATCTTCAGTCCTATTTAATTAATAAATAGATAATAATAAAAAATTATAGTTATAATTATAATAATAGCAACCAATTTTATGTATATTTCATAATTATTTATAATAATGTTTAAATCAATATACAGCTAATATGCATAAAGAATATTAAATCTTCTAATTAAATTGAAAATTTTTAAAAATGTGTAATCGAATCTATCATAAAAATTAAGAAATAAAGAAATGGCCAAAAAAAGATGGAAAAAATTATTTTCCTTCATTAATTGTTACATTTAATTATCTAGAGAGTAAAACTTCATCTAATATAAAAATAAAGATTATCTTATAAAAAAAGTTTGTATTTATTTGGGTTTATAAAAATATAAAAATTAGCAGATCGGGATTCATTTATAAAGAAGCTTAAATCTACCTTAATTTCTAAATATGTTATTATGCAAAAACTTAAAAAAAAACATTATGTTAATAAGTAAAATAGTAATTCTAGTTTAAACAGTCCTTCTAATAGTAGAGATAAAGTTTGTATTTATTTAAGAAAAAAAGAAGATTCTATTTTAGAAGAGTCGGACATTCCTTTACATTAAACTATACAATAAAATATAAATACATATGATTTTTTGAATGTTACATAATAAAAGAATTTTTATTCTCTAAATAATTCAAATAATAAATTACATTCTTTTAATAATGAAAATAACAGCATATCTTCATCTAATTTGTTTTAAAAAAATAAAAATATGCATGAAGAAGCTTTTAGTCCTTGTAATTCGCTCTAAATTAAATAATAAATAGATTAAGATAATTAAACTTCATTTATATCATTTACATCAAAAGTTGATAATCTATCATAAATTTAAAAATGAGTATTTAATTTTTAATATTAAAAATAAATATTTAATATATTTTATTATTTTTAAAGTTTCAAAGTTACTATTTTAATTTATTTTATATGCGTTTGAAAACAATAATTGTTTAAAATAAAACTTGAAAAGCTATATTTATTTATTTTACTCTATATGTATATTATATTTCGAATGAAATAATTAAATACATTATAATAGAAATCTAATATTATTCATAATTTGATATTAGTCAATATTTTAAAATGAAATCTTTAAATTTTTAAAAACTCTACTTCTAATATATTTTTATAAGTTATATATAATAATATTTACTATTGATAAATATTTTCTATATTTATTAAAATAGTTGTGTTTTTACTATTTCAAATAGAAAATAACTTAATAAAATTTTAATCTAATATATAATATAACCAATAGACTGGATTATGTTTGATTTCAATTGAAAATATAGAAATTTCAAGTATAAAATTAATTATAATTAAGGTAGCTTAAAGGGGATGGAATTCAAATAATAGATAATTAAAATCTATTGTTAAAAAATATAGTAATGATAAGAAATTATGTAAATTATTATCCTAATTTAGATTTAGTTCAAAAAGATTAAGACTATATATTAAGTAAAGGAGGAGCAATTTATTATTAGCCATATATATAAATTGAAGATATATATGATAATAAAACTGAAATAAATATTTATGATGCAGTTTATTAGATATATATAAAAACTGTATAATAAGCTAAAATTAGGCCTAGTCTGGAAGTGGATTATATGTTAACTACTCTAAATTAATTCTATAATATAAAATTCTAATAAAAATATAGCAGATGTAGGGAGTAGTGTGAGAATTGTTGGAAAAAATATAATTTTACACTATGATTTAGCTTAATAATTAGAAGATATAAATTTAATTTTAAACAAAAACTTATCTAGGGAGAAGAAATTTATTTAATATACAAATAAAGACGATCTTATTAAGATGATTTGTATTTATTAGGGTTTACAGAAAATATGTAAATTAGTAGATAAGGATTTGTTTTAAAAGAAGGTTAAATCTACATTAATTTCTAAATATATAATTGTGCAAAAACTTAAAAAACATGTTTATAAGTATAAGTAGTACTGTGTTTCTAGTTCAAATAGTCCTACTAATAGCGGTGATAAGATTAGTATATGTTTAAGATAAAAACAAGATTCGATTTTAGAAGAGTCAGATATTCCTCCACATTAAACTATACAATAAGATATTAATACATATAAATTTTTGAATGTATCATAATAAAAGAATTTTATTTTTATTCTCTAAATAATACAATAAATAAATCTCAAATTAATAATTAAAATGATAGTATTTTATCATCTAATTTATTTTTAAACAAAAAATATTTGTATGATGAAATTGGCAGTTTAAATCAATTACTTTAATTTTAAAAGGAAAAAAATAAATTTAGTTCTATATAAACATCTTAGAGTAAAAATTATAAAAAGAAACTAAATGAGAAATGATAAAATAAAATTTTAATTATTATATCAAATGTAATTAAATAATATTCTTTTTAATTATCTATTGAATTTATTATAATATAGAAACTATTTAATAGAAAAGATAGAATTATATAAATTATATTTTTTATATATGGAAGGGACATTTATATTATTTTTTTATATAAAATTAAAATTATTATAATATAATAGATTATTAATATTTAAAGTTATACTTCTTATGATTACATTTAATCATATTTTTAATTAAGTCTGTATTTTTTTTAATACTTATAAGTCATTTTATGCATAGTAAACCTGTAATTTATCTTTGAAATAAGGATTTAAATAATTTTCATCTAAATAATATATTATCCAGTTTTAGATACTAGTGGCAGTTTTTTATTCTTCAGCAGATTTTAATACTTCTTTGAAATTCATATTAAGTATTTATTAAATATTATCTTATAATTTTATTTTCCTTAGGTCTGTAATTGGTACTCTTAATCTATAATAATAAAGAAAAGTTATTTTTTTAATAAAATCATTAATAATACAAATTATATTCTACCTATTATTTACAACATTAATTATTTTGCTACAAAGTGGTTAATTTCTTAAATACTAAACAGATAGTATTTCTGTATTATATTAATAATCATTTTCTTAATCTATTATATTCATCATAGTAACCAAGATATTAACAAAATGCGGTTTATGTTTTAAAGTAGCTTTGTGAGTTAAAAATTAATATTCTTATATATACCCAATTCTATTATATCTGTCAATCATTAGAGAGCAATTAAAATTTATTTATATATCTTTACTATCATTATTATAATTCTCGATTTGCAATTTTTTAAATTCTATTTATTTCAAAAGATTTATTTTAAAAGTATTATTAAACTATTTGTTAATCAATCTAATTTTTAGTAAATCATCTGGTGTGAGAAATTTAAAAAATAAACCTATATGATTCATAGATTGAAATTTATCAAAAAACTTTATATGCGAAGGGGTATAGTGAAGGGTTTTAGTGTATATTTAATTTATTTTTTCTATTTATCCAGAATTCTTATCCCAATTTTCCAAACATTAATGATTTTTCGAATATTCCCTAATAACTTCAAAAGAGACTTCTCTTTTTTTATACACAAGAAAAAATTTAAAATTGAAATGTAGCACAAAATCTGAGTAGCCACTGGATATCTTTCTTCCCATTATTATATATCTTTTATATAGCAGGAATCAAATCTATCACTTATTCTTTCAAAGAAGAACCCTTTTTTCAAAAATTAAGAAGGATGCTAAATTATTCTTATGCATTCTTATAAATCCATGTAATTAGTCAAAGATTGAAGTCCTTACTTAGCCATCTCAACATATTCCTTTTATAATTAATTATTATAATTAAAAAATAAAAACTATTTAAAAAATAATTAATTTTCACTTTACTTATTCTAAATCAGGGACTTAATATGAGTCGGTATTTAAAAAATTCTAATAATCTGAGATTTTTAATTTATATTAATTTGTTGTTAGAATTCTGTATAGTATAGGCTTTTATTATAAATCCTTCATGTAATAACTTGAAGTTGGAATTTATATAGCATCTACTTAAAGAGCCTTAATTAATAGCTGTCTTTATTGCAATTCGATAGCTTTCCAACAACTAGTATACAAACCTATTTGATTTCTCCATATTTTTGATACTTATGCCATTCCAGCTAAGTCTTTAATATCTAAATAATTAAGAATTTCGAAAATCAAATAATAGGGTAATTAAGATCCAATATCATGTCTATAAAACAACTTGCAATTTGAATAATCTATGAAGTTTTAAAATTCGGAATTTTTTTCCAAATTAATATAAGAATTAGGCATTTTGTAAAAATACCTTTTATTAAAATAATCTATTTCTGATTGTAAAGTTTTTGTTTTCATATAAAGTAAAATTATTTTGTATTTATTAATTATATATTATTTTTGACAAATTAAAATACAATTAATATAAAATAAATATGTAGTAACATATATGAATAAGTTTTATCATATTCTTTATATATTTTTTAATAATAATATAATTTATCAGATTTATATTGTTATATCTGTTTGCATTAAAAAGACTAAGCCTTATAATTTATATTATTGATATATAATATAACCCAGTAAATTTATCATTCTTAAATCTATTAATCGTATTTTCTATATTATAAGAATCTAACGGTATGAAAATATAAGGGAAGCATTGAATGAGTAGAGAGGAAGTGTAAAATTATTTTAATATTATATCTTCTTCCCGTTTATTTTAATTTTTAAAAAAACCATATATATAACTATGAACGCGAATAATATAATATTTAGATGATTTTATTTTATTTTATTGTATTGTATGTAAAAATAAATTTTAATATATTACATAATAGTATGAGTTATTTTATGAAATAATAATAATATGGCTTATTTAAATATTCAAAGCTATATTAATAAAGATTTTTAAAGTAATCATTTTATTATTAACTTAATGAATAAGTAATTATTAATAACCAAACATTAAATTTATTAAGATAAAATATATTAGATAAATAACTCAATTTTTAAGAATATTTTTGTATAATATAATTGTTATATTTTATTTTATTTTATAAATTATTATTATATTATTTTTAAAAAAATACGAATTATGGTATTTTTATTAATTAGCTTAATTTTTATGAATCTTTAAAGTAATGTATTTTTCTAAATAATTAAATAATTATTAATATAAAATTCTGTATTTGTATATATAATAAAAATTTAAATAATGGGGGGTTGGGGGTTGGGGTTGGGGTTGGGGTTGGGGTTGGGGTTGGGGTTGGGGTTGGGGTTGGGGTTGGGGTTGGGGTTGGGGTTGGGGTTGGGGTTGGGGTTGGGGTTGGGGT